>JAMPIV010006563.1:220000-706944 GCA_024509875.1 Oreohelix idahoensis | reverse complement strand
AGAACCATTGTGGAAGGTGTGTTAATAGCCTTCGTGGGGATTTCATTCTGATTTTCTGGTAATATAAATTTGTGCTTAAGCGTGCTAAAGTGTTAAAGTTTACGATTATAATTCACTTAAAGTCTAGCTGTTAAAGACCAGTGGAAAATAACGCGTAGCTATTTGTTTACCAGTTGTTCAGTTTAATGATAATTTACCACCCGCTCTATCACACAAGAAGAGACGTTTTAGTTAACTAATTAATACACTAGTCGCGACTGATAAGTGATGTGTGTAATTTTAGTAAATGACTTATCTAATAACCATACGATGACCCACAGACGCCGACATCTAATAGCTATTAATGACAGGCGATATTTGTTAAGTGCGCGTATGGATAATTAAATAATAATTGACATAATGCGCTGATCGTGACCGGAGCAGGAGGGGAAAGGCTGCTTACCTCAACCCAACCCACACTCGCTAAGCGTCGCGCGATAGAATAGGCTAGAGACACCGTGTGCCTTTTAACTTAAATCCGGGCTGACGGAGAGGATAAGAGACCGTCTTGTCCCCTTCCGTGTACATAAATGTAGTTATATAGAATAGCATCATTTTTTTTTCATTCCTTATTCCTCGCAGTCCTATTCAAAGGGCGACCAGAGGTCTATTTTGGTCCTTTTTCTTCATCTACTGAATGATTAATGTTGCCTTCTTCTTGGCTTACGCGTCACCAAGTTCAGTTGTGAACAGGATTGGTCAAAGAGAAAAATTAACATTTTAAATAGTAAAGTTAACTGGACTTATCAATACCCAGATATTCGTTCAATTTTATCAGCCCACTGTGGCGTAACACAAATAACATTAATATCTGACTTTTGACAGTCGTATCAGCGGATTTATCCAGCAAGTTATGCTGTTTCAAAATCGGCACTCACCACAGAGCCAGCCGATAGGATTTACCATCATCACCATAATTAAAAGTTTTAGCAACCAGATGTTTTCTCTATATACTGGAAGTACTGTCTACTGTTTACTGTGCACACCAGATCGCGGTTTTGCTACATTAACTATTCGAAGTGACATTTGTCTACCCAGGAATCAACCACCAAATTAGGCGTCCCCCTTATAAAAGTTAATTATTAAAGGAGGGACTGTGGCCAATTTGGAAGATAAAAACACTGGAAATTATATCTATATTCAGACATTGTATGTCCAAGAGATTTCTTCACCAAGAATAGGGTAAGCGTAATTGAGTGGCCACGTATGTCAGAGAGAGTGAATATTTTCTTTGTTACAGGAAAATTGTATTATCTGGATTCTGCTTAAATATTGTTTACTTACTGGGTAGCATTTAGTAGGAACTTTGTTCTTTTTCTTTACTGTCTATTCTGTAACATAGTGCTAACCTTTGATCTTTGGGGTTATTAACTTGTTGGGTTCTTTTTCTCAAAAAGGGGAGTGCACATGTATTCTGTTATTTTTCTATGTATGAACTTCTGATTTATTTGATCTTTCTTTAGATATTCGATGTTGTAAAGTTTAATGATAATAAACAACAAAAGAACTTACCTTTGTGTGTTGGTGTAGTGGATTTGGTGTTATTGATGTTATTATTTAATATTATTTGTTTACCAAGTGAGGTCAGCTGTGTAGGTCTCTGAGTTTAGTAGTAGATGGTTAAGTATTTCAGAGAACCTATCTGCTACCACCCTATGATCTCACTTGGCTCTATCTTTTTATTTATTAGTTATGTGACTACGTCTAAATGTCTAGGGTAATGAATATATAATTTAGTGTAAGACAAATCAATACAAATGCACTTTAATTCTAATACATAGATAGGACTGGGTCAATACAACAACCACATACAGACTAACACTCTATGATATATCTTATAGAAGTCTGTGGCTGAATATTATGTACTAGATTATAATACAATTTATTTGCCCGGAGTCAGAATTTTCTGAGTCAGGACCAACAACAAAATGAAATTTATGGTTTTATTTACATACAATTAAATAGCACAATGGATCTTCTGTCCATATAAATACTATTACAATCTAACTATATTGTGATATTTCTATAACTAATTGAACACTGGTAACTACTGGTGGGGTTGTGGTGTTGTCATCATCCCCTTTCTTTCTTTTATTCTCTTCTGGAATGTTTATATATATATCCTGTATTTCAAGAGTTGATTCGTGATAGACAGCGTGTATCAGCAAAATTCTCATTAATGACCAATCTGACACAGTCCCTGGTGTATTGTGATAGACAGCGTGTATCAGCAAAATTCTCTCTTTCTCTCATGAAGATACAGTCACCAGGGTTCTGGCACTAACGTTAGTACCAGAACAAAAACCCTGAAACAAGGTTATGATTCTTTATAACACATCTACAATATCATTCCACAGTAATACATGATATAATTCAATAAAAGCAAAAGGGTCAGATCTCTCTGACCACCCCATGTCAACCATTTTCACCTGAGATAACAACTCATACCAGTGCTCCTATTCTTCTCCCTAATGGCTAGAACGCCTCTGACACTGCAACAATGATTCTCTCCCATAGAATAATGTGGGTTAGCCTTCCCACTGGAAACTGTGGAAATCATATTAAGTTATACACTTCATGTCAGTTTTACTGCGTGTAAGCAACACCACAGGCCCTGCATAAGTCTGCTAGGGGACCCATGTACTTAGTCGCAAAATATTCCCAATAAAGCAGTATCTCATACACCAAATTTTTGTAATAACAAGGTTAATAAATTCGTTCTTACCACAATTCAATGAAAATATCACAAACATACGTTGACTGGCATCAGCATTAATATATCTTTAAGTTTAGCTTTGCCCCTGTTAAGACTGCCAAGGTTTTTCCTTCTTAGCACTACTGTTCTCAACGCAGCTTGCAGATTAACAATTTTGTGTCAAATGGCGACAAGCCTTTGAAAGCTTTCGCCAATATCCCTAGACCGGCCCAATCACAGCGATTGTGTCGTACACAAAAGTGTAGGGCCCCCACCATAACGGTCCAAATCGGCCCCTGCAATTATTAAAGTCAACCCTACTTTCAGGTTAACACCGTGCTGGCTATCTATCTATCTATCTATCTATCTATCTATCTATCTATCTATCTATCTATCTATCTATCTATCTATCTATCTATCTATCTATCTATCTATCTATCTATCTATCTATCTATCTATCTATCTATCTATCTATCTATCTATCTATCTATCTATCTATCTATCTATCTATCTATCTATCTATCTTTCTGTCTGTCTCACTTTCTGCCTTTCTGTCTCTCTCTCTGTCTGTCTCTTTCTCTATCTGTCTGTCTCTCTATCTGCCTTTCTGTTTCTCTCTTTATATCTCTCTCTGTCTGTCTTCTCTGACTATCTGTATCTGTCTGTCTCTTTCTAACTGTCTGTCTTTCTTTATCTGTTTGTTTCTCTATCTGCCTCTCTTTCTATCTGTCTCTCTCTGTCTGTCTATCTGTCTCTCTATATGTATATCTAGCTGTATCTGTCTTTCTCTTTCTATCTGTCTGTCTCTCTCTAAATATATCCCTCTATCTGTCTGTCTCTCGTTCTGTCTCTCTCTCAGTCTGTTTCTCTATATCTGTGTATCTCTATCTATCTGTATTTCTCTCTCTATCTGTCTCCTTCTCTATGTTTCTGTCTCTTTCTATCTATCTGTCTCTTTTTATCTATCTGTCTCTTTTTATCTCTCTGTCACTATCTCTATCTGTATGCCCCTCTTTATCTATCTGTCTGTCTGTCTCTCTATCTGTCTGTTTCTTTCTCTCTCTATATATGTCCCTCTCTCTCTCTGTATCTATCTGTCTGTCTCTATTTTTCCTTTTTTTTATCATCTTCTGTCCTGTAGGAGCTGAGAGTTACGCCAGATATCGATCGAAGTTAAGTCAGGTACACTGCCTTGTGACGTATGCGACTGTTGCATCATCGTTTTCTTTCTTGTTTGGTTTAGTTTAGTTCTTGTAGTATAAAGTATTGTTAACGTTCATATATCATGCTGACAACACGAATGGACACGGGTATGGTCTTCACAGGACATAACTGGCCGAAGAACACAAGACATCTTGTAGTGGGTCCACGATACGTTTCGCTTAACATTTATTCAACTCAGGAACAATGGCATAATTGGAGAGTATTGAATGAAGTCTCCTCAAAAATATACATGTGCATAGTCAGTCCATAATATATAGGCATTCATAGTAGTTAGACATCAATATACATCGTCTCAATTTTTCAGTCCTCGCCGCTGTATTAAGATGTGCGTGTCAGGCAACGACACCCAAGTAATGTGGACCAGAAAACGTGAATATAAAATACTTGAGTTGTACTTCTCTGTAAGATGTGAACTTCTGTATAAGTTCAGGACCATCTTAGAAAACACAGTGGTGGCCTTCCAAGTTAGTTTATGCCACTTAAATATACAATATTCCTCTTCAATTCTGGGAGCTTGAAAAACAGGTCTTACTTGGACGACTTGAAATAACCAAAGGCCACGAATATTAACCGTTAGAATAAATTAGCGCAAACGCGTTACGTCATAGACAACCGCAACGTATTAAATACGCAGCGTTCAATATAAGCTAAAAACCGTGCGAAAACATGAGTTACCACAAAGAGACAAATTTCCTCAAAGGCAATGGCTATATGCCTGTGTGTGGCCATAATACATAACATATTAACATTTGTTCTTTAACAATTACCCCAGGCTGGCGGGGAAAAAAATCAAATGTATTTGATTTTTTTTTATTTATTTGATACTCGACATCAAATAAATTATGGAACCGGAAAAACGGCCAGAATTGATCACATAACAGTGTCAATAGTCAATCATTTTAAAAATCCTAGTCACAGTCTGTATGCATTTGTACTAACTGAAGAAATGATGCAAAACAGAAAGACGTCAGTCATAAGTCATCAGTTGAAAAAAATGAAAAAGAAAGTCAAACATATTAATTACATACATTAGGAAATTAAAAAAAAAATAATGAAATAAAAATGAAATGTATGCTTAATAAACAATTAATGGCATAAGAAAAGAAAAGTAACTCTGAAGATGCATGGAGAAAACATTTTTTTAGTGGTTATCTCCCTGAATGATACCAGTTATAAATTTAACCACAGGAAGAGATGTAAAAAAAAACACAAGTCAGATTACATCTCAACGGAATTAAATTAAATTAAACTAAATTAAATAGATAATGTCAAATGATAGGATTACATTCCCGAATATGTCCAGTAGCAAGTTATACCAAAGATAACTGTTAATAATGGCGTGTGAATACACATCAGTATTTCTGGCGCAGAAAATGTTCCATAAATCAGCAAGTGTTTCTGAACACAGTTACAACTGCGAGTTCTGTCATCAGGAAATGCAAGGCAGTGTTAATACTAGTTAGCACACAAAATCCACCAGAAAACTTGTATGTTAATGCAATGTTATTGTAAGAGAATACTCTGAAAGACTCGTGTCAGCAATGGTCGATCTGTGTATGCCGGTAGATTGCTGATGGATCGTCACATGAAATATTTCGTATGAGTGTGAGAGAACTGTTCAACCACTGTTCGATCAGGATATGCCGATAGCTAGCTGGTGGATTGTCTAAACAGTTTCAAGCGTGTGCCGTAGGCAAATTTGACAGCAGTGTCAATGCATCGTATCAGAGTCTGTTTGAGGACATCTGGACAAGACGTCAGCCACCACATTTGATGAACCTGGGATTGCTTGAATTTCGTATTGAAAAGGCTGAAGTAAAATTGCAAATCAGGCTAACTTGGCATCTCTGTGGTTAGCACGCCTGAGAGAAGCCAATGACTTCTGATCAGTCTGTATTATGAATGGTGCACCAAGCAGGTATCTTTGCAGTTTCTGTATGGCCCAAATTACAGCCAAGAGCTCGCGTTCAATCACAGGATACCTTCTTTCGGTGTCCGAGAGCTTGTAAGAGATATGCAGTGTGGGATGAAGTACACCATCGAACTCCTGCATCAAAGTAGCACCCAAGCCTTTGGAGCTAGCATCTGTGCGAAGATAATAAGTAAGATTTATGTCTGGCAACCTCAAAATAGGAGGATTAGAAATAAATGTCTTTAATGTGATCCAATGCAGCCTTGCATTCTTGTGACTAATGTACGTGATGTGGTAAACCCTTCCCTAACAGAGAGGATAGGTCAGCAGTGACAGCAGAGAGATTAGGAACGAATCTACTGTAAAAATAAAAAATACCTAAGAGACTACGTACTGGTGTTTTCTTAGTAGTAGTGGATAAGATCAAAATCATCAAGACATTTTGTGGTAGGTTGCGCACTAATACGGTGCGTGATAGAGCATAGAAACCAACATATGTGGGGTCGAACCCACGACTCGCGTTATCAGCACAAAATAGTGTGCTGGGTGAAGGCAACCTCGCGGTGAAAATGAAAACATGATGATTACAATTCAATGAGCACGTCGTGACTGATTGAAAAGGTTCATCATACTGCATGGGCTGAGTATGATGATAACTAGCAAAGCAGATATTGCAGTGCAAAGGTATGATCGTAGCACTATTTGTAGAGAAAGAGACCAAGCCTAAGGGTAAAGGATCTACGAAGTGCCCTTCTCAAGATGAGCTGAAAAAAATGTCGTGTATGATCCTATGCCGGGGTATGACATCAAATGATGAATTATCACAGGTTGTGAAATAAAATGTAAAGGCATGTCATTGGTGGAATGATTCATCAATGCCAAATGACCACTGTCATTAGCAAAAACCATGGCACTAAGAGCAAAAATGAACAAAATAACCAGTAACATTCTGTGAAGAAATTGTGGGTAATTAGTAGATACCAATTTTGTGACGAAGAAAAAAAAATAGTGCAAGAAAAAAAAATATATATATAGCAATATGATAAGATAAAGATATAGACAAACAGAGAAACACTAGCAGCAAGGAAACAAAAATTATAATGGGAAACTAAAGGGAAAACAGCAAATGGAACAGTCTCACTGCTAAGAAATGACAACACAGGACCCAGACAGAGTATAAACAGGTAAATTGTATAAACCAGGTGATAGGCAGATGAGGAAAACAGCACGAACAAAACAATCACAAAATAAGGGGAATAGCAATAGACAAACAATGCATTTACAAATGAAAAGACGAAACTTCACAACTAAATAAAACTATCACAAAAAACAATCAGTGATCGGAAACATCGGCGAGGTTGCTCAAAAACCGGAAAATACCACTGAATGAAATTTACAAAGCCCTACAGAACGTTCTATGTGCGATCATCTTGCAATGACATGTCTTCGCTAACATTGAATCTCCACCCAACCTTGCCACAAAGACATGGAAACATAAAACAGCAATGAAAGAAAAGAATAAGGATAGTTTTCCAGGTACATACACTGGTCAACACATGCAAACAATAACAGGCCACTTATCTGAAAAAAACGTGATCCGCCAGATGCTCGTTCGTAGACGATCCAACGCTGCCTGGCGATCATGGTGCATCAAAGACGTGTAAGTGACAACGGTAATGTAAACAATGGCCACGTAAATCAAATATTGACTACAGTAAACTTGAATAACATCTGGAAGTGGACTTGAGGTGTGTTACCTATCACTTTGCTCACAGGCTGGTAATTCATCGCTGTGCGCAATGGAGCAGAACGCGAATACGCTTCGATTGTAAAAGCGTGCGAGTTGTGGAATGGGTGTGACACAGGTATTTAGTGTATGACGTGGACAGGGTCTTCTGCGGGGGGAACGAAGGTGATCGTTAGCACAGTTGTGTCTGGCTGGTGTTTTCGAAGTGTATGGATTTTTATGTGAGAGCGACAGACCAGTGTTTATTGTTATAAAATATTTCAGAGTCAGGATAATGGACTCAATTCATTAAGAATGTGTGCCTGATCGTGTGTGGCTTAAGGAGATGGACAGTAAGTGATTTGAATCAATACGGATTTGTAAAGTATGAAGGCGTTGTAGACGATACATAAACATTCTGACTTTAAACCGGCACAACGACATTATTGCTTATGGATGCTACTGATCACATTTGTATTACTGGTGTAACGTCATATCATCATATGCTCTCAAAAGAAGTGAAGTACACTTATGTTGTATTGTGACATATTAAATGTGATAAAACGTACAACAAGCTGTTGATCAAGATTATTCAAGTTGGCCATTCCGTACGTTACTGTTGAGACTGTTGTCTATTATATCAAAATATCTTACAAGACCAGTGCAGCACATTAATATACTCGTTACCCAATAGCCTTCAATAAGTATAAGGTAACAGTATAAAGTGGTGGCCGGTATACACGGGATTTCGTTCTACCCACAAGATTTTATCAAACGATACTACTGTCCCTAGCCACATCGACGAATTTTACAGTATCGAAAAGCAATAGAAATTTCGGCGCAACCTAGGCCAACCGGCTTGCTTCAAACTAGAGCCGGCAAGAAGAAACTTAAAGAGTAAACAGCACACTTCAATCATAATATTTGCTGAACTTTACCAATAGAAGTTCGTATTTTCTTCATCAACATTTTTGAGACGAAAGTTATCATCACTCTACGCAGTTCCAGGTTGGATTCGTCAGGAAAAATTAAAGTAATCAAACAACATTTCTGCAGTCAAGACAAAGCACAGTCATTCAACCAGTGAAAAGAAGATGGATAGTTCTACATGTGGGAGCAATCTGTATTGATGCAATTTCGCTCTACCTGTTGCATATGTTGGAGGCAACAATACTGTCACGTACATTTATACTTCGGAGGAAGGATCATAAAAAGATAAGTGGACTAGTTTGTTGTAGCCTTAGTCTTACACAATTCTATAGCAGAGCCTTTTTGTTTATCTGTTTTATGTTTGTTGGGGTTTGTGGGACCTTGATAAGCAGAATTACATCTCATCTTCGGACGGGTCTGCAATCAAGGGTGTCAGTAGGGAAATTTATGTAATATTTTCTCAAAGAGGCCCGGCTCAAAATGCTGTGTGGAAAGCGCTCTTTGTGAATATACTATATTTACTTTATGTTATAGACGTGCTGTCCTGTTTTTTTCACTGTTGTTTGTATTTGTCAGTTGTTTTTTTTAATTCAGTTTTTCTGCATTTTTGTACGTCTATTGTTGGTCTTCTCTAGCTATCATTATGTTGATATATGGATTTTACGTTGTAAATTCGTCTTGTCTAGTCTAACCTTATAGTGTAAGCATATTTCAAACATTATCCTTTTTTCTACACCTTAGTATTTTCTTCTGTTGCTACACTATTGTACTACGTGTTATGTCTTATAGTGTACGACACTATTTTTTTTTGTTTGCATTGATTACTTGCTAAGTCATATTTGCAGAGTACTGAATTTTAACAAATTGGCATTGGTGCTGTTTATCACTCATCAGTACCCATATTCATATTCAAACTAAGTAACTTATTTATATATACTTAAACTTACATAATGTCTAGTTTGGAGCATTTTATCCAGCTAGGTAAAGATATGGGAATGCAAGGCCAGGAGCTTAAAGAGTTTGCCATGCAGCAACTAGAAAGAGAAGAAAAGAAACTGGAAAAAGAAGAAAAGAAACTGGAAAGGGATGAGAGAGCAAGAATGAGAGAGATCGAAAAAGATGAACGAATTCAGTTAGAAAAAATAGCAGAAAAGAAAAGACAAGAAGAATTTGAAGAAAAGAAAAGACAAGATGAAATGGCAGAAAAGAAAAGACAAGATGAGATAGATTTAGAGGCTAAGAAAGCCCAATTTCTGCATGAAGAAAAAATGGCTTCTCTAGAGTTGGATAGACTCAAATTGGAAGCTAGTAATAAACAGATTAATCAAGAAGGGGCAGGTTCTGCCAAGAGAGAACATGCTTCAGCATTTAAACTTCACTTACCTAAATTTAAACAAAATATAGACGACATTTCGTGCTTCCTAAACCGATTCCAGACAGTGTGTGAAGAATACAAACTGGAAAAATCATCATGGGTGATACATTTAATGTCATTACTGACAGGTGAAGCGTTGACAGCTGTGTCAACAATGGATGAGGAAAACATAAAATCTTATGAGGCAGCTAAAACATTACTTTTAAGAAAGTATCAATTAGACGAGAATGGATACAGGCTAAGATTTAAAAAACTCACACCCGAAAGCAACAAGGACTTTAGTGAGTTCATTTCAACTATAAAGTTATGCTTCAATCGTTGGATTGAGTTGGCTAAAATCAAACATACATATGAGGACTTGATGGACCTTATTTTGAGAGACAAAGTACTTTCTTCCATTAGCCCTGATTTTTTGGCCTATTTACATGAACGGAAGCCAGAATCGTTACAATCCCTTGAGTTGTTAGGGCGCCAGTTTATGACGGCACACCCAGGGAAGAGTGTGAACAACTCTACTATTAAAGAGGCATTACCTGTTGCATCAGCTCATTCAGTGCAGATAAACAACCCTAGAGCTCGATCGCAAAGTATGGATCGAAATTTTGGCAGGAATAATGACCGAAATAGTGGATCTTTCCGAGGACGGTACAATTTTGGCAATCAACCTTATCAATATCAGAGAAATTCCCAACGATATTTTGATTGAAATAGACCATCACAGGGTTACTTTCAATCTAACAGAGGATTGCGCAGATCTGATAATACCTACATGAACAGAGGAGACAGATCCTATTATACAAAGAACAACCAAAACTCTTCTCCATCTCAACACTGTCCAGGTTGTACGTGTCCTCAGCATTCTAATAATCCTCAGAATGGCAGAGAGAGTCGGAATTATTACCGGGGTAATAACAACTTTAATCGCTCGCGGAGCGTGGATCGAAAAAACTCGAACTGGAGTCATAATAGTAACACAGGAGCAGTTATTCCCAATGGGGAAAACACAAATATTGCAAATGCGTATGCTGCTGATTTATTTAATCTATCAAACTGTGCAGAATGCAGCACTCTGTTTCAGCCGGATGTAGTCTCCAGACTTTCCTGCGGACATCCTATGCCCGCGTTAGTACCTGCATTAGCCTCTCATGATGGAAAAGGCTCGCTAATTTTCCACAGGGGTTTTTTAAATAATCAGCTAGTTTCAGTCTTGCGTGATACAGGTTGTACAACTGTTGGGGTACGCAAATCTTTGGTAGACCTATCTTGCTGCACCGGGGAGAATGTAAAATGTGTCCTATTTGGAGGCACGGTGGAATTCTATCCAGTGGCCATTGTGCACATTGATACTCCATTTTTCTCAGGTCAAGTGAAAGCATGTTTATTACAGGAACCAATTGCTGACATAATTATGGGCAATATTGTGGGTATAAAAGCGGGTTCACTCGAAGATATAGAAATCTGGGATCGTCAGCATATACTACACGCTAATATGGTCATTACAAGAGCACAGGCACAGGCTCAAGAGGAAGAAGAAATGACCAACAATCATGACAAGGAGGAAGATCAACATCTTATGCCGATGTTAACGAAGACATCATTTATTGATATGCAAAAGAATGACAATTCTTTGAAAAGATTTTTCAAATTGGTAAAATCAGATGATGTTGATTGCTCAGAAAGGTCACAACCTTGGTATACAATTAAAAATGACATATTAATTCGTAATGCTAGAGATGCTACATCGGTACAGCAGCAAATTATGGTACCAACCAATATTCGACCTTACATTCTCAGACATGCGCATGATACAAACTGTGCAGGCCACATGGGCTGTGCTAGGACGAAATATAGAGTCTTACAGCATTTTTATTGGCCTGGAGTAGTCAGGGATGTCAAATTATTTTGTCGTTCGTGCAAGACATGCCAACAAGTGGCTACAAAGGGTGCTTACCATAATGCACCTATACAGGCTGCGGATATTTTGGTCCGACCATTCGAAAAAATGGCCATAGACTTAATAGGTCCACTGTCAGTTCCGTCAGCCAGAGGTCATAGATATGTCCTCACCTGTATTGATATGTGCACCAGGTGGCCAGAGGCAATACCTCTTAAACATATTGCTACCACCGATGTGGCTGATGCACTGTTCCTCATTTTTACGAGAGTGGGGTTCCCTGACAATATTTTATCAGATAGGGGAACACAGTTTGTGTCAGATGTCATGTCGCATGTCATGAAACTATGTAATATTGATAGATCTCTTAGCTCTGTTTATCATCCTATGTCCAATGGCATGGTAGAACGTTTAAATAAAACGCTGAAACAACTACTGGGAAAAGTGACCATGACGTATCCACAAGACTGGGATAGAGTGCTCCCAGCAGTGCTGTTCGCTTATCGGGAAGTCCCAAACGAACACACTGGGTTCTCGCCGTTTGAGCTCATGTATGGTGCTCCACCACGAGGACCCATGTCGATAATAAAACAATTACTTACAGGTTCGGAGATGACTCAGGAATGCCAGTCATCCTATGAGTATGTGGTGAATCTACGAAAGACACTTATAGACGCTTGGAAAATAGCGACTGATTCATCTGAAAAGGCAAAAAAAAAAGCTAGATCTCTTCAAAACCGTTGGAAAAAGTTAAGGAAATTACTTCCTGGAGACAAAGCTTACGTCCTGCTACCAACGAGAGAGAATAGCCTTCTCATTTCGTGGAGTGGTCCATATGAAATTATTTCAAAATTGACAGATGTTGATTACATTCTTGACGTGAAAGGCAAGAATAAAACCTTTCACATCAACATGCTCAAACAATTCCATGATAGACATGAATATCTCAAACCGATCTTAGATGCGGTTAATGAAGTAATCACTGATCATCCTTCATCTTACTCTTCATTGTCAGTGATTCAAGAAGAACCCACTTCTTTTCATGATGTACCGTTGCAACTTCCTGTCATGTCTCTTTACCCGACAGAATCATGGGTAAATGTATCTATTTGTCCGGATCTATCCAGCGAACAACAATCTCAAATTCTTTCTATTCTAGAGTCATATCAGCAAGTTCTGTCTAATATTCCAGGCCGAACGTCCATAATCGCTCACGATATTAGACTCACAGATCACAAACCTATTAAATTAAAGCCTTACCCTATCCCTATCCACTTTCAGGATCAGGTTGAAAAAGAATTAGGTCAAATGTTACAGCTTAACATTATTGCACCATCAGAGTCTGCTTATTCTTTCCCAATGGTTATAATCAAGAAGAAGGATAATAATATCAGATTATGCATGGATTTTCGTAAACTCAATTCCATAACGGAGTCTGACGCAGAGCCAATGCCAATTCTTGACGAATTGCTGTCAAAACTTTCTAAAGCAACCTACTTTAGCAAATTTGATTTAGCCAAGGGATATTGGCAAATACCTCTCACGGAAAAAGCAAAACCTTTCACTGCTTTCGCTACTCCTAAGGGCCTCTTTCAGTGGAATTTCATGTGCTTTGGCTTGGTAAACGCACCAGCGACTTTCGTTCGGATGATGAGGAAACTATTTTCTCATAGGTCTGATATCATCTCCTATATAGATGACATTTGTTTGTTCCACAACTCTTGGGACGAACATGTTTCTGGATTGAAATCTCTTCTCGAAATTCTTCGCTCTAATAATCTGACAGCGAATCCTTCGAAAGTTCACATAGGTTTCAAAGAAATTTCTTTCCTAGGTCACAGAGTAGGCCATGGATTTCTGAAAACTGAGGATAAAACTATCTCGAAGATTCTTAACCTATCATTTCCTAAGACTAAGAAGCAGGTGCGGAGTCTTCTCGGCCTTATACAGTTCTATAATAAATTTATGCCTCATTTATCTTCAGTTACGTCAGTCCTGTCTGAGTTAACTACGAAAGGCTCCCCTAATAGAATTGTCTGGACGGAGGCCTGCAACATAGCTCTAGTCCATTAAAAGCATTACTTTTCATGTGCACCAATTTTAAAACTCCCTGATCCTCATCTCCCATTTATTCTCAGGACAGACGCCTCGATGTACGGTATTGGTGGCTCCTTGATGCAAGAAGTAGATGGAATGCTTCATCCAGTGATGTATGTGTCGAGGAAGCTCACAAAGACAGAAACCAGATATCCAATTATTGAGCGCGAGCTTCTCGCGATCATATGGGCTGTCACAAAGCTTCAGCGTTACCTTCTTGGTTCTCGTTTCATCATTGAGACAGACCAGAAGGCCCTGTCGTTCCTTCAAAAGTCCAACATGAAAAACGCACGAGTCGCACGTTATGCAATTAATTTACAAATATATGACTATATCATTCGACCTATTGAGGGCAAGTCCAATGTGCTTGCAGACGTTCTGTCTAGATGCACACAGACAGAAATGCCCGATTCTCAAGAATCTGACATTGCTGCGACCCATTGACCAAGGTACAGTGCTGATCATCTACAAATACCTCGCTAACTTAAAAGAACTACCCTGACAATATCCATAACCAGATACAGATTACCATTGTTATCAAGAGAAACAACTCAAGTCATTTGAAGTCATGATAACAGACTTTTTATGTGAATACATTCAAATCGTTTGACACTACATCAAGATCCATGAACAGTACACAGAATCTGATTTCCAGACAGTCATGACGTATGCGGTAAATGAACCAAATCAACCAGTATCGCAGATAAACAGTATAAGGCTCTTTGTCATATCTTAATGGCAATCCTTCACAAAATGACTGGGATGCAGAACTTTATAAAGATCATATTTCCTATCCCAGCAACCGAACTTCAAAATGTTGGAGCTCAGAGACTGTGAAACTCAAGAAGCAACATATGATAAGAAATCTCACACAAGAAACAATCGATTCGATACGCCTAAGGAGAACTTTGCCATTTGAACATTCTTTTGGGAGCCGCGCTGGTGTAATGGCTTCGGCGTTGTATTACTTAAACCCGTTTTGAAGAAATGTTTACTTTGACTGAAAGTGACTGAACGGCTCCTGTGAAAACCCTTGCAAAGGAGCGAAGCTCCTGACCGGGTAAGGAAAGCTTTCCCCACTAATGAAATGAAGGGCCGAACAAAACCCAAGTGCCGCTGGTTAAGGAAAAAAAAAAAAAAAAAAAAAAAAAACATTCTTTTGTGTTATTACTTAAACCAGTTATGTGACTCTAAAGTGCTAAAATTGCAAATAGTAAGCTTTCACACTAATGAAAGAAGAACATATCATTGAAGACACTCAGTAACTATAGTTAATTAGTTTTACACAATGCTACAGACAGCACACACACATTCATGTGGACATTTACATTAACGTAATTATTATACTTACTTAATACTATTTAATTAGTTAGATCTTTCATTTCATTCATCTTTTAATTAAATGCATTCAGATATTTCATTTTCCAAAACTTCACAATTTCACTATCATATTTCTTCACATTTTCATTGATTTTTCTCATTTTTCCATGGTGCTGACTACATTCCATAGACTGTTGCTCAGGTATGACATAGACTGGACGGTAACTTCTCGCATTTTCTAAAAAATGACTTCCTATATGGAAAACTTTCAGTTTTCGCTGGGGGGCGGGGTAAAAGTGTTACCTATCACTTTGCTCACAGGCTGGTAATTCATCGCTGTGCGCAATGGAGCAGAACGCGAATACGCTTCGATTGTAAAAGCGTGCGAGTTGTGGAATGGGTGTGACACAGGTATTTAGTGTATGACGTGGACAGGGTCTTCTGCGGGGGGAACGAAGGTGATCGTTAGCACAGTTGTGTCTGGCTGGTGTTTTCGAAGTGTATGGATTTTTATGTGAGAGCGACAGACCAGTGTTTATTGTTATAAAATATTTCAGAGTCAGGATAATTGACTCAATTCATTAAGAATGTGTGCCTGATCGTGTGTGGCTTAAGGAGATGGACAGTAAGTGATTTGAATCAATACGGATTTGTAAAGTATGAAGGCGTTGTAGACGATACATAGACATTCTGACTTTAAACCGGCACAACGACATTATTGCTTATGGATGCTACTGATCACATTTGTATTACTGGTGTAACGTCATATCATCATATGCTCTCAAAAGAAGTGAAGTACACTTATGTTGTATTGTGACATATTAAATGTGATAAAACGTACAACAAGCTGTTGATCAAGATTATTCAAGTTGGCCATTCCGTACGTTACTGTTGAGACTGTTGTCTATTATATCAAAATATCTTACAAGACCAGTGCAGCACATTAATATACTCGTTACCCAATAGCCTTCAATAAGTATAAGGTAACAAGGTGAAACGTACAGTGTAGAAATCATGGTGATGGTTGACGGGTTAAAAAGCCCGCAGTCATGCGCAGTCCATACAACAGTTATGCAGATGAGGGTCAACGAAGAAAAGTCATAAATTACGAACTGGAACTGATATGAAGAAATCTGTCCTGCAAAGTCGAACCTAACCACACTGGCCACCAAATATTTGTTGTATCACGGTTTTCTTTCTTGTTTGGTTTAGTTTAGTTCTTGTAGTATAAAGTATTGTTAACGTTCATACATCATGCTGACAACACGAATGAACACGGGGTATGGTCATCACAGGACATATCTGGCCGAAGAGCACAAGAAATCTTGTAGTGGGTCCACGATACGTTTCGCTTAACATTTATTCAATTCAGGAACAATGGCATAGTTAAAGATTATTGAATGAAGGCTCCTCAAAAATATACGTGCGCATAGTCAGTCCATAATATATAGGCATTCATATATACATCGTCTCAATTATTCAGTACTGGCCGCTGTACTAAGAGGTGCGTGTCAGGCAACGACACCCAAGTAATGTGGACCAGAAAACGTGAATATAAAATACATGAGTTATACTTCTCTGTAAGATGTGGAACTTCTGTATAAGTTCAGGACCATTTTAGAAAACATAGTGGCGGCTTTCGAAGTTAGTTTATGCCACTTAAATATATAATATTCCTCCACAATTCTGGGAGCTTGAAAAACACGTCTTACTTGGACGACTTGAAATAACGAATGGCCACGAATATTAGCCGTAAGAATAAATTAGCGCAAACGCGTTACGTCGTAGACAACCGCGACGTATTAATTATGCAGCGTTCAATATAAGTTAAAAACCGTGCAAAAACATGAGGTACCACAAAGAGAAATGTTTCCTCAATAGCAAAGGCTATATGCCTGTGGATGGCAATAATACATAACATATTAACATTTGTTCGTTAACAGCGACCATGTCCCCCCACCTATTTGTGACGGTGGGTTCGAAATTTTTCCCTATGGTGGATCTACCCACCCCCACCCTCCCACCCCGCACCCCCCCTAATTTCTTATTGATTTTCGGACACACCCATTTTTCATCTTTTTCTAGTTTTCAGTCGCTGCTAGCATGTTACTTTGATCTGACAAGTTAACTCCCCTTTGCTCCCGCGAAAGTGGCCAGCGGAGATGACAGGTCTTTTAATGCTGGTATGAGTGACTTTGTGACGCGTCCGATACGCTTGTGTTGTTTGGCGGCGGAAAAATCCCTGTGTCTTTGAGTCCGGGGAAAGTCTGATGACCTCGCAGCGTAAGAGCGGTCGCTCTGTTACGCAATCCTTCTTGTAGTGCGACGCCATGAGAAATCCTCCGGGAATCGTTACGTCGTTTTTCTTCGTTTTCAATCGAGGTGTTTTGATCACCTGCGGCTCGATGTTCAATATACGAGGGGCCTTCAGAAAGTAATGCACCACATCGTTTTTCGCAGGAGCTGTTTATTAAAAAAGCATGAAATTTATACACAATATACATGGATATGTCATGTAAACATCGGTATTATTCAACATAATCCCCATCAACTTATACGGCTTTATGCCAGCGCGAAACAAGTGCATGTATTCCTAGCCCGTACCAGATTTTGTCTTGATCATGTAGCCATTTCTTCGCTGCATGAATCACTCCTTCATCATCTTCAAACCTTGTCCCACGGAGTGCATCTTTAAGTGGGTCAAATAGATGAAAATCAGCGGGAGCCAAATCGGGACTATAGGGTGGATGGGGTAGTACAGTCCAACCCAATTTGGTGATTGCTTCCCGTGTTGCCAGACTTGTGTGAGGGCGCGCATTGTCGTAAAGGAGAAGCAGGTCTGCTGGATTCTTGTGCGGCCGAACTTTGCGAAAACGTTGATTGAGTTTTTTCAATATCTTAATGTAAGCTTGCGAATTGATTGTCTCTCCTCTTGGCATAATGTCCACAAGAATCACACCTTCAATGTCCCAAAAGACAGTGATCATGACCTTTCCAGCTGAAGGAATTGTCTTGAATTTCTTGCTTCTTGGTGACTGCGGATGATGCCACTCCATTGACTGTCTTTTTGTCTCAGGTTCAAAATGATGTGCCCAGGTTTCTTCGCCTGTAACGATCTTAGCCAAAAAGTTCTCTCAATCAGCATTGAAACGCTCCAAAAATTCAGAAGAAATTGCTTTCCTTTGCAATCTGTGGACATTTGTGAGACTTCGAGGAACCCATCTTGCGCAAACCTTAAAAAATCCGAGAGTTTTTATAACTGCATTTGCACTACCAATGCTGACTGACAGCTGTAAGGCCAATTGTTGAGTAGTGATTCGCCTATCAGTAAGAATAATGCCCTCAGCGCATTTCAACATTTCTGCGTTGGTGGCTGTGGCAGGACGTCCACAGCGCGGCCGATCAAGCAGCACCGTACCTCCACTTCCTGATTCTTTGATTCTCTGAACCCAGCGACTGACTGTACTCCTGTCGACTGCAAAACTTCCATACACATCTCATAGACGCTTGTGAATATTCACAACAGTTTCCTTCTCTGCAACGAGAAATTCTATCACAATTCGCTTTCTATAACGCAAGTTGCTAACACGCTCCATTTCAACGGTTTAAGGCAGCCGTATTATTAAGCCAGTTGCGGTGCAATTTAGTGCACACAATTGGCACATGCCATATTTGAAGTGTACAAAATTTCATGCTTCTATCTTCATTAGTAGCTGAGAAAAACGATGTGGTGCATTACTTTCTGAACGCCCCTCGTATATTGAGTCCTCTTCTGTCTCCAACTGCTTATAGTCCCTGGAACTTCTGCCATGAGGTGGTAGAGATCTTTGTGCAGTTTTCCAGCTACTTTTAGTGTAGGAAATTCTTCACAATCTCGCGAGAACCGGTTAACTCCGACTGAGTTAAGGGACCTCCAGGAAAGGCAGGATACATCTTCGAGCCATTTACATTGGGGTGCTCCCACCAACTACAGTTGTTTATTTTCTCGACATCCTACTATGGGTACACTCGGGTGATTTACCTGGCTGGAAAATTTTACGCCAACCCCACCTAAAACGCACAGCGCCCATGCTCCACCGACCTCAACGTCAAAGAGCTACACATTATCGCTAGCTCTATCACCTTGTAGCCGTCGTCAGCTCTAGTGCATCCATAGTGATACGCGCCGTCACAGGATTGACATGCTTGAGTCAAATAGTGGATTTAATGCCTCCATCGTCTTTAATCTTGAGTGCATTCATCGCCACCAATTTAGATCCTGGATTTAAAGCCCACAAGTACATCTAGAGGACTTACCATGTGTCCTGAAAATTCTTTTCCGTGGTGGAGTTATAGTTTTGGGGTTTTTCTTCCCACATCATATCTCCGTTGGCGATCCGCCAACAGCTGTAACACAAAGCGAAATATACACACAAGTGTGATGACGAAGAAGGACTTTGGGAGGTGGACTCCGATAAATTTTGGTGAGGAGGGAGCTTGAAGTAACTGCGGGAAAGGGTCATTAAGTTGGATTGAACAGCTGTGTTGCTGACCTGAAGAAATCAGTGGAATATTGTGTGTGTAGGGACTTCTTTATTTCAGGGTTCCCAGCAGAAGAAGTAGTAGAATATCTAGCCCAATAATAGTGGGAGTTTGAATTACCGAGACGTGAGAGCCAAGCGCAAAGGTACCAGTCTAGTTTGATTATTCTTATGATTCGTATTATTACAAGTATTGTTTGTCTCTCGATTTTGTTAAACGCATTTTTATGATTTCATGGTTTGTGTTTGGACATTTTTCTTGTTTTGCCATAGTTTTTCCCTTTACTAAAATAGACCACAAATCGCAGATCAGACGTCTTTCCTATATGTACTTGTACTTGATTGTTTGTGGAATCACTAACGTGTAGTTGTCCTTACTCCTAGATGGGAGAGGCGGAGTGAAAGTAGTGTTTTTTTAAACATAGTCACTGAGTGGTAGGAGTTGAAAGTCAACATCTGACCTTTTACTCCTGATAGCTATAATTCACTCCATTCACTTTTAACACCATAACTCATCTATCTTCTCAGTCCTCACTCAGATTTTTTGTCTTGTCTCAGACTTTACTCAGACTATTTGTCTCGTCTCAGACAGACTCTGTAAACCACTGATTCCGTCAAGTCCTGATGAGTAATTTAAGGCCTAGAAGATAGTTATACACTTAATTAACTGTCATAAATGGAATGTCGGATGGGATTGTGTTTGTTCTCACAGAATGCTGACGGACTAGGTCACAAGGTGAATCTGGTATTGTAGATTTAAGACTAGTTATTTCTGCCTGAAAGTAAGTGCTTAAGTCGGTAAAAGTAAATGAGGTACTGTAGGTTAACAAGTCTGGCGAATTTCGTTTGTTTGCTAGGGTGTTGATTGCTTTCCACATTTCTTTACTGTTGGTTTTGTTCTGAACTAAGTTTTTAAAGTATGTTTTCTTTTCTTTACGTATTAAATATTGAACCTTGTTTCTTTGTGCTCTGTATGTGTTAAAGTCCATATTTTTGTGAGCTCTATCTCGCTGCCTCATGGCTTCTAGTACTGCTTGTGTGATTAAAGGAGATTTGATATGTCGTTTCACACGAACTTCTTTAGTTGGTGCGTGGTTATCAAACACACTATGAAAGATACGTGTCCAATGAGCAATGGCGTCCTCGGGATCAGAAAACTGGTAAACACTAGCTAGGGGTGCAGCTCGCAAATCATGTAAAAATAGTTCACGGTTGAAGTTTTTGAAACTTCTAAATTTAATACTTATATGTTTATTTCTGGGAGCTTCATATTTATTCTTTGACCCCGTGCAGCATATTGGATAGTGGTCACTCATTGCGACAGCAGGAACAGAGCATTCTATAATGTTGTCTGCACAGGTGATGTAGATGTGGTCGATTGTTGTGGATGATGTTTTTTTTACCCTGGTAGGCTGGTTGACTATTTGATTTAAATTGTAAGATAGTATGATGTTTTCCCACGTTTGGTTTGTGTTGTGCATGTCAATGTTGAAGTCGCCTAGAAGAATGATTTATTTGGCTGTGGTAAATACTTTGTCCATCATAGTGGTGAAATATTCATAACAGATGGTTCCTGCACTGGGATTTCTATAAAGATACACGACTAGAAAGTGTCCCTGACTCGGTATTTTTTTTTCTAACCATATGCACTCGGTCTCTTCTGTCTCTAAATCGCATCTGCGGCGATAACTAATAGAAGTGGAAATATATGCTACAATACCTGTGCCTAGCTTTCTACTTGAGTCTCGTCGAACAGTTTTAAAGCCTTGTAGTGCAATATCATGATCTGATATTTTGTCATTTAAACGACTTTCCGAAAGTCCAAAAACATGAAAATATTGATTCAGAATTCGTGTAAGTTCAGGAAGTTTGCCTAATAGATGATAAATGTTTAGATGACCCAGCCGTAGGCCATCCTTAATTAGCCATTGTGTCTGATTTGTATGCATTTAATTTTGGATAGGGGGTGATACCGCCCTCTTATTGATACCGTCCGATTATTACTGTTCCACTCATTCGATACTTCACAAGAGTTTCTTGGGGCACACTGGTACAACTCTCATATGTGATGTCTGTCTCTTCTATACTAACGCCACTCTGGCTAAATATAGAGATACGTTGCTAAAGGATTCTGTATTACAGGCAACGCCCACACAGAGCTATTCCTAAATATGTTAAGTAGGTATAATCAGTCTTGCAATATAGCCGTAGATCCTGCTTGATTGTAATCCACCACTTGATAAGAATAGGGTTATGTTTCAAAGGTATGTGTGTTCAAGTCTACATCATCGCCACATAGGCTAGTAATAAATATTTGTTACTACTGTCACGTCTAGAATATCGAGTGCGTGTGTTGGTTTAGTCGTTTACACCACAGGTACGTACACAAGAGTCATGGATTGTTGTAAACGACTGGTGACATTTAATACTGGTTTATTCACGTCACAACACATTGATATAAAATGCACATAGTCAGGATACAGTTCACAGCATAACACGAAATATATCTTAACACATAAAGACTGCGCACTCGGCAGTTACTATGAGATCAGCGCTATAAAGTATCATCAATAATTCAGTGCTATCTCTTCCTCAACAACTATCCTCTCACAGGAAACAATGGCCTTTATATAATTCATCAGCGCTACAAAGTATCATCAATAACGATCCTCTCACAAAAGATATTGGCCTTTATATAATTCATCAACAACTATCCTCTCACAGGAAATAATGGCCTATATATATATATTCATCAGCGCTTTAAAGTATCATCAATAACAATCCTCTCACAGGAGATAATGGCCTTTATATATTCATCAATAATCCTCATCATCAGCGCTATAAAGTATCATCAATAACGATCCTCTCACAGGAGATCATGGCGTTTATATATTCATCAATAATCCTCACACAGGAAATAATGGCCTTTAAGGACTGCACACTGCAGTTATCAAAATGGCCTACACAACATCTTCAACTACTATCCTCTCACAGGAAATAATGGCCTTTAAGGACTGCACACTGCAGTTATCAAAATGGCCTACACAACATCTTCAACTACTATCCTCTCACAGGAAATAATGGCCTTTAAGGACTGCACACTGCAGTTATCAAAATGGCCTACACAAAATCTTGGCCTCATAAACATTTTCACCATAATCCAAACTGTAGATTTATACTACGCTGTACCCACAGCGAAAAATCCGTCGACATATTAACTTCAGCACTGTACAGGCATTTCATAGTTCCCAAAAACACTGTCTTGACCTATCCGGTCAAACGCCCAGAACACTCTCTTCGAAACACACACTCGTCCCGCTCAACACAGTCACGAGACTTCCTCACTGTCAACACAACTCAGTCAATCAATCATCTGCGGGCTAGCCGCGAGCTATTCTCACCCCGCTCAAAACATTACAGAATAAATATATCTCACACTTTAGATGATCAGCGTTTTTCCACGCCTTCTGTAATCTATCTCTCGAAACTACCACGAGATATTTTCAAAACAATTCAATAGCCAACAAGCAAACAAGTGCTCCAACTCAGAATCTAACTTGTCTACTAACATACTTAGGTTTCTCCCCTTACACCAGTTCTGTTCTTAACAGGGGGTTTAAAAATATCAATAACAAAAGCAGTGTTAACACGAAAATTACGAATATTTAGACTAATTAATTTTACTAAGTAAGTGAAAGCAAAAATGTTATTACTTAACTTACGAAACACTTGGCATAGGCAATACTAACAATTGCAATGGACTGAAACTGTCAGGAGTATATTCTTCTTCTTCCTCGTTCGCCCTGAAAAGGACGGTGGTTGCGTTGTGTCTGTTTACGCCGTAGCTGTGATATCTGCACCTTTCGGTCGACACATCCGACTTCAGCACGGCATTTTTTAGGGACCGGGTTTGCCTTCCCATTGCGATCCGTACTCGCTCAGCCAGACTGCACTGCTGCAGACTGTTTCCAGCACCACCACGTGGAGGTGGAGTACGGTCTTAGTCAGCTCTATTATCAGGAGTATATGAATATAGTCACACAAAAGCAGACACGGACAGTTTCACACCACAACACTCAAAATCTAATAAAGTAATTAAAGGACAGAGAAAATACGAATTTAAAATAGTAAATAATCGAACAAGTAAAAATTTTTTAAAGGTCGGTAGCCAATGAAATACGAGTGTTCCAAGAAAGTAACAAAGGATTTATTACTTTAGGCGGAACAGTAATCAACTACATTACAAGGGGGAGACGGCTTTGGTCGCAGGGATTAAGTCAGTGAAAAGGTATGTGTGTAGTCATCGTCGATAATGGATGTCTCTGTCTGGTATATAGTAGGGGCCCCGTTGCACAGACATCATTAGGGCTTGGTGGAATGACGCAGGGGTGAATTGCATCAGGTAGCCAAGTTCTGGATTCCACCGAGGACGATGATGTTAGCTACGGGAGGAAGAATGACTGTAGATTACGTCTGACGTCGTTTCAGCACTGCTAGATGGTGTCTGGGTCTGGGACCTTGTGACACAGCTCGTAGAATTGCCATGTAGTTTGTTTGTGAGATCGCAAAGATTTACTTTCCGTCACACTTTAAAGTCGCTAAGGTATATCCTCTCTTCAAACCTGGTTCCTCCAATAATAGTAACTTTAGTAGCTATAGGCTAATCTCTCTATTATCATCGCTATCCAAACCACTGGAAAAACACATACATAAAATAACACTTGTCACAGAGAGTTTATTGATCATAAATTGCCTATATCCTCTTCTTTTTCTTTCACCCGTATCCTCTATTTTATTATCACTCTTTACCTTTTTCCTGTATTTTTCGCATCCATTCATTTGCGAAAAATATTTTCTTCCCCATTCTCAACTTTGCCGTTTTCTTTCTCATACTGGTAAACGCATTTATGACATAACGTGTCAGAGAGAGAGCGTTAAAATGCATTCTATTGCATTAGGTGTCAGTGGACGAAACTGTGAATATATTCGTCTGGCCAGACATAGGAGCAGACATATGTCTACAGCATTCCCTGCACCAGACGAAATACACTGTGAATATTCGCTTTCGCCAGACCTATAGGCGACAAATTTGTCTGCATTTTCACCTGCCACAACGAGTTGCATCGGCTGAGCGCTCAGTGAGGCGCGATAGCCGACATCTCCTCGGCGCAGTTTGAGACATTTGTCTGGAAATCCCAGCTGACAAGGCACTCACTGTTAACCTGATCAGCGTGAGGTGTGAAAACGCACGAGTGTCAGTTCATGGTAATCTTCTAGTTTATGTAAGGTGTTTTAGACGGAAAGGGGAGATTATTTCGTTTGGCGAAATAAAGTGGGACCCTTTGTCTGGTAATAGATATAACCAGCATGTTAAACTTTATTTTCATTCAGTCCTCAAAATTCGCAGTAGACAGGTTGTTCGTGAATAGAATAAGCTGTATAGCGAAGCCCTAGTTTGTTCGGAAATTTACCGAGCTCTAGACTTCAAATAAATATATCAGCGTATAATTCTAAAGTGTGCGATTACCTGTAGTTCTGTGTGTTGAGGTATATATATTATAATACTTATCTAATATTTTGTGAGGTGTTTAAAGTGATAATCGCTTATTTCATATTTCACTAGTTAGATTTGGTGCAGAGTGCTTAATTTATATAGTCTGTATTATTTTCTAGGGACGTGTTTCAGTGGAAAGCAGAATAAATTATAATTTCTAGCTTAAACAACAATGTAGCTATAACGAATTTAATTTAACTGCTAAATAATCAGACGGGAACAATTTTTCTAAACTAACTTATAAATGCTAGATGCCTCATGAGTGTTGACGGAATACGTATGTATTCCGAATTCATGAGGATTGATGATTTTTAAATATAACTTATTGCACGGGAAGTTTTAAATGATAAGTCAAGCTGTACGCTTGAATTTTAAAAAACGTAAGTTATATTGAGTACATAATATGTAACATATTTCATATGTTTTTTTTTTCTTTATTCAGGGAATACTTGGGTAACCAAAACTTTGCCGGCGTTTTGTACAGAGACATTCCTAATAAATGCTTATACTGGGCCTTTGAGCCAGTGCATATTTCTACACTAACTCTAATGTACATGCTGCCTTGTGGCGAGAAAAATTACAGAAATCTAAAACATTAACTTTCCAACATTGTTGACAAAGTGTGTGGTGAACCAAGATTATTTGTTGAGAGAAGTTGTCCACCGGTCATCTTCCTAATTAAGGGAAACCTCGTGTTCTGACATTGTGTGCTCGTTTAAGCCTAATCCTTACCTCGTGAGTCAAGTGACACTAACTTTAGTCTGAAAATAACTATCGCATGAAGCAGACGCTCCCCGGATCCATTTTGATGAAACCAACAAACAAATCTGCAGAGCTGGGATCCGCTTCATTTAACGACAGTAACAGATTAAAAAGTGTGTGAGTGTCCCAAAGTTTGCGCCAGACGGCGAACCACAGCACGATTGTAAGTATATCAGGGCCCTGATGAAAGAACCGAGTGAAAGTAGACTGAAGGATGTTCTTTGTTTGAGTCACCCTCGTTGTAACTTCCTTTATGCAAGTTATTGCTAACAATATTTACCATTAGAATAAAGCAGAGTATCAAGTCTATCCATACCTTAAAAAGGGGGAAACCATAGACTCAATCATATGTATCTGTAACTCTTTGGGGTTATCACCTTCTTCTAACGGGACTGTGAGCTATATATCCAGGGGAGGACCATACAAACGGGTCTATCTCTATTGTAGCATTCTTTGATTCTTATGACTATTTGTATATGTTTTGATGTATTTTATATGTTGTCATGTAAGTTTACTATGATAATTAAACTATACCTACATTTATTTCAGTGTGGTGGTCAGTTCGTTCCCATAATATCTATATAATCATTGTTATAGTTGTTCCCACGTCTGTGTGTCTAACTGTCGTCCATTGTATGTGCGGGCAGTGAGTGGATAGATATATATTAATATACCTATTTTTTATAGACTGTCTGACTCCTTTGGATCTGTTGTAGAAGATAGGCGGAAAGAGAGAGAGATTCTCGATTTCTGGGACAGCCTCTATAAATGCTTACCAGCTCACTCGTGGAACTCTATTTCTATTATCACATCTCACTGTGGCTATCACTCATTCTAACCTATTCAGAAGGGACCAACCCAAGTCTTAATTTCCCTATCAAAAATCTACGACAGAATGGTGGCTCGTTTTTCCGGGAATTGAACTCTAGTCCTGAGCAAATACGAATATCAGCTCGTTTGCAGGATTAATTTTCTTTATTCTGATATAGAGTAAGAGTGTGATGTCTTGTGAGTTTTGTACTTTTAAAAAAATAATTTATCCCCTAGACGTATCGATCTGTTTATGGGCGTGCTGACCACACAATTAATAATTGTTTCATCCACAGCATTTTGAGCATTATACATGTGAGTTACAGGTTGATTTTGTCGGAATATATGTTGATTACTGATTTTGTAATACTAAACGCTGGTAAAGTTTGTGAGTGTATAACATTCACAGGGTTCTGAAGCAGGAAGGTCTTTGAACTAAGTTAAGGAGTGCGTTTCGGACTATTTGTCCAGATTAATTGCCTCCCTTACCCTAACTGTCTTCAGGGGTAAACTTGATAGTGGATTAAAATTTTGGGGATTTTTTTTCTCCTTAAAATTTTTTGCAATAATTATTTTTTTTCCACTGTAGCAACTTGTTCTTTCAGTAGTAATCTTAACTATCATTTATTTGGCGTAGTCGTCTGCATTAGGTGCTTTATTGCCGATTAATAGCAGCGATAGTTAGAAACTATATTTTTGGAGGAGGTATCCCAGGTTAAAGTATATCATCTTTTTTTTGGTATTTTCTCGTAAGTGGTAGGAACCAGTGTATCCTTTTCTTATTTTCTTTCTCCACTAGTCTCAGTCACTGACTTATCATGGCCGAAAGGGCGAAACTTAGACAGATGCTCAGGGACGAAGCGAGAGAAGAAGTTTTGGACGGAGAAGAAGCGAAAGCTTTTGTCAGGGACGAACTTAAAAAGATATGATGCGGAGAGGAAAGCAGTTGAAACTAAAGAGCAGAGGAAGATGGATGAGGAAATGGAAATTCGCAGGATACAGCATGAGGAAAGAGAGAAGGAGAAACAGCATGAGGAAAGAGAGAAGGAAAGACAGCATGAGGAAAGAGAGAAGGAGAGACAGCATTTGGAAAGAGAAAATGAGCAGCGACGATAGCATGAGTTGGCTCTTAAGGCTCTAGAAGTCCAAAGTCTTGGTGCTGCCTCTACCTCCAGCAATGGAGAGTCTTCTCCTCATTCTTCCTTAACTGATCCTTCTAATACTCAATCTCTTCAACTCAACGCTATGTCTTTCACTCTTGAGTCTTTCCCTTGTCCTAATGAGAAGATTGACACATGGTTAGAAAAATTTGAGAAAATTGCAACCCTGTACGGTTTAGAGAGGTCGCGTTGGTGTATGAAACTTTCCCAGGCCCTTAAATGTTCTGCTTATGATGTTTATTCTAAACTGGAAAGTGGCCAACAAGACAACTATGACTTGTTTAAGAAAGCTTTGCTAGAGCGCTTTGAAATGAATGCTCGCAAATTTTTGCAACTGTTTCGCAACAGCAAGAAAGAGAGCTCTGAAACGTTTCAGCAGTTCTCGTCTCGTTTGAAGGGTAACTTGACGAAGTGCCTTAAGCTTTCACAGCTCCCCTCTACCTATGAAGGTCTTGAGGAATTTGTTTTAATCGAACAAATAAAGAACACTTTGTCTGCTGATACCCGGAGATTTTTAGCTGAGCAGGGTGCAGAAAAGCTTCAAGACATCTTGGAAAAATCTGAGCGTTATCAAAATGCGCTCGCTGAATTACCGGCCTCAAAACGTAAACCGACAGAAGAGCATTTTCGAAAAAATAATCTAGACCAATCTTCTCATGCTTCTAATCAGAATAACCATAGAGAAACTGGACCTCAAAACCCCCCCTCCTGAAAAATCTAAGTTCTACAAAACCAAGTACCCCAGCAACCACAGAAAACAGTCTGATCAACCGACCGCCCTACATGGCAGCGCAGCCAGAAAGGACAAGGTGGCAAAGGGAGAACCCCTGAGCACGAGACTAATAATCAGAGTGAGCACATCGAGCCTAAACGCATCGGATGCTTACTAACCGTCTCGCAAGGCGGAATTATTGACAGTGATTCCCAACCGTTGACGATACACCCTCAACGCGAGGTACTGTTACATTGAACGGTTCTCAAACTTCTTGTTTATTTGACACGGGGCTTTCGTATGATTGCATTGTTGCCAGAAACCTGGTTAAACACGGTCAAGAGACAGGAGAGACCGTCCAACTTTGTGGAGTTCGTAAGAGTGATGCACCTACAGCGCTTCCCATTGCATTGGTGGAGATCCACTCTGATTTGGTCAAAGGCATGATCAAAGCGGCTGTTATGGATGACCCTATCTACCCAGTCATACTTGGCGGTAGATACGTGTGTATTAGGAAACCGGAAGAGCCGATTGTGGCAGCAGTAACTACAAGAGGGCAAACCAAGAAGGAACGGGAGCCTGCGCCTAATTTGTTACCCATGGAACTTAAAGAAGCGCAATATAAGGACCCTACTTTGGCACCCTGCTTTAGGAAACTGCCCATGGCTAAGGAACCCAAACAGCACGGGGACATTTTTTCTAAGGATGGCGTACTGTATCGCAGAACGGGCAAGCCTGATCAAGGTTACAACCAGCTCCTAGTACCGAAACAGTACAGAATTAAATCCTAGAAATGGGGCACTCTTTTCCCTTCAGCGGACATATGGGACAGAACGCCACAAACCAACGGATAACCACTCATTATTGGTGGCCAGGAGTAAACACTGATATTATCAGGTATGTCAAATTCTGCGCCCAGTGCCAACGTGTACCACCCAAGCAACGGACACCCCCAGTCTCGTTGGGTGAAATGCCAATAGTGGGAACACCATTCGAACGGGTTGTGATCGACATTTTAGGACCCTTAGAAAGGACTAAAAGAAGGAACAGGTTTATCCTGACCTTTGTCGATACATGCACTTTATGGACAGACGCTATCCCGCTAACATGCGCAGGTGCCAAGCATGTCGCAGAAGCCCTCGTGCAGATTTTCACTCGGTTGGGATTCCCTCAGCAAGTGTTGACGGATAACGGATCCCCGTACCGAAACCTGTTGATGGATGAGATCGTGAAGATCTTGAGGACCCAACACATCTACACAAAGCCATATACTCCGGCCGGAAATGGGCTCGTGGAACGTGTTAACGGAAACCTCAACATGATGCTAAGTAAACTGGCACAAGTGAAACCTGACGATTGGGATCTTTGAATTCCTGCAGCTTTATTTGGCTACAGAGAATCTCCTCATACGTCCACAGGATTTCCGCCAGCTACGCTTCTATTCGGCAGACCCATTAAGGGCCCGCTTGAAGCCTTACCTTGGTCGCTGACAGACCAGAAGGCTGATGAGACAGTTGTCTCAGCCAGTAAATATGTGTCGGATTTAAAAGAAAGGTTGAAACTAGGATGGGACCTAGCAACGACTAACTTTAAGCCAGCACGCACAAAGCACGCTAATCGATACAGGAAAGTCGCGAAAGAGAGAGAACTGGAAGCAGGAGAGAAAGTTTTGGTGTTACTCCCTACGGAAACAACCAACTGAGGATCGGATGGCAAGGGCCGTTTACCGTCCTGAAAAAGATTTCTAAGACTAACTACCAGATCACTATTCAAAGAAAGGAGAAAGTTTTCCATTTAAATCTGTTAAAGAGATACTTGGAAAGACCGGTGCCGACCTCCGACCATCTCCTGACGATCGCCAAAACTGACGAAGAGGACGATAGTGGCAGGGAAATTCCACTGCACACACACGAAATCTTTCAAAAATGTCAGAAGCGGCGACGCTCTTTCAGGCGCGCATGGGAGACATTCCAGAGAAAGGAAACTTTAGGGAGTAGACTTGAGTAGGAATTGGACAGAGATGGAGGGGGGAGATGAGATGGAAGAGGACAGACACCCTGAAGCTACGGATATAGGAAATTTATTTCCATAACGTAGACATGGAGTGATTCCATATCTTAAAGGGGGAACGTTCTGTCACAGAGAATTTATTGATCATAAATTGCCTATATCCTCTTCTTTTTCTTTCACCCGTATCCTCTATTTTATTATCACTCTTTACCTTTTTCCTGTATTTTTCGCATCCATTCGTTTGCGAAAAATATTTTCTTCCCCATTCTCAACTTTGCCGTTTTCTTTCTCATACTGGTAAACGCATTTATGACATAACGTGTCAGAGAGAGAGCGTTAAAATGCATTCTATTGCATTAGGTGTCAGTGGACGAAACTGTGAATATATTCGTCTGGCCAGACATAGGAGCAGACATATGTCTACAGCATTCCCTGCACCAGACGAAATACACTGTGAATATTCGCTTTCGCCAGACCTATAGGCGACAAATTTGTCTGCATTTTCACCTGCCACAACGAGTTGCATCGGCTGAGCGCTCAGTGAGGCGCGATAGCCGACATCTCCTTGGCGCAGTTTGAGACATTTGTCTGGAAATCCCAGCTGACAAGGCACTCACTGTTGGCCTGGTCAGCGTGAGGTGTGAAAACGCACGAGTGTCAGTTCATGGTAATCTTCTAGTTTATGTAAGGTGTTTTAGACGGAAAGGGGAGATTATTTCGTTTGGCGAAATAAAGTGGGACCCTTTGTCTGGTAATAGATATAACCAGCATGTTAAACTTTATTTTCATTCAGTCCTCAAAATTCGCAGTAGACAGGTTGTTCGTGAATAGAATAAGCTGTATAGCGAAGCCCTAGTTTGTTCGGAAATTTACCGAGCTCTAGACTTCAAATAAATATATCAGCGTATAATTCTAAAGTGTGCGATTACCTGTAGTTCTGTGTGTTGAGGTATATATATTATAATAATTATCTAATATTTTGTGAGGTGTTTAAAGTGATAATCACTTATTTCATATTTCACTAGTTAGATTTTGTGCAGAGTGCTTAATTTATATAGGCTGTATTATTTCCTAGGGACGTGTTTCAGTGGAAAGCAGAATAAATTATAATTTCTAGCTTAAACAACAATGTAGCTATAACGAATTTAATTTAACTGCTAAATAATCAGACGGGAACAATTTTTCTAAACTAACTTATAAATGCTAAATGCCTCATGAGTGTTGACGGAATACGTATGTATTCCTAATTCATGAGGATTGATGATTTTTTAAATATAACTTATTGCACGGGAAGTTTTAAATGATAAGTCAAGCTGTACGCTTGCATTTTAAAAAACGTAAGTTATATTGAGTACATAATATGTAACATATTTCATATGTGTTTTTTTTTCTTTATTCATTGAATACTTGGGTAACCCAAACTTTGCCGGCATTTTGTACAGAGACATACCTAATAAATGCTTATACAGGGCCTTTGATCCAGTGCATATTTCTACACTAACTCTAATGTACATGCTGCCTTGTGGCGAGAAAAGTTACAGAAATCTAAAACATTAACTTTCCGACATTGTTGACAAAGTGTGTGGTGAACCAAGATTATTTGTTGAGAGAAGTTGTCCACCGGTCATCTTCCTAATTAAGGGAAACCTCGTGTTCTGACATTGTGTGCTCGTTTAAGCCTAATCCTTACCTCGTGAGTCAAGTGACACTAACTTTAGTCTGAAAATAACTATCGCATGAAGCAGACGCTCCCCGGATCCATTTTGATGAAACCAACAAACAAATCTGCAGAGCTGGGATCCGCTTCATTTAACGACAGTAACAGATTAAAAAGTGTGTGAGTGTCCCAAAGTTTGCGCCAGACGGCGAACCACAGCACGATTGTAAGTATATCAGGGCCCTGATGAAAGAACCGAGTGAAAGTAGACTGAAGGATGTTCTTTGTTTGAGTCACCCTCGTTGTAACTTCCTTTATGCAAGTTATTGCTAACAATATTTACCATTAGAATAAAGCAGAGTATCAAGTCTGTCCATACCTTAAAAAGGGGGAAACCATAGACTCAATCATATGTATCTGTAACTCTTTGGGGTTATCACTTTCTTCTAACGGGACTGTGAGCTATATATCCAGGGGAGGACCATACAAACGGGTCTATCACTATTGTAGCATTCTTTGATTCTTATGACTATTTATATATGTTTTGATGTATTTTATATGTTGTCATGTAAGTTTACTATGATAATTAAACTATACCTACATTTATTTCAGTGTGGTGGTCAGTTCGTTCCCATAATATCTATATAATCATTGTTATAGTTGTTCCCACGTCTGTGTGTCTAACTGTCGTCCATTGTATGTGCGGGCACGTGAGTGGATAGATATATATTAATATACCTATTTTTTATAGACTGTCTGACTCCTTTGGATCTGTTGTAGAAGATAGGCGGAAAGAGAGAGAGAGAGATTCTCGATTTCCGGGACAGCCTCTATAAATTTCTACCATCTCACTCGTGGAACTCTATTTCTATTATCACATCTCACTGTGGCTATCACTCATTCTAACCTATTCAGAAGGGACCAACCCAAGTGTTACGCACAGAATTTTTCTAAAGACATTGTATAATCATTTTTTCTAAAGACATTGTATAATCATTTTTCTAAAGACATTGTATAATTAGCTTGTCTGAATTGTACACTTTAATTTTTTTCGGTCAAAGCTAGATAACCCTAGTTTGACTGAGATTACCATTTTCAATGATGGTTACCTTCTCTTGTGACGGGACCCGTCGGTCCATATTTTTTGAACGATGTGTGACCATTCTCCTTATATGGTAGTATCGGTCAACTGTTTTCTTGGTATGATTGAAACCAGTGTTGAGGTTGTTATTCCTGTCCATATAAGGCGCGATTTATTACAAATCTTTATCTGGAATGTTCCTTACATCGTCTCGTTTTATTCTTACTCAGGTGTATGCGTTCTGCGCATGTCCGGACGTTAGGTGTGTCTGGGAAGCTTTCCTGTCTGGGAGTCTATGGAAAGTTGTGAAGCAGATAGGACGCGTCTTGCGTCTCTGTGATTCTTGATAGGGAATTAGGAGCCTTATTGTGAGTTAATTAGCTTACAAGGTCCTTCCCTTGATTATTCAAAACGCCTAGAGGCGTGTGTTTTGTGGTGTTGATTTCGAAACAAGGTAATACCTCATTTACGTTTCAAATCCGTAATCTAACTTTAATTTTGACAATGGTCGATCTCTGCTCACTTACGAATTACAGAAATAGAGGTTCTTCTACTAGAAGTCACGCCCCAGGTATCTTCATACCTGAGATCAATATGTACACGGGTCATACTTAGCCCGATGGACAGTTCTATGTTCTACGAACGTCGCTGTGTCAGCGATTGCACCTACGTCGAGGTTAGACTTAGGAATGCCTGTAAAGGTCAGCGTGACCTATACTCCTGGAACACCATCCTCGTGCGACTTATGATTAGACTCATTTAGCACATCTGAACAGTGAGAGGGGTATTGATGCACTTTTGTAATATTGGAGCCAACAGTATAATCCCTTGGCGCCATATCATTATTTGAGTATATGCCAAATGCATTGATGAACATAACTTATGCTAATTTTCGTGAACTGTAATGTGAAATGGATGTACCGTTAACTGTCCTGTGGAGTCAGATAATAAACATTGGAAACGTCAATAGCAGTTGCACCATTATATGACTTTCCATGTCATGCTCGTATGTTATGAACTTGTGAACGACATCACCCACACTCACAGCAACAAACAACAGACCAGAAACCTCACACTGCAACCTATTACATCCCTGGTGTCTGTAGGGGTGGTACACTACTGGGCTGCTGACTATCATCGTAGTGGCATTTTGGCGCACCCTTATCATTGTAGTGGCCAGTAGTCAGCCTAAATTCCACCCTTATCATTCTGGTGGCCAATGACTGGTTCGTCTGTTACCAGCACTCACGGGGGTCAACAAACCCATACAACTATTATCAATCAAGTTCGTGAACGATACTTCCTGCAAGATACAACATCTACAATGACGTATAGCATGTCCGCTATATTGTGAAAGTACCCGGGGCTGCCCGACAGTTTATCGATTTTATAGCTTTCAGAAGGTCAAGTGTCGATTGAAGCGATTTACTCATACTGCGGTTAGAAGGTCAAGTGCCGAGCATTGTAAGGAAGAAGAACAAGTGCCGTAACAACATCTTCAGTATCAGAAGCTCATTTCCTGCGTCATTGCTGTTTATGGGAGCAGTTGTCGATCAACGTTGGATCATTTATCCTCAGAATGCTGATCGCAACCTGTTCTGCACCGTGCTGACGTGTGGATATATAGAAGTTAAGTGGCCAGTTTTGTTTGTGAACTGTGCCCTTATGTTCTAACTGAGCCTTCTATACTTTCACACACTTTTTGCTATATGTTTACATGTTACATGTTTATATGTTATATGTTATTTGTATATTTATATGTTTATATTTCAGCGTTCTGGTTGGGAAGGTGACTATCATAAGAAATACCACGTCATAGAGGTCTTATGATAGCGTTCAGGTAGGAGCAATTTCCTTAATTGGAAATTGTTAGCAATATTTATTGCTATTTTTGTTAGTTGTGACGACATGTGCAGTTTTGTTTTCGGTATTTTTTCGTATTCTTTAGTTTTGTTTTGATTTGTTTGTATTTGTAGGTCTCCTCTTTTCTATTATTCAGTTCTTTACACCATTTTTGTTTATACATTGTGACGTCATTTGTTTGTTTACATTTTTCGCATTTGTCATCACATTCTTTGTGATATTTTCTTTTAGTTTTCGCTGTTTATTTAGTTGACTTTTGCGAATGTTTTCGTATTGTCTTTGATCTTTGTTATTGTTTACATTATCTTTGATCCTTGTTATTGTTTACATTGTCTTTGATCTTTGTTATTGTTTACATTGTCTTTGTTCTTTGTTATTGTTTACATAGTTCTTGCGTAATTAGCTTTCACTATTGTTTATATAGTGCACTTATCATAACTAACTGGTGGTTTTTGCTTATGCACTATTGTCTAGTGCAGTTATGATAAATAACTGATGGATATTATGCACTAATTTGTGTAGTGCCTGATGATTAAGAAGTGACTTGTTATATTATTATACATTTGATAATACAAGTTCTTTGTTAAAGACTTGTTTCCCACAGAGATTGGGATAAACATTGGGATTATACAAGTACTTTATTTAAGTCTTGTTACTGTTAAGGTTGAAATAAGATAATTAATTATTTCAGGTTTTGGACTCATAATATTAGACATCATGTCTACACTTGAGTACTTTATTGAGCAATGGAAATCCCTTGGTAAGACTGGTGATTAATTGGAAGAATATGCGACTACGCAATATGATAAAGCATTAAAGGTGGAAGAGAAGAAATTGCAGATGCAAGTGGATGAAAGGAGGTTCCAAATGGAAATGGAAAAACAGAAAAGAGAAGCAGAAGCTGAGGAAAGAAAAATTCAGCTACAATTGGATGCTGAAAATAAAAGACTTGAAAAAGAGGCTGAAAATAAAAGACTTGAAAAAGAGGCTGAAAATAAAAGACTTGAAAAAGAGGCTGAGGCTGAAGAGAAAAAGTTACAAAGAGAGGCTGGAGAGAAAAAGTTACAAAGAGAGGCTGATGATAGAAAAGCAAAAATGGAACATGAAGAAAAACTCTTAGCTTTGGAGTTAGAAAAGTTGAAATTGTTGAATACTGGTAATGCTAGTGATGCAAATAAGGTGTCAGATAAGTTCAATGCAAGTACTTTTAAGATTAAGCTACCTGTATTCAATGCTTCCAGTGACGATATAACGTTTTATCTGGATAGATTCGAACGTGCATGTAAAACACATAACATAGATAAATCAATGTATGTTTATCAGTTATCCAATTTACTTAGAGGTGATACTTTGAGTATGTTAAGTATGGTAGATGAGCCTGACAAGAACAATTATGAGGTTATCAGAGCAGTCGTGTTAAAGAAGTACCAACTTAACGAAGACGGCTATCGTCTTCAATTTAAAAACATGTTACCAGATACTGGAGTTGAATTCTCTGAATTCATTTCAAAGATACGTCTTACTTTTTCACGATGGGTTGAGCTGTCTAAGACAGAACATACATATGAAGCACTTATGGACTTACTACTTAGAGACAAGGTTATGTCTTCTGTCAATGAATCTTTTCTTTCTTTTCTTCATGAGCGTAAGCCTAAAAACATAAAAAAATGGAAGAATACTGTTGCCAGTATGTCACTGCGCATCCTCACGTAACCATTAGCAACTCTAAAGTAAAAGAAGGTCTGCCAGTTGCTTTGGCAGCACATTATGGCCCAAATTTCATGCGTAAATTTCAGGGTAGCCAACAAAGTTTTAATAAGAAGAGTAACCGTAATTATGCTCAGAATCATAGCAATCAATTTCAGGGTGATTCTTCTTCGCAGAACTGGAGACAAGGTGATACTCCACGGTATACTACTCCCTATAATTTTAGGCATTTTCGCGAAGGTAATCAGTATAGAGGAAACAATTTTTCGCGGAGACCTCAAAACCAATATAATAGAGGTTCTCAACAGTATAGAAATGTTAATGACAGTTATGGAAACTGGAATTCAAACCAGGATAACAATTACAGTAGGGACTTTAATGATAATTGCAGAGATAATAATGGTCGCGGTAGATCGCAACATAAAAGAAAGAGATATCAACAGGCAAACTCTGTACAGCAGGAGTCTCAGGGAGCATGTAAACAAGGTGATGATGATAAAAACTCTAGTGCTATCACACGTTCTGCCTTTGACTTTAGTAGGGCAACTAAATGTCCACAATGCAGTACCTTATTCGAACCGACTACCGTAACTACTTTAAGCTGTGGTCATCCTCTTCCCGCTCTTCCTGCTTCTGTTGCGCATGACGGGAGAGGTTCTCTTATACTACATAAGGGTCTTGTAAATAGTAATCCAGTCTCAGTTTTATTTGATTCTGGATGTACTACTATTGGTGTTAGGCAATCTCTTGTAAATCCATCCTGTGCTACAGGAAAGGTCATCAAATGTGTAACATTTTGTGGCACTTTGGAAAAGTATCCTACTGCCATAATACATATTGCTACTCCCTTCTTTACGGGAGATGTCCACGCGTGTCTCCTTCCAAACCCTATTGCGGACCTTATTATTGGTCGTATTCACGGAGTTAGGGAATGTACCCCACAGCAGATTGCTGTTTGGGAGGAGCAAAACACTGAAGATACCAATGCGGTGGTCACAAGAGCACATGCTCTGGATCCACCTCAAACTTCATTAACTGATAATAATGAAGTAGATAGCCAAAATAGTCACTTGATTATTTCACGTGACTCATTTATAAAATTGCAAGAAGAAGATCCTTCTTTACAAAAATTCTTCATTCTAGCAAAAAAAAGGTGATCCAAATCAGAATACTAATAGAAAGTCTTGGATTTCTATGAAGAACGGCGTACTTGTGCGTATGGTACAAGACTCGACTACGTCCACTCATTCTCAAATTCTTGTGCCTAAGAGTATGAGATTGCAAATATTGCAACATGCTCATGACTCGCAATGTGCTGGACATAAGGGTTTTTCCCGTACAAAGTCGAGGGTTCTTGCGGCTTTCTTTTGGCCATTTGTGAGCAAGGACATACGAATTTACTGTCGTTCTTGCAAAGTATGCCAGGAGGTCAAATCTAAAGGACCACGACATGCTGCACCTATCCAGGCTGCTGACATTCCTATTCGCCCTTTTCAAAAAATGGCAATAGATATTATCGGTCCTTTTAGGATCAAGTCGGCCAGAGGACATCAATTTATCCTTACATGTGTCGATATGTGCACACGTTAGCCAGAGGCTATACCTCTCAAGAGCATCTCCACTGCCGATATTGAAGACGCTCTTTGGCTGATATTTTCTCGCTTGGAATTCCCCGGAGAAATATTGTCAGACCATGGCACTCAACTTATATCCGACACTATGTCACAGGTAATGTCTATGCTACATATTAAAAGGTCTCTCAGCAGTATCTATCACCCAATGTCTAATGGGTTAGTTGAGCGTTTGAATAGGACACTAAAAACTTTACTTGGGAAGATAACTGAGGATCATCCTCAGGATTGGGACAGGGTTTTACCCGCGGCTCTCTTTGCTTATAGAGAGGTTCCCAATGAACACACAGGGTTTTCTCCATTTGAACTTGTCTTTGGCGCGCAACCGCGCGGCCCTATGTCTTTACTCCACGATCTTATCACTGCCGATAATATTAGCGATGAGACTCAATCTTCTTACGAGTATGTCATTGCTCTTAGGCAAAAGATCATCGAGGCATGCAAACTAGCAACTTCTTCATCCGAATTTGCTAAAGAAAAGGCAAGGCAGTTTTCAAATAAAAATAGATGTCAACGACAACTTTGTCCAGGTGACAAAGCACTCGTTCTTCTTCCGTCAAGGGAGAACAGACTTCTTATTGCATGGAAAGGTTCGTATGCAATAGTCTCTAAAATTTCCGATGTCGACTATGTTGTCGATATTGATGGAAAGCATAAAACTTTCCAAGTAATATGCTCACGGAATTTCATGAAAGACCTGACTATTTGCAGCCTATTTTCCAGGCAACGGACAATTCTCCAGTACCTCATGGTCATTACTCATCCCTGTCAGTTATACAGGATGAGGAAACTACATTTTCTGATGTCAATCTCCCTCTTGCTGTGACCCCACTTCATTCAACGGAATCTTGGAAAAACGTTTCCGTTTCTCCTAATCTTTCCGCTGTGGAACATCGACAAGTTTCTTCGATGTTACAAACATTTCAGGATGTCCTTACCGACATCCCGGGACACACACATGTCATTGAACATGACATAATACTAACTGACCATAATCTTATCAGAGTCAGACCCTATCCGATACCTATCTATTTTCAGTCACAAGTCGAGAAAGAATTGGATGAAATGATACGATTGGAAATCATTGAACCATCCACTTCAGCATACTCTTCGTCTATGGTTATTGTTCGAAAGAAAGATAATAACATTCGCATTTGCGTGGATTATCGCAAATTGAACCAAGTTACGAAGTTCGATGCTGAACCTATGCCTTCATTGGAAGAGCTACTAAACAAACTTTCTAATTCTAAATTCTTTACCAAACTCGACTTATCGAAAGGTTATTGGCAAGTTCCTTTAACTGAACGAGCCAAACCTTTTACTACTTTTTCTACACCTAGGGGTTTATTCCAATGGAATTTCATGCCTTTCGGTCTTATGAACGCCCCTGCTACATTCGTACGCATGATGCGTCGAATTCTCGCATATCGTACAGATGTCATAGCATACTTAGACGATATCTGTCTGTTCAGTGATTCCTGGGAAGATCACTATTTGGGTTTATACGAATTGCTGTCTACTCTTCGCGAGTATAACTTGACTGCAAAACCCTCGAAAGCCTTTATAGGATTTAGTGAGATTTCTTTCCTGGGTCATCGTGTTGGTCATGGTCTTTTAAAGACAGTGGACCACAATGTTTCAAAAATACTTAACATTTCTGTTCTTAAGACGAAGAAACAAGTGCGTAGTCTCTTAGGTTTGATACAATTTTACGGACGATTCATTCCCAATCTGTCCTTCATTATGGCACCGCGTTCTACTTTATTGAAGAAAGGATCGCCTAATCTGATCCGCTGGTCTCAAGAATGTCAATCCTCATTGGACCAGATTAAAACTTTATTTTCATCTCCACCTATCCTTTGGTTACTTACTATTGAGAAGACTTTTGTTCTTCAAAGTGACGCCTCGTCTAATGGAATTGGGGCAGCATTTATGCAGGAGTATTCTGATACTCTGCATCCGGTGATGTATATCTCTAGGAAATTAAATGCTGCAGAGAGGAATTACTCGGTTTTAGACCGTGAATTATTGGCTATGGTTTGGTCAATTCTGAAGTTGCAAAGATTCCTTCTAGGCGCACATTTCATTGTGGAAACCGACCAGAAAGCTCTTACTGCTATTCAGAGCAAAAACTTGAAGAGCTCGAGGTCCACTCGATATGCCATAGCTCTTCAACCCTTTCATTTCACGGTGCGAGCTATCCGTGGTTCGGATAATGTGATGGCAGACATTCTGTCCAGGTGCCCACACGATTCCACTTAATTCTTCTGTCATATATATTTCCTGATATACAGTCCACTACTATAATGACATATCAGCACATATTTTCTCACTTTTTGGGAATTTATAACATTGTACCATATAATTTCCTTTTTTCTGTTACCGATTTGATCATAACGGAAGAAGGCTTAGTTAGCAATATACGGGCCAAAAGCACACATGGCCACATTTATATATTGTATTTTGATGACTGTATTAAGAGATTTAACATTTGTCTTAAAGATTTGTGTTATTGATATTTTCGCAGCACATCATTGACGTCTGCGAGATTATGTACATTGTGGAACCATGAAGTATATCAAGTCCTATCCTAAAGTTGGAGCGGATTATGTCCACATCTTCTAGTAACGATTATATCCACGTCTACGAGGAACAGCTGATGTATTAGTATTGTTTAATAATGCAATGTATAATGTACTGTTTATTTGAATATGTGTAATTTTATAGTGCGGTATATTAGTATATTACACCGCTGTTTGCACAACACTTCATTGTGTAATACTATGATAATATATTTAATTTCATAGATTTGTATGAGTATGATTTGGCTTGCATTATGATGTTGCCATCACTGTGGCGTATGTTGGTGGCACCTCCCTGGAATATACGTGTACGCTTAGGGAAATATTTTCTCTAAGGATCTGAGATATCATCTCAGTTTCGCTCCATGCGTCGAGCTAGCCTCATATTAGGCATTATATCCGCGCATCATACGTGCGATAGGAGCCTGTTTTTTCTGGCTCTAGGATTTAAAAAAAAAATGTTTCATTTTTTTTCCCGGGGGGTGCGGTAATCTGTTACGCACAGAATTTTTCTAAAGACATTGTATAATCATTTTTTCTAAAGACATTGTATAATTAGCTTGTCTGAATTATACACTTTAATTTTTTTCGGTCAAAGCTAGATAACCCTAGTTTGACTGAGATTACCATTTTCAATGATGGTTACCTTCTTTTGTGACGGGACACGTCGGTCCATATTTTTTGAACGATGTGTGACCATTCTCCTTATATGGTAGTATCGGTCAACTGTTTTCTTGGTATGATTGAAACCAGTGTTGAGGTTGTTATTCCTGTCCATATAAGGCGCGATTTATTACAAATCTTTATCTGGAATGTTCCTTACATCGTCTCGTTTGATTCTTACTCAGGTGTATGCGTTCTGCGCATGTCCGGAGACCTACAACACCATCCTCGTGCGACTTATGATTAGACCCATTTAGCACATCTGAACAGTGAGAGGGGTATTGATGCACAGCAACCAACAACAGATCAGACACCTCACACTGCAACCTATTACATCCCTGGTGTCTGTAGAGGTGGTACACTACTGGGCTGCTGACTATCATCGTAGTGGCATTTTGGCGCACCCTTATCATTGTAGTGGCCAGTAGTCAGCCTAAATTCCACCCTTATCACCATGTCTTAATTTCCCTATCAAAAATCTACGACAACACTACAACACCTAGTTAACAACGACTTGCTAATTGATACTCAGTCGGGGTTTAGACCTAAACATTCATGTCACACTGCTCTAACTAAGATGATAGACGACTGGCACCTAAATATTAACAACGATTACATGTGAAGGGCAGTCTTTGTAGACTTTAAAAAGGCACTTGAAATGATATATCACGCTATTTTAAGTAGAAAACTAGAAACATCAAAAGTAAACTTTCAACTGGTGACAATAATTAAATGATTCCTGTCAGATTGTTCAAAAAAAGAAACGCATAGCTACTGAAGGCACACACATAGCCATAATTGTGACATTCAATAAATTTTTTAATTTAATGAGTTAATTGTTCAAATTGCACACAAGAATACCTTAGGGTTCAACCAATCAATTGACAGTTGTTTTGCATCTGGGTCACGAGAGTTTTTTGGCGCACGGGCTTTCCCGTTGTTATGGTGTGTGTCCTCCTCTTGCATCGATCAGCGATTGGCATCTCCTGGGCATGGATGCGATCAAACATCTGATGTTGGCCTGTGGGATGGCTGCCCACTCTTCCTGGAGTGCCTGGAACAGATCACGACGATTGGCTGGAGCAACGTCTCGGCGACAAACACGTCTATGCAGCTCATCCCACAGGTGCTCAATCGGACTCATGTCTGGAGACAGGGATGGCCAGGGAAGGGTGAGAATGTTGTTGGCAGTCAGGAACTGAGTGGTCAACCGTGCACAATGGGGTCTGGCGTTGTCCTGTTGAAACACAGACCTTTGGGCAGCCAAAAGTGGAAGGACATGGGGTCGAAGAATTTCATTGACGTTATCGCTGCGCATTCAAGCCTCCTTCAATGTGCACCAACTGACTCCTTCCATTGTAACTGATCATTCCCCACACCATTGCACCTCCACCACCGTGCGGCGGAGCTTCATCAACGCAATTTTGGGCAAAACGTTCATTTCGCCAACGGTAGACCCTACGCCGTCTATCATGACGCTGCAACAAAAAGAAAGATTCGTCACTAAACCAGACACGTCTCCATTGATTGTCAGCTGCCCAGGGACGGTGCTGGTTGGCCCAAAGAAGTCGATTTTGGCGATGGCGGCACGTAAGGACAGGTCCTCGGTGAGGTCGTTGTGCCCAAAGTCCAGCGTCATGCAGTCTATTCCGGACAGTTTGATCAGACACATGACGTCCTGTTGGCAATGACTGGGCAGTTGAGGAAGCTGTTGTAAACCTGGCTCTGAGGTGACGAAGCCGAATAAAGCGATCCTCCTGTGCTGTTGTCACTCTGGGTCGTCCACTGCGATGCCGGTCTTCAACTAAGCCAGTGGCTTGGAACCGGTGCCAAAGTCGACTGATGGTACTCTGATGCACGTTTAGATGCCTGGCAACCTGACTTTGACTTTCGCCTGCATGCAGTCGGCCAGTAGCAATGTTCCTTAAATTTATCGATAGACACGCCATAAATGTCTGCTTGAAAATGAACTGAATTTATTTTTGTGTAGCGTTATCCTTTCATAAGGTTTTAGTTGCGTAGTCAGTGAATAGTGTTCACCACAAATTTTGTTGCTTTCACGTGCGCGCAACATGAGCTGTGGTCAAAAATTGCGTCATAAACACTATTGACCACTGCGTTGTAAAGATTACAAAAACGAACGCAATTCAGGTCAACACGTGCATTTGACACTGTAAAGAACATTTGAGGCTGGTTTTTATATTCCCTAGCACCAAATTTTACTTACAAACTCATAAAAACGCGCGATCTCGGATAGCTATGCGTTTCTTTTTTTGAACAGTATGGTTTCTTACAATAACTCCTATTCAAACCCAGCAGTAATAAATACAGGCATTCCTCAGGGTTCTATACTTGGTCCTCTACTTTTTGCCATATACATTAATGACCTTCCACTACACATCAAGCACTCCTCCTGTGACCTGTTTGCAGACGACTCTGATAAAGAGTGATAAGCAGACGACAAGAGTGATAAAAGTTGTAACACACTCGAACTTTCGTTACAAAAAGATACAGATTATCTGATTAAGTGGAGCAACGGAAATCGCATGCTAATAAATATTATTATAACAAAATGCATGTTAATATCAACTTTACACATATTACAAAATTCAGAGAAAACAACACTTCAGATCTACATTGGTACCTCACTAATTGAAAACGTTAATGAACATAAATCTCTAGGTATAGTCGTTGACCAGCATCTAAATTGGAACTCACATGTACATGCACTGACCAAGCAAACGGCACAGAAAGTTTACCAGTTAGCTAAAATCAAACTTTTCCTAGATAAAGACGCACGACAATTGTTCTATATATCTCACATACAAGCAAACCTTGACTATTGCTCCACAATTTGGGATGGCTGCTCAATGTCCAACACAAAGAGACTCCGTTCACTACAAAAGAGCGCAGTGCGTCTAGTCTCTGACAACTGCCTAACTCAGTGTGTAGATCTATATGAAAAATTTCCAAATACTGCCCTTAAGAAAGCGCCTTCTGTTTAACAAAGCTAATTTTTTTCAAAAAAATCCTGTCACATAATGCTCCAGCACATCTGTGGCCAATGTTCAAATACAACGAAAGACGCAGTCAACGCTTAAACAAATTGCACGTACCCAAGCCAAGGCTTGACATATTCAAGAAAAGCTTAGCGTACTCTGCTGCTCATCTTTGGAATTGTCTTCCACATAATCTAAGAAACAACATCGGTCCCTATTCATACAATCGTAGACTTTTCGAATACTTTATGAGTTCTGATTACATGCTCCCCTAATCAAATTATCCTTTCTTATAATATCAACTGGGACCCAAAGATGCAGCAATAGAGAATGCAGTCAGCGACCCATAGCTTGACTGCCTGCATCAGAGTCAGCGAACCAGAGCTGACTAAGACCCTACTCCACCTCCACGTGGTGGTCCTGGAAACAGTCTGCATCACTGCAGTCTGGCTGAGAGAGTAGGGATCGCAGAGGGAAGGCAAACCCGGTCCCAAAAAGTGCCGTGCTGACGTGGGATGTGTCGACCGAAAGGTGCAGATATCACAGCTCCGGCGTAAACAGACACAACGCAACCAACGTCCTTTTCAGGACGAACGAGGAAGAAGAAGATAATATCAACTGTAGGTTCTAATGACGATGTTTGTACTTTTCAAAATATTTTTGTCATGCTTATAAGTAGTTAATGTTAATGTGAGTGTGCTATTTTATTTTACTTTACAGCGTTGAATTCCTTGAAATTGATATGTAAAATGCATCTAAGAATAAATGAATTCAGTATGAAAGGTGAGAGAAAGGAAGGGCAGAATGTCAGACGGGCATGCGTGCCCAATTCTCAACCCTTTGAAAATAAAGTTCGTTCTTCCGTTCGTTCTATGTCTATATCTCTGTCTGTCTCCGTCTATGTATTTGTCTGCCTCTTTCTGTCTCTGTCTGTCTCTCTGTCTGTCTCTCTCTGTCTATGTCTGTCTCTCTGTCTGTCTGTCTGTCTCTGTCTCTCTCTATCTATGTCCCTCTCTTAAAAACATTTGTTTCATATAAATAAGCTGAATAGAAGTAAAGAAATAACAAATACAATAGGGGAAGTGACTTTTCAATCACCCTTTAGACCGTGTTTCCGCCTGTTCCATGAAATAGTTTAATTCTCTCCCTTTATGCCCAATTCTCAACTCTTTGAAAATAAAGTTCGTTCGTTCGTTCATATCCTTCTTCTTGCCACGATGTTTTTGGTGCACCTTTTCTCATCACATGTCCAATACAGGTTAATTGTCGTCTCTTGATCTTTTTGATTATACTTCTTTGTTTAGCATCAGCTCATCTCAAGTATTCTTCATTAGTTATTATAACTGTACATCGGGTTCTTAACATTCTTCTGGGAAAACACATCTCATTTAACATTGCAGTTATTTTGCATTTGATTCCTCAGAGTCCTTGACTCACTTCCATAAAATCGAATTGGTTGAATGTAACGCACATACTTTTTTTTTCTTTTGTTCAAAGACAAGGATTTGTTGCTTCGAATAATCCTTACTTTATGAAATGTTGTGTTAGACTTCGCAATTTCAGTTCTTAATTTTAAATAAGCATTTTCCATCAACAGCTTGATCTCCATATAACTGGAGCACCGCTAAAAACCATCAGCGGAGAGAGGCTAACCGATAAGAATAAGCAGATGGAGAGGTGGGTCGAGCACTACTCTGAGCTTTATGCTAGAGAAAAATACCGTTACGCCTGCAGCCCTTGATGCTGTCAAATGTCTGCCAACTATGGAGGAGCTGGATGCCGAACCAACATTAGAGGAACTCAGCAAGGCCATTGATAGCTTGGCCTCTGGCAAAGCACCATGCTGTGATGGGATTCCTCCTGATTTAATCAAATGCTGTAAGAGCACGCTATTACATCCCCTGAATAGGATGCTGTGCCAGTGCTGGGAAGAGACAACTATTCCTCAAGACATGCGAGATGCCAAGATTGTAACACTGTACAAAAATAAAGGAGACAGAAGTGATTGCAATAACTACAGAGGCATCTCTCTTCTTAGTATTGTTGGTAAGGTTTTTGCCAAAGTCGTCTTAATGCGACTACACAAGTTAGCTGAGCGCATATATCCCGAGTCACAGTGTGGATTCCGAGCTGGTAGATCAACAACAGACATGATCTTCTCTGTCCGCCAGCTTCAGGAAAAATCAAGAGAGCAAAAAAGGCCTTTATATATCGCCTTTATAGAGCTCACAAAAGCATTTGACCTGGTTAGTAGGGATGGACTCGTCAAAATCCTCCTGAAAATAGGCTGCCCTTCTAAAATGCTGGAAATGATAAAGTCATTCCATGACGACATGAAGGGAACAGTCCAATATACTGGAAGCACGTCACAGCCCTTTGACATACGAAGTGGCGTTAAACAAGGCTGTGTTCTGGCTCCGACCCTCTTCGGGATCTTCTTTGCCTCACTCTTGAAACATGCATTCAGAGATGCAACTGAAGGAATATGCCTTCACACTAGGTCAGATGGCCGTCTGTTTAATCTTTCAAGGCTGAAGGCCAAAACAAAAATCAGAAGGGTCACAATAAGAGACTTGTTGTTCGCTGATGATGCTGCAGTCGTCACTCAAAGCCAACAGAAGTTTCAGAACCGTGGAATCGGTGACAAATAAGTCTAAAGAAAACGAATGTGCTGACTGTGTTGCTGGCCATTCAAAGTATCGCTGATTGAGTGCTGCAGTCGGATCACTCAAGCAGCCAACAGAAGTTTCTAGAACCGTGGAAAATCAATACCTTCCAATTACAGTGTCTACGCCGCATCCTCGGTACTCGTGGAAAGATAAAGTGACAAATGTCGAGGTGTTGTCACGTGCTGGCCTTCAAAGTATGTATACACTGCTTAGACAGCGCAGACCGCTGGCTTGGCCATGTTCGCCGCATGGAAGATGGTCGCATCCCAAAAGATATCTTCTACGGACAATTAGCAGATGGCAAGAGAACAGTTGGGCGACCACAGCTGAATTTCAAAGATGTGTGCAAGAGAGATATGAGGGCACTGGACATGGATTCAGCAACATGAGAGGATGAAGCTGCCGATCGCACTAAGTGTCGATGCTATTTGCGGCGCCACCTCAGATTGGGCGAAGAGAGGCTCACACAACAAGCAGAGGAGAGCAGAAAACGTTATATATATATAAATGTATACATACGATGGGCGGTCGACAAGTTTTGCACTTTAGTATGAAGGAGTCAAGGCACGTACCTGGAAATTGGTGTGAACTTTATTCCTTCTCTATGTATTCACCCCTCACGGCAATGCACTTCTATCTCTTCTTCACCTTCTTGATGCCCTGATTATAGAACACCTCCGTCTGGGCCCGGAACCACGTCTCCAGTTCAGTAATCAAGTCCTGGTCGTTAGAAAAACGATGTCCACGAAGCGGATTCTTCATGTTTGGAAACAGGAAGAAGTCACTCGGTGCCAAGTCCGGTGAGTATGGTGGATGGGGCATGATTTCATACCCGCACTGCTGGGCAAGGACGATGGAGCCATGAGCTGCATGAGCCGGCGCATTGTCATGAAGCAGACGAACGCCTCTGGACAGCATCCCGCATCTTTTGTGCTTCATTTCTTCTTGTAACTTCTGGAGAAGGCTTTGGTGGTACGTGGAGTTAATAGTACGGTCACGAGGAAGGTAGTCGGTGAAAATTACATCGCGGCAGTCCAAAAGACGGTGAGCATGACTTTTCCCGCAGAAGGTACCGTCTTTGCCTTCTATGGTGGTGGCGATCAGGAATGTTTCCATTGTTTGCTCTGGTTTTTAGTCTCGGGGTCATAGAAATGCACCCAACATCCGTCCACAGTAACCAGTCTACGAAAAAAATCATCATGAATTTGCTTTGCGGATTTGCCCTGTAGGTGCAGGAATTTAATTACACAACGAGCCTCCGTTTTGTCCATGACACCGCTTCATACACAACTAAACCAGTTTCCCGCCAAATTCTTTTTCACACTGCACCCCGCGCGCGCCATGTACGCGCGGGAAATGTAAACCAATGGTGTGTCTTTACAATGATACACAACGATCCCGCCTGTCTTAACGTAAAATTCACATTGAAATGTAGCCCCAAGTCTGAACTTCAAAAATTTATTTCTCAATGTAGTCTCCGTTATTTGTTACAGTTTTTGTCCATCTTCTCACAAGGGCATGTATCCCCGCACGGTAAAAATGTGTGTCCTTTTTCTAAACCACTGGCGTGCGGCGCATTTAAGGGTCTCGGTGTCCTCAAAATGATGTCCGCGAAGATCTTCTTTCAGTGGTCTAAACAGATGGAAGTCAGAAGGTGCAAGATCGGGACTGTAAGGGGGATGTGGTAATAATGTCCAGCCAAATTCTGCAATCGCATCAATGGTGCGTTTAGCGGTGTGTGGCGTCGCATTATCTTGCAACAGTAGTGCAGTTCTCTGATCTTTTAATGGGTAAAGTCGCCGAAGACGACCTCTAAGCTTCTTCAAAGCTTCAATGTAACGGTCTGCATTCACCGTGTTTCCCTGTTCCAAGAAGTCGAGAAGAATCACACCCTTCTCATCCCAAAACACGGAGGCCATAACTTTCCCTACAGATGGTGAACTTTTGAACTTCTTTCTTATCGGCGAGGTTGTCTGTCTGTCAACATTCTGGGTACCCACCGTGCACAAACTTTTGAATAACCCAGGTCTTTAATGATGTTCTGGACACTGCCTTTACTAATGGACAACATGGAAGAAAGTTCATCAAGTGTTACCCAACGGTCACCATGAATGATGCCAACAACTCGATGAATGTTGTGTGGAGTCACTGCGGTAGACGGACGGCCAGTCCGCTTTGCGTCAGCCATTGAGGATTGACCTACTTCAGCTTCGTCACAACGATGTACCCAACGTCGGACAGTGCTAACATCCACTGTTGAATCTCCATAAACATTCTTCAAACGTTCGTGGATGCAAATTGGGGTCTCGCCTTCAGCATTGAGGAATTCTATGACATAACGTTGTTTTAACCGAACGTCTTTGGCAGCCATTTTTAAAATGTTACAGTGGTTCCACCTGTTACTGAAACAGGTTGGTAATGCTATACAGTGCAGAAGAGTGTTTGAGGAATCCTGCTAAATTTACACATTGCACACCGATGCAGTATTTACATACATAAAAAATAGGAGGCATTACTTTTTGACCTTCCCTCGTATATATATATATATATATATATATATATATATATATATATATATATATATATATATATATATATATATATATATATATATATATATATATATATATACTGAAGCACTGAAGCACATTAAAAACGCACCACTATTATATATACTGATGCCGAGAAGCTGAAAAAAAAAGTGTGGGAATGGATTTTCCCCGCGTTTGTCATGAAATAGAGAGCGAAAGGCTGCTGGAATGGAAAGTGCATGATTCAACCCACGGGTTTGTGTACAGACTACATGAAAACAATGAAAGTTACACGTGCAACACGATTCCCAACAGCTATGACCCTGAAAATGTGTACGCGTTGAACGTGAATTGAAAAGTCTTCAGTTAGAACATGATGAGAAAGAAAAAGATGTTGCACATGCACTTGCGCTGGAAAAATTAAAGATATACGCTGAACAAGAAAAATTAAAGATAGACACGGAAAAGGAAAAATTAAAGATAGAAGCTGAATGGGACAAATTAGTGGCCATAGAAAGATAAAGCAATTGAAATTGAGAAACTAAGATTAGCTGCTGCAGCTGCACAGAAAGCAACTGATTTGGCGATAGAGAAATCGCGTGTTTAGAAAGATTAAAATGTTGCTGTCGCCTTAAGGAAAGTGGAGTTGGACGATCCTAAGGCATCTTCTAGTGCTACTGTGACCACAAACCAAATACGATTGCCAAATTTCAACCTGCAAAGAGACTGCATAGACAGCTTCCTTCAACGATTTTAACTCAAGGTCGGTGCGTTGAAGATCCCAAGATTCAATGGAGCTCTATATTATGCGATTTCTTAACAGCGGACGCTCTACAGTAGTAGTCGAGAAATTTACGGTGTGTCAAGGAGACATTGCTACGTAAATTTCAGCTTACAGAAGCGGGATTCCGTGATAAATTTCATTCCTGTCTGCCTAGCAGAAAAGCTGACTTTGCAGAGTTTATGGTGCTACAGAATCTGAGCTGTGTATGCTGTATTGTGCTGTGTGTCATCTTCATACTTTCAACGCCTTGAGAATTGCTGAGGACATTATAAACAGATCTACACGCTTGGAATTTAATTATATGTATTTGTTCTGTGAATATTTAGTGTTCATCATATACAAATAACAGAGCGGATAGTGTGATTCGCTTGCATGGCTAGGCGGGGTTGTCGCACGGAAGGTCCAGTGTTCAAATCCTGGGTAAGCCACTCATGTCTGTTGTTTTTCTGTTGTCTGGTGTTCTACTTCTTTATTTCCTGCGAGTGCCTGATAACATACCTTTATATTTGTTTCATATTAATTCATCATATACAGCCTAGTTTAGATATTACTTTTTTGTTGCTCGCTTAAGGTGACTACCAGTAGGCCTAGGTGTACAGTCTAGGTATTAATCAGGTATCTGATAAATAAGGTAGCTACGTAACTGTTACGTCCTTTTTGGGTTACTTAACAGTATTAAGGTAGACACGGGTCTTACTCCTGTTAAGAGGGTACGCATCAACAAATATGGTAAGAATATATTTGTAATTAAATTCATCGCGCACGGAAGCGCACATATTTGTGCGTGGGTATTTTTGCGTTTTGTTGCTAAACACTAGATGACGCAGTGACCTCAGAGAGAGAGATGTAATGGCTGTGATGGAAGTCAGACATTGGTCTGTTTGTTCGAACCCCATATTACGGCGATACTACTGTTAATGTCTATGTTATACGGCCTTCCATGTGGAAGCTATCGCCGTGAGGACTTCACAGTAAGTTTGTCATTGAAGCTAATGAAAATAAATATATATTGCAGTTTCGCCATAATGAATCTAGTCAGCACATTCAATGGGGAATTATTGACCCTCCATTAGGGTGTACTGAAATGGATCAAAGAATAAAGTGAAATTAGTGGATCCAGTCGATTATTTGTCAAGTACGTGCCGCTTGGAAGACGTATATCACAAACGTGAATACAGATATAAATTATATTTTCGCCATCCGATGGATTACGGCAGATGATGAGAGGTCATTCAAATTCAGGACTTAGGATTATATATGTATTGTTTACTTTGATGTCTCAAATAGGATATTCAGATATGCCAGATATATTGTTTACGAGGCCATTTAAAGATGGGACAATCTTTGATGTATCACATACCCTTGGTCATAATGAGTATGTCTGCCCTTGAGAGGTCGGCCGTTATAATAATAGATGTCATTCAAGCTCAAGATCTAAATTGTTTGATCATATATGAACATTGATGCTTTACTTACGATGTCCTGTCGTCTATTCATTAATATGACTATTATAATAATAGATGTCATTCAAGCTCAAGATCTAAATTGTTTGATCATATATGAACATTGATGCTTTACTTACGATGTCCTGTCGTCTATTCATTAATATGACTATCATGAGTCTATCCGATCTGAACATTGATAATATATTGACATTTTCTCCATGTGTATTGACATGCAAATCGTCAATGACAGAGGATGTATACTCTGCCCGTCTTATCGTACTTCAAACGTTATTGTCTAATAAACTGTATAAATCAATACAAGAGTTCCAGTGTACTGAATTTGGCACTGGCATTTGTTGAAGTGCCCTGTTGATATTCCTGTTTGCCTGATCGCCACATAACCAAATAACATTCGCGTTATCAGCACAAGTAGTCAATTAGTCTTACCAAATAACGACTACAACAGTAACATTCTTTCGTGCTCTCGTATGCTAATGTTCTAGTGGTGTGCTGCACTAAGTTTTTAGTTAGAATGTAATTTGTGTTTCATATTGTGCTTACGGTGTATTTCTTAAGAAATCAGTATTTCTTCTTATATACTGAGTACATCTATTTTCACAATTAGCTTTTTCTGTTTAGTTCTGCTACTTTCTCATCATCATGTGATGTATTCTTTCCAGAACGTTGTCTCCATTACAGCTGCTCTGAACGCATAACGATTCTGGGCAAGTCGACCTGCATCAGTCAAAGACAAGTTCAGACTCTCTGTGATGTCCTGGGTCCACCGTCGTCTAGGTCGACCGCTTCCCCTTTTTCCAGGGACCATGCCTTCCATCACTATTTTTTTGCAGACTATTATGTCTTTTTATATGACCGAAAAATTTCAGCTTCCTTATTGCGATGGTATTTAGGAGCCAATGTTCATGTACGTTTATTGAGTGCAGCACTTCTCTGTTGGTCTTTTTTTGTGTCCAGGGTATTCTCAACATTCTTCTGTAGCATTTCATTTCGAATGATGTAATCTTTTTTGCAACTGTTTTATTGAGTGTCCAAGCCGTATGTTGCTACTTAGAATATACATGCTCTGATCAGTAGAAACTTTGTTTCTTTGCTTGTGCCTTGCCATAGGTTTTTCATCTGCATTAGTTTATGTGAAGCAATTGCAAATATTCTTTTAATTTCTACTGCACAGTCGCCAGAGCTGTTGATGATTGATCCTAAGTATTCGAATTCATTAACACTTTCAAGTTCTTCGTTATCAATTTCAATGTCAGGTTTGATCTTTACTTTGTCTGTTGTCAATATTTTGGTCTTCTTGGCATTTAGGTATAGATTCTGGGCCTCGCTGTGTTTTTTGGTGGACAGAATTTATTGTTCAAGTCCTTCTGGGTTTGGTCGATAGGAGGACTGTGTCGTCAGCATATCTGATTTCCGGGATCTGGCACCCGCCGATGTTAAATGAGTCAAACTGTGTGTTCTTGGACATCTCTTACGTTTCTCATGATATTCTCGGCATAAATGTTAAACAGGAAAGGGGAAAGTGTACCGCCTTGTCTTACTCCTTTCTGTACCGAACTATTCTGATGGTTCCCCTCTATTCTTACGGCTGCCTGTTGTTCTTGGTACAGCAATGCGATGAGTTGTATAAGGTGGTTTGGAAATCCCATATTTTCCATAATAGTCCATAACTGCTCATGTTGTACACAGTCGAAAGCTTTGGTGTAATCAATGAAAACTCCGCCTAAGCCGGTCCCAAGCCTGGGTGAAAAAGGAGGAGGGCGGCCTGCATGGAGGCTGTAAGGAGGCAGCCCCTCCACCATGCAAAGGCACAACAGGCCAATCATCTGTAATCATGATTACGCGAACTACAAGAGAGAAAACTTGACTGATTCTAAAGGCGCCGAACTGGAACGGACTACGGACTACGACTTACGGAACTTGGAACACAAGAAGTATAAATGGGAAAGAAGAAGAACTGGTGGAAGAGATGAGGAAAGCAAAACTAGAAATCCTGGCTATAACGGAAACAAAGAAAAAAGGACAAGGAGTCATGGATCTCGATGGCAACTGGCTGCTCTACAGTGGTGTACCAATATCTGAAAGAGCTAAAGGGGGCGTGGGTTGCATTGTTGCCAAAAACCAAAAAGATAGTATCAAGGGATCGAACTTTGTCTCTGAGCGCATTATGGTTGTAAAACTAAAAGAAGGAGAAACCATAGTCAACCTGGTCATAGTGTATGGGCCAAATGAGGATGAGAGAGCAGAAGTCAATGAGGAATTCTTCGAGCTGCTTCAAAGGACAGTGGATGACTGCCTAGATGAAATTATCGTGCTCGGAGATTTCAATGCCAGAGTTGGAAATGACCATGCTAGATGGGGTGGAGTTATCGGAAGATATAAAAAGGATACTCTCAATGACAATGGAAAGCGACTCCTTAGATTTTGCAGTGAGCAGAATCTGATCATTACAAACACAAAGTTCCCCCATAAGCGCATACATGCTGTGGTGGATTTTGCTGTTAAATAGCTAAAATGTGAATTTATGCAGATGTGAGATCAAGCTGTGAAGGCCCCTGGAACAATATAAATGCGTCCTACATCACCCTCTGATATACTCTCTCTTTCCCTAACTAAACATTTTCAATTATATTCAAATTCAGTATGGTAACTACACAATTAGTTAACGTTCTTAATTGGTTTGTTACCCCATTCATGGTCAAATAAACTTCAAACTACAGTTTGACACTTTCCTTGACAAAGGAAACATTATAAGTTTAATAATATCAAGTCATGTACAAAGACGGTGACTTGCTGAAGAAGACGGCCAGTGGTTTTCCTGGTCTTATGTCACAATACTGTACAACAATTTCCCCATTACTATTTAATTTTATTTTCTCCCAAAGTGTCAGAAAACCTGTCGGGCTTTTCTACAACCTGTTACTATATTTCTTAACAACTCTGTGAAACAACACAAAGTTTGATGTTGGCTTCACTCTAGATAATCTTTTTCCCACATAATTTTCATACATATTCACTCATACATACATCTTAATAATCATAATAATGATACAAAGGTTTTATTTCTTACCACATCCAATGAAAATTTCCTACTAATAAGGTTAATTGCGATATATATGGTCAAATATAGATCGCTTGCTGGTGCAGATCAGCAAAGCCAAGACATTACTTTTATCTTGCTTTTAACACAACTTTATTGTAGAAACAATTTTCTAAAGTGGCGACGAACAACTTTCCCAAATGATTTTTATCACCCTAATAGTATATTTGACTCCAGCCAATCAGGACCTGTTTGGCTTCTAGCGTCTTATTTTCAAACTGAACTCAAATTTTCAAATCTTGGACTACCCTACCCTTCCCCCACTATCTGTCAAGCTGAGAAAGAAGTAGTCTGTTCCATCTGTCTTCTGTCAATATCTCCTTTATTTACTACTAAATTATAATTCTGACAAGTAATTTGTGATCCTGTTTGCTGTCTGTCACACAGTGGTTACATTTTTATAAGTTTATTCGTTATATTTACTATTATCGTTTTCCTACTATCTAACCTTGTATGCTTTGCTTTTGGTTCAAATTCAAATTTCTGTAAACAACGAACTAGTGACACAACCACCAATGCTCCATTCCCCCTCTCTCTTACTATATATCTTTTTTTTTTAAAATTTCCACGTTACATCGTAATTTTTTTCTTTTTCTTAACTGCCGTTCTCATTCAGACGAAGCAGCGCCTTTAGTAGTACGTCACAAAATTTCGACAACGCGTTTTCTTAACGTTACCTTATAGTTAATTTTTTAGCCTGAAATACACTGTGTGTGTGTATATATATTATGGCGTGTCCAACAGCGTGGATATAGTACGAGACCCGCGTGTTGAGCGAAGAGGGGTTTTGCAAGGCGGTGTTAGTATTGGCGTTAATTATTACTGCTGTTTCGTTCTACACTACTGGAAAATGTCCAAATTACTACTATTAGTAGCGTTAAAGTTAAAATCTTACGTTAATTCAGACGGTAGTTGGGTGTCACAGTTCTGCAGATCGTTAATTGTTAGTCTCAAGAACGAAACTAGGAAAGCGTGTAATATTTAACTACGGATTCTTGTCTACGCGTTACTACGATATAAAATACAGCGCTTTACTGGCGTTGGGGAAGCAGATAGGCAAACAACCACGGTCGGGTTTATTTATTATCATAGGAGTAAAATCTTACTGAATTTAGCGATTGTTTCACAGATTCCGCTACACACCTCCCTTCCTAAAACATGCATTCATTGCAGGTTATAATCTGTGAGACAACTAGCGCAAATGAAATCCTATGTCCTTAGCGTTTTCTGATTTTCCTCATAAGGATGCCTACTCAAGAAATCCGCTCCTACATTCTGCGACCCCGATATATATTCGATCGTAAACGAATAAGGTTGGATGAGTAATGACCACCTTAATAGACGTGCATTTTCATGCTTGGCCTGTGATAAGAATACGAGAGGCTGGAGATCTGTTTGCACCACAAATGTCCTACCATAGAGATAGATCTGGAAAGTTTTTGTAGCCCAGATTAGTGCTAAACATTCTTTTTCACTTGTTGAATAGTTTTGCTCCGCCTTATTCAACTTGTGGCTAGCGTAAGCAACTGGGTTTAATTCCCCATCAAGTGAAGTGGACCTTTGCATTAATGCAGCCCCTAATCCGATGTTGCTTGCATCCGTTCTCACCACAAGTTCTTGACTTAAATCAGGCAATTTCAATATCGGCTTGCTGGTGAGTTTTTCTTTTAACTCTTGGTATGCTAATTCGCACTGTGCTGACCAAATAATCTTACCAGGTTGTCCCTTACGAGTTAAATCTGTCAGATGAGCACATATAGAGTTAAAGTTCTTTATATATTTCTGATAAAACCCACACAATGAGACAAAAGATCTCACATCTTTTTTTTTGTTTGGGGCCTCGGTGCTCTCTGCAGTTTTTCCAAGTTCTTAGGGTCGGGGGTCATGTTTCCCTGATATACTGTGTGTCCCAAGAATTCCAGCTCTTTACAACCCACACAACATTTGGTTGGTCTAGCAGTCAAATTTGCTTCTCTGAGGCTATCGAATAGCATGTTCAGAGAGTTAATGTGTTCTTCGAAGGTTTCAGTGGCAATAAGAATGTCATCCATGAAATTCGTTATACATGGATTATTCAGTGGATCCAACAATTTCCGCATATTTCTGGAAAACACACTCGGGGCATTTTTCAACCCAAACGGCAACATGTTGAACTCATAATGGCTTTCCGAGGTGCTAAAGGCTAAATAAGGTCGAACCTCAGGCTTTACTGGAATTTTATAATAGCCTTTGCTAAGATCCACATTAGGAAAATATTTTGCCTTTTTCAGCCTGGCAAACAGCTGATTTGTATCAGGTAATGGATCCACCTGATTTTCTATGACAGCATTCAGTTTCCTGTAATCTATACACAGACGATGTTCCCCAGAGGGTTTTCTCAGCAAAACCACACTAGAGCTGTAAGGAGATTCACTATGAGAAATAATTCCTTCCTTCAACAAATAATCGATCTCCTCTTTCAATGCTTTCTCCTTAGCGAACGGAATCGTATAGGCTCTCATACAGATGGGTGTTGGGTCTATCAACTTCATATCATATTCTAACAGGTTTGTGTGCCCCGGCTTATCCGTTAACACGTCTGTATGTTCAATCAGAACCTTTTGAACCTACTCTCTCTGAGCTTTCGTCAGATGCTTACTGATTTTCACCTGTGCAAACGTTTCACATGGTTTTAATGGGTACTCGTGAGAGTTGTGTGGTTCATTTTTCATACCCGTTGCTATCGACAAGGTCAGTAGATGTGTTCCATCCTGGATTTCTCTGTCCAGGTACTTCTTTAAGAGGTTCACATGATAAATTTTCTCTTTCCCCTTTTTGTCATTTTATAATTAGTTCTGGACACCTTCTCTAGAACCGTATATTGACCTTGCCATCCAATTTGCAACTTGTTATTGCTGCCGTGTAGTAGAAGGAGCACCTTCTCTCCCACAGCTAATTCTCTATCCTTCGCTTTCTTGTTAAAATAAGCAGCATGTTTTTTTCCTGGCCTGTCTGAGATTATCATTAGCAAGTTTCCAGACAGTTTTGAGACGAGTGATCAGCTCGTTCACATACTGATACGATGAGGTAACAGTCTCTTCTGCCTTCTCATCTGTCCACGTCCTCAACAAGGCTTCCAGTGAACCTTTTATTTGCCTCCCAAATAACAGGGTTGCCGGTGCCATGCCGGTCGAACTATGTGGGACTTCCCGATACGCAAACAACGCAGCGGCCAAATATTGATCCCACGTATCAGGTTTTTCATGGGCCATCTTTCGCAGGATAGAAATGAGAGTCCTATTGAACCTCTCCACCTGGCCGTTCCCCTTGGGGTGATACGGACTACAATGAAAGTGCTTGGCCTGGAAGATCCTGAAAACTTCTTCAGTTAGTCTCCCCTTGAACTGTGAGCCGTTATCAGTCAAGATTTGGTGTGGGAAACCTAACCTCGTGAATATGGTGAGTAATGCCTCTGCCACATGCTTCGAATCGATTGATGACAGGGCTACCGCCTCTCCCCACATTGAACAAGTGTTCACCAGAGTGAGAATGTAACTGTTCCTCCTCTTGGTACGTGTGAGAGGTCCCACAATATCCACTGCAACCCTCTCAAAAGGGGTTCCCACTATGGGCATCTCCCCTAGAGTTGCAGGAGAATTCCAATGTTTTGGAGCTACCTTCTGACATTCTGGACAGGATTTCACATATCGTTTTATATCTTCGGTTATTCCTTGCCAGAAATAATGACAAGCTATACGCTGTCCTGTTGCGCTGATCCCCATATGACCACTGAAAGGGATAGCATGCCCTAACTCCACCCCTTTCTCCCTATATGAAGTGGGAAGAACCAGCTGTCCGTGACCATTGGATCCAGTTCCAGCCTTCCTATAGATCAGTTTATTCTTCATATAGTAGTCTCCTTTGCTTGGAGGTGTATGGCATTTAGGCAATTTTTTAAAGCACGGCTTGAGTGACCTATCCTCCGCCTGTGCCTTTCTCATCTCCCCTGAATGAGTATTTATAGGTTCATCCTCCTCCTTCCTTGACTGTGACCTGGTCTGCACTGTTGCCATGATCACAGGTTTCCTGGGATTCCCCAAGAAAACATATCTACACCCCAATATTAGAGGGTAGATTGGTTCATTTATCACTGCTGCTCTAATCACTCCTTCCACATAGCGAGTTTTCACAGTTATCCTTGCAATGGGAAGTGTCATGGTTGCTACGTCCTTGGTTGCGGCTTGGATCTCCACTGTTTCCGTGGTGTATTGATCTGCTCGCACCAGGTGAGAGCTCACGACTGAGTCATAATCTACACCTGTATCATAGAGACACGTAATGGTGACCCCATTACATACAACATCCTCACAAACCGGGGATGATAAGGTTCCTGCTGTCCAGTAGGTTTCACCTTTAATCCCTTGTTCCCCGTTTTTATGGCAGTGAAGGAAGAAGGTTTCTTAGTACACAATTTGGTGTCATTAGTGTTCCTCTTGCACCATTTACATCATTTATTTCCCTGAGGAAAAGTTTTTCTTTCACTGAATTGCGGGTTTCTATCGCGTTGGTCAAAACTAGGCTTATCATAATAGGCTTTACCTTTATTAAATTTGTCCCTATGTTCAAATTTAGGTTGGTTTTGGTTTAGGGGGCTTTATTATGGTCAATAGGCTTCTTCTTTATGCCTGCCATCTCAGACTGTGCTGCCTGATATCTTTCAGCCACATTTAAGATCTCCCCCAGTCTCTCAGCACCATGTTCCGTGAGAAATTTTCTCAGGTCTGGAGCCATGGACTCTCTTAACTGCTCAGTCATAATCATTTCCCTTAAATCTTGGATTTTCCCCAGAGCAGTCCATTTCTCCAGGTATGTCTCCAGGCGTGCAGAGTACTGGTGATAAGTCTCCCCAGTCAGCAGTTTGGCATTTCTAAACTTTTTCCTATAAAATTCACTGTTCTTCTCATACCTAACTAGAAGAGCTTGCTTAAGAATGTCATAGTCGTCTTAGTCGTCTTTGCTCAGCTTGGCAAATACCTCATAAGAGGTTCCCCTAAGCCCCTGTGATACCTTCATACTCCATCTTTCTTTCTCTAACCCAAACATGGTAGCTAGTCTTTCAAATCTAGATTAGAATGATTCAATGTCATCATCTTTCTCCACAAATGGGTGCAGATGAACTCCCATGGCTGAGTTAGAGGCAACCTGGCTTGCAGCAGAGTCGGAGGTGGATGGGCTAGTTACATTTTCAGGAGCATGGCCTTGTAATTCTAACTCCCTTAGTCGTAGCTCATGTTCCCTTTTGAAGCTTTTATCTTCCTTGTCAGCCTCCAACCTCTTTTCTTCTTTCTCCCTCTCAGCTTCCAATCTCCTTTCTTCTTTCTCAGCTTCCAACCTCTTAGCCTCTTTCTCTGCCTCTAATTTCTTCTCCTCTAACTGCAGCGTCTTATCTCAGCCTCCCTCTCAGCCTCTAATTTCTTAGTCTCCCTAGCATCTTCTTATAAAATTCTTTTCTCCTCCGCTAATCTATCAGCCACCAATTTTCTTTCGGCTTCTAATTTCCTCTCCTCCCTCTCAATAAACGTATCACATTCAGCTGTTAAGCTGTTACATAAGCAATTAGACCTTGACCGTCCATCCCCATTTCCTTTGCAGCCTGCACTGCAGCAGATCTGAACTTGGCCAAATCTGCCATTTTATTGTTAATAATGTTATCAAACTAATTTAAACTAGTTAACCAACCTAAACACAAAACACTATGCACTGATATCTCAAACCACTGTCAAATTATTTTAAATATTATATTTTAAAAGTTCTGGACAAAACAACCCAATATAATTACTAGGAGAAGTTTAAAATCCCGGGAGCGAGCTACCCAATATATGTGGTGGATTTTGCTGTTAAATAGCTAAAATGTGAAATTATGCAGATGTGAGATCAAGCTGTGAAGGCCCCTGAGTCTAATAAATAATAGGGTATGTATTTTCAGAAAACCTTGCTGCTTCCACCCTACGACCTCAACCTGCGACGTATTTTTCTCCTAAGCAAAATAAGGGTGTATGTATGTTATCTGGCTAGTGTCTAGGGTTATGTAAAATGTGATGTAATAAACTGACAACAAATACACCTAAGACTATAGGAAAAGTAATTAACAACACCCAGAATTAAGTTTAAATGTGAATTAATTTTTTTTACAATTTATTGTTCCAGTATCACAATTTTGTGTATACTGGAATATTGAACTTCAAAATGATCAATCAAAATATTTACATCAAAATGATTCAATTTATAACTGTATATATTATTATTCACAAATTTAATTACATGTGTCAATCTGGGACAGTTTCAATGTACTATTGCTCCTATGAATGGGTACTGTTAGGAAGAACGTCTGAGTTCATCACAATCTGAATAATTTATTAAACACTTGGGAAATGAGAGTAATTTGGTTTGATCTATCAAATGCCTGCAGACACTGGCTTAACTTTGTGGCTTCTGATGTGCAGGATGCAGTATAGTCACACCACCAGCTTCCAATAACATGTCAGGCTTCTGATTTTGAAATAACAAGGAGGCACACAGTTGATACTGCCTCACTTCTTTAGGATGCAGAAATATACAGATCTCAATTGACCTGGGCTCACTTCGAGTCATAGAATATAAATATGGAACAATATAAATGCGTCCTACATCACCCTCTGATATACTCTCTCTTTCCCCAACTAAACATTTTCAATTATATTCAGATTCAGTATGGTAACTACACACTTAGTTAACGTTCTTAATTGGTTTGTTACCCCATTCATGGTCAAATAAACTTCAAACTACAGTTTGACACTTTCCTTGACAAAGGAAACATTATAAGTTTAATAATATCAAGTCATGTACAAAGACGGTGACTTGCTGAAGAAGACGGCCAGTGGTTTTCCTGGTCTTATGTCACAATACTGTACAACAATTTCCCCATTACTATTTAATTTTATTTTCTCCCAAAGTGTCAGAAAACCTGTCGGGCTTTTCTACAACCTGTTACTATATTTCTTAACAACTCTGTGAAACAACACAAAGTTTGATGTTGGCTTCACTCTAGATAATCTTTTTCCCACATAATTTTCATACATATTCAATCATACATACATCTTAATAATCATAATAATGATACACATCAAATGAAAATTTACTACTAATAAGGTTAATTGCGATATATATGGTCAAATCCAGATCGCTTGCTGGTGCAGAGCAGCAAAGCCATGACAGTATTTTTATCTTGCTTTTAACACAACTTTATTGTAGAAACAATTTTCTAAAGTGGCGACGAACGCCTTTCCCAAATGATTTTTATCACCCTCATAGTATATTTGACTCCAGCCAATCAGGACCTGTTTGGCTTCTAGCGTCTTATTTTCAAACTGAACTCAAATTTTCAAATCTTGGACTACCCTACCCTTCCCCCACTATCTATTAAGCCGAGAAAGAAGTATTCTGTTCGTCCATCTGTCGTCTGTCAATATCTCCGTTATTTATTACTAAATTATAATTCTGACAAGTAATTTGTGATCCTGTTTGCTGTCTGTCACACAGTGGTTACATTTTTATTAGTTTATTCATTATATTTACTATTATCGTTTTCCTACTATCTAACCTTGTATGCTTTGCTTTTGGTTCAAATTCAAATTTCTGTAAACAACGAACTAGTGACACAACCACCAATGCTCCATTCCCCCTCTCTCTTACTATATATGTTTTTAAAAAAAATTTTCACGTTACATCGTAATTTTTTTTTCTTAACTGCCGTTCTCATTCAGACGAAGCAGCGCCTTTAGTAGTACGTCACAAAATTTCGACAACGCGTTTTCTTTACGTTACCTTATAGTTAATTTTTTAGCCTGAAATACACTGTGTGTGTGTATATATATTATGGCGTGTCCAACAGCGTGGATATAGTACGAGACCCGCGTGTTGAGCGAAGAGGGGTTTTGCAAGGCGGTGTTAGTATTGGCGTTAATTATTACTGCTGTTTCGTTCTACACTACTGGAAAATGTCCGAATAACTACTATTAGTAGCGTTAAAGTTAGAATCTTACTTTAATTCAGACGATAGTTGGGTGTCACAGTTCTGGCAGATCGTTAATTGTTAGTCTCAAGAACGAAACTAGGAAAGCGTGTAATATTTAACTGCGGATTCTTGTCTACGCGTTACTACGATATAAAATACAGCGCTCTACTGGCGTTGGGGAAGCAGATAGGCAAACAACCACGGTCGGGTTTATTTATTATCATAGGAGTAAAATCTTACTGAATTTAGCGATTGTTTCACAGATTTCGCTACACATGCACACACTAGATGTGAACCAACAAAGAATGAAAAGTCAGTGATCGACTATGCCATTGTTAAGAGTAGCTCATTCTAATATGTCCGGGATGCTAGAGTCTGGAGAGGGCCAGAGATTGGAAGTGATCACTACCTGCTTACAATCAAAAGAACAACTGAAAGAGTTGCTCAGCCTAGGAACTGCCCAACATCACGCAAGAAACCAAGTAAGCGAACGGAAGAAATGAGCAGTAAGACCTACAAGTTGAGAGAGCCAGAAATTAAGACCAGATAAAAGGTGCATATTGCTACAGCAGTGAGAAACACAGAAGAACAACCTAATGACTTGGAAACCCTCTGGCTTAAATTCAAGGACATCATAAAGACAGCTGCTGCAGAAGCATGTGGTGAAGTCTGACTTGGGAACAAGAGAAAGAGGTCACCTTGGTGGACAGAGGAAATCAAAGAGAAAATAAGAGAGAAGAAAATGGCATGGAAACAATACTTAGGAGATAAAAACACAGCAGGACAAATAGAGAAATATAGAAAATATTTGAGAACAGAAGCAAAAAACAAGGTGCTAGCAGCGAAACAGAAGTCCTGGGAAGATTTTGGAGAAAAGCTAGAAAAAGATGCGCAAGAAAACCAGAAATTGTTCTATAAGACCCTAAATAACATGAGGAAGGAGAAAAATGCCCTCTCAAATTTATAAAGAACAAGCAAGGCAAATTGCTTACTGCCCCGAAGGAAGTAATGGAAAGATGGAAAGAATATTTCTCAGAACTCCTTGATGGTGAGCAAGGTCAAGCATCAGAAACGATAACCACTAGCACAGAAGAGGAAACCAATGGTGATGAAGATGACATAAAGATGGAAGAAATGAAGGCAGCACTAAAGAAAATCAAGATGGGCAAAGCAGCAAGTCATGATGATATAACACCAGAAATGGTTAAGTGCATGGGAGCATCAGGCGACATATTACTCTTAAGGATCCTACAGGCAGCGTGGTGCAACAAGACCATACGAAAGGATTGGGAGATTGCCATCATAACACCAATTTTCAAAAAAGGGTGACAATCGACAATGTGGAAACCATAGAGGCATACTCCTTCTTAGTGTCCCTGGTAAAATCTACTATAGAATCCTAGAGCAGAGACTCCGACGCCTAGCTGAGCTACAATTGGATGAGGTCCAGTGCGGATTCCGAGCAAACCGAAGTACTCAAGACCTAATCTTCACACTCAGACAGCTGAGTGAAAAGGCCCTTGAGTATAAGAGTGAGATCCATCTTTGTTTCATAGATCTGAAAAAGGCATTTGACAGGGTCCCCTGGAGCAAACTTTCTGACTGGTTGGCAAGGAAGAACATTCCAGCACCTCTGATTCATGCTATACAAGTCTTGCAAAAATTATGTGAGGACAGCCAACCATAAGTCAGAAGAGTTCAGGACCACCACTGGTGTAAGACAAGGTGATATCCTGTCAACTTATTGTTTCATTCTTCTCATGGACGATGTCATCAAGGCATGTAAGGAGAGAACAAGAAAGTCTTCAGTGGGGTACTGGAAGGTGAGACAGATATGTATTTCAGAGCTGGCATTTGCTGATGATGTTGTCCTGATTGTAAAATCAGAGGCACATCTCCAATCCAACCTGCAAGTATGGAAGGAAGAGCTGGAGAAGAGAGGGATGGTCATAAGCGGCTCTAAAACCAAATCCATGGTGATATCACGAACGAACGAACGAACGAACTTTATTTTCAAAGGGTTGAGTATTGGGCACGCAGTCCCGTCTGACATTCTGCAATTCCTTTCTCTCGTCTTTTATACTGATTTCATTTATTCTCGTACACATTTTACCCATCAATGTCAAGGAATTCAACGTTGTAAAGGTAAAATAATAGCATATTCACATTCACAGTATCTAATTATGAACATGAAATAAAATATGTTGAAAAGTACAAACTAAGTATTACCATGAAACAAAATATGTTGAAAAGCACTAACATCATTATTAAACCTACATTCGATATTATGTCATTTGTTCGGAAAAAAAATCACATTAGAGGGGCAGATAATCAGAACTCATAAAGTATTCGAAAAGTTTACGATTGTATGAATAGGGACTGAGGTTGTTTTTTTCTAGATAATGTGGAAGATAGTTCCAAAGATGAGCAGCAGAGTAAGCTAAGCTGTTCTTGAATAAGTCAAGCCTAGGCTTGGGCACTTGTATTGTGTTAAGGCGTTGACTGCGTCTTTCATTGTATTTGAACATTGGCCACAGATATGTTGGAGCATTCTGTGACAGGAATTTGTGAACAAATTTAGCTTTGTTGAACAGACAGCGCTTTCTTAGAGGCAGTATTTTGAGATCTTTATAGAGATCTACACACTGTGTTTGGCAGTTGTCAGAAACTAGACGCACTGCACGCTTTTGTAGTGAATGGAGTCTTTTTGTGTTGGACATAGAACAACCATCCCAGATTGTGGAGCAATAGTCAAGGTTTGTTTGTATGTGAGATATATAGAACAATTTTCTTGCATCTTCATCTAGTAAATGTTTGATTTTAGCTAACTGGTAAACTTTCTGTGCCGTTTGCTTCGTCAGTGCATGTACATGTGAGTTCCAATTTAGATGCTGGTCAACGATTATTCCTAGAGTTTTATGTTCATTATTGTTTTCAATTGGTGTGGTACCAATGTAGATCTGAAGTGTTGTTTTCTCTGAATTTTGTAATTTTTGTCTAGTTGATATTAACATGCACTTTGTTTTAATTATATTAATTAGCATGCGATTTCCGATGCTCCACTTAATCAGATTATCTGTATCTTTTTGTAACGATAGTTCGAGTGTGTTGCAACTTGTATCACTCGTGTAGACAGTACAGTCATCAGCAAATAGGTCACAGGATGCGTGCTTGGCGTGTAGTAGAAGGTCATTAATGTACTGTATATGGCAAAAAGTAGAGGCCCAAGAATAGAGCCCTGAGGAACGCCGGTATTTATTACGGTTGGGTTTGAACAAGAGTTATTGTAAGAAAGTACATGTTTTCTGTCTGACAGGAATGATTTAATTATCGTCACTAGTTGAAGGTTTACTTTTGATGTTTCTAGTTTCTAATTAAAATAGCGTGATCTGTCATATCAAATGCTTTTTTAAAGTCTACAAAAACTGCCCCACATATGTTATCGTTATTAATATTTAAGTGCCCGTTGTCAATCATCTTAGTTAGAGCTGTGTGACATGAATGTTTATGTCTAAACCCCGACTGACTATCAATTAGCAAGCCGTTGTTAACTAGGAGTTGTAGTGTTATTTTATGTATGTGTTTTTCTAGTGGTTTGGATAGCGATAATATTAAGGAGATTGGCCTATAGTTACCAAAATTATTATTGTCGGAAGAGCCAGATTTTAAGAGAGGATATAGACATCAGATTGAGCTGGGAGAACAGGTCCTAGAGCAGGTCGACCACTTTAAATACCTCGGTGCCATTATAGACCGAAAGGAAGGCATCAAAGAAGAGTTGGCCACTCGAAAAGCAGAAGCTGGGAGACTTTTTCAGGCCATAAATCGAGGATTCCTAAGCAAAATAGAGGTTGGTAAGAAAACGAAGATGGCTGTATACCGTTCCACCAATGTCCCAGTCTTGAGATATGGATACGAGTCATGGGCAATGACTACAACCCACAAAAGCCAGATCCGAACCTCAGAAATGAGGTATCCGAGGAAGGTGGTTGAAGTAACAAGAAGAGACATGGTCCGCAACCAGACGATACGTCAAGGCCTAAAATCACACCCCCTGCAGACCCAAGTAGAACAGTGCCAACTAAGATGCTTTGGCCATGTCTGCAAAATGGGAGAAGATCCGGTACCACGACAAGCATGGGAAACAAAGAGCCAGGGATCCAGACCCCCAGGACGACCCAGAGTCCGCTGTGAAGATAACATTAGACAATCTTTGAAGGACCGGGGACTAGAATGGAACTAGGCCAGGAGGAAGACATCCGATAGAATAGTCTGGCGCTCTCTCTTTCAAACCTCTACATCTCACAGTAGAAGGGAACGACTAAGTAAGCAAGTAAGTAATCAATGAAACAAGTATATAGGTCAACGTTGAATTCTCTACACTTTTCTATGATGATCCTCATATTGAATATATGATCTCTAGTGCCTCTACGTGGTCGAAAACCCGGCTGTACTTCGTTTGTTTCTGTTTCTAGCCTTGTTACATCCTTTTCATTATGATTTGTAATAGTATTTTGCTGGAACGGCTTATAAGAGCTATAGTTCTGTTGTTTGTGCACTACTGTCTACTTTCAGTATTATCCCTTATTTTCTAGTTCATCTTCAGTGTTGCTGTTCTACTGTCGTTAGTTTTCACTCTTTCTCTATATGACTATATGTGATGTAGGTTTAGGTTAGATTGCAGTTAGAATTAATTATCATACCTTGTGTATATCTGCTCTACCTATAGCTGTGCTTTTCTTGTTTACCTTAGACATTGCTTATATCTGCTCTACCCATAGCTATGCGATTCCTGTCTGCCTTATACATTGCTTATTTCTGCTTTACCTGTAACTTTGCTAACCCTATCTATCATCCTTCTCTCTAGTTCTTCCGTTTTATTTTTATTTGTGTTATAATAGCTTGAAGTATATATTAAGTGTGTATTAACATATTCCTCACAGGAACTGTTGTAGTGTTTGCGCTTCTCAAAGTTACTGCTGCAGAGGGGACTTGGAGACAACAGATCAGATCAGTTTATTGCCATAGCCTGTCATTCCAGTACACCAGAAAAAGCTACGTAACCTTAGTTTGTTTTGGTTCATCTTTCTAAGGCCATATTTTATTTATTTGTCCAGGTTGCTCTATAGGCTTCCATTGACATTCATGGTTTCAGTGTTGCTGTTGGGCGTGACGATTATGTTATTTATTTATGTTTTGATTTCATCTGTAGGATTTTGTGCTATTTATTCTTAGAAGGGGTCCTATCCTGTGGGCAGGATCAGTTGTATTGCTCTTCACGAATAAAGTGTGCATTTTTGCATTAGTTGTTTACGTGCAGTTTGTGTTTGGTTGTGTATGCCATTCTCTCTATTGCGTTGTGTATATATGGTGTATTCTTCAGTCATGTTTTTCTTACACTATCCTGTAAATAAGTTAATTTTTTCAATCTCCTGTTTTCGTGCGTTATAGAGGTCTGGTACTGTATATTTCAATATTACTTCTGTCACACATTTCCTTTTTCTTGTTACCGACCTCCCAGGTTGTTGTTTGTTAAATTAGGGTGTAGTGCTTATCATCATCATTTGAGTCATTGTTTTGTAGGGCTAATAATTTATAGGGGTAGACATTGAGTACAGTGAGTAAGGTGTCATCTTAGTGGTTATTTAAGATATTATTTTGGGGTTTGAGCTATTTTGACATTTTGTTAGACTATTTGAGGTGCATATAAGTCAGATATATTCATAATCATGTCAACACTTATGAACTTTATCCTCGTCGGTGAGAGGATAGGAAAATCCGGAGAAGATCTCTTAGCGTTTGCACAAACTCAATTTAAAGATGCGCAGGAGAGGCAAGAACGACATGAGGAGCGAGAGAGAAAGAAAGCAGAGGAAGAAACTAAAAAAGTAGAAGCAGAGGAAGAAACTAAGAGATTAGAGATACAAGCACAGAAAGAAATGAAAGAGATAGAAGCACAGAAAGAAAGGAAAGAGATAAATGCACAGAAAGAAATGAAAGAGATAGAAGCACAGAAAGAAATGAAAGAGATAGAAGCACAGAAAGAGATGAAAAAGATAGAAGCGGACAAAAATGTATCATTGAGAAGACTCGAGTTAGAGAAGTCGGGTGCAGATTCATCATCAAAAAAGAGTGCGGGAGTATATACAAGTTGAAACTCCCAATTTTGAACAAATCCATAGATTTTATGAACTGTTGTTAGAGAGGTTTCAAATGAAGGCAACTGCCTTAAAGAATAATAAAGAACTGTGGGGTCACTGTTGACAGAGTATTTAACAGTTTTCCAATTAACTGTGGAAGATAGATTAAACTATGACATAGTGAAGGAATCTTTGTTACGCAAGTACAGATTAAATAAGCAGGGTTATCGGTTAAAGTTCCACAGTGCGATGCCAAGTACTGAGCAAGATTTTGCAGAGTTTATTGCACATATTAAAATGTTGCTGAACAGGTGGAATCGGGCATTGTTAAAGATTTTGATGGCCTATGTGATTTGATCTTGCGGGATAAGGTAATGTCGTCATGTAGACGCGATTTGTTGGCTTTTTTCAGGAGAGAAAACCGGAAAATATTTTGTCAATGTCACAGTTAATGCAGCAGTAGATGACAGCACATCCAGGCAGACCAGTTCAAAAATCAGCGGTGCCAGAAACTTTTAGGACATGTGCGGCCAAGCGGAGTTATGAAACACGACGATATCGAAGTCAAAGTTCTCGTAGTGGGGGGAGATTCTATGATAGGAAGGCAGTAAGTAAGAGGTGGACAGACTTCCGTACAACCCCCAGGAAACAGCAGAATGTGACAGAGTTATGTAGCAGAAGACTTTCTGGTTGTTTTAAATGTAGGTCACCATGCCAAGGAGCGAAGTTTTGTGACAAGCCTGAACCTCAGTCTGTGGCCAAGCCTCAAACTAGTAAGAAGGGGAGTCCACAGCGGAGTCAACGTCATGAGTACAGATGCTTTATATGCAATGGCACGGGTCACCTTCAATTTGATTGTCCAAATAAGAAACTTGAACGCGCAAATTCAGTTGTAGTTTTAGATTCATTTAACAGCGAGAGTTGCGAAGGGTGCAAACCACTGTTTGATAAAGATAAGAAACCAATTCTGATTTGTGGCCATCCACTTCCTTGTTTATCGGCAGTTCAAGCAGATGGTAAACTAGTCTTGCATTCATTGTACATAAGGCAGAAAGTTGTGTCCGCGCTAAGGATACAGGTTGTACGACAATTGGGGTGCGGAGATCATGCATTGATGAGTCTCGTTTATTGGGTCAAACTGCTCGGTGTATCACTTTTGGTGGCAGGGTTGAGTTTTATCCTCTGGTGTCGATAGATATAGATACACCATTCTTGCTGGGCAAGGTAAAAGCATGTGTTCTTGATGATCATGCGTTTGCTGATCTGATACTTGGCGATGTCCATGGAATTAAAGAATGTACTGACGAGGACATTTAGGTATGGAGGCATGGGCATAGCGAAATTGCATCTGTAGTAACTTCGCGAGCACAGCAGAAAGCTGATGACATGATATTGCAACATTTGCCTGTAGTAACGCTGTGAGATAGCACTCCATCGGAGAATGGTCTGGTTTCTGAGACATCAATACTTGATTTAGTTTCTCAACAACGTGATGATGTATCACTTCGGAATATGTTTGCCCATGCAAAAACTAGGATTTTGAGGCATACCAATTCAGCAAGGGTCTGGTTTGAACTTAAGAGGGACATTCTTATTAGATATTTTGCTCCGCAACGCATGCTGGTGCGTCAAGAAGTTGTGCCTAGTTCCTTAAGGGCTATTGTATAGAGAACAGCTCATGACTCACCATTTGCCGGTCATATGGGTGTTGCTAGGACACGCCATCGGGTCTTGTCGAATTTTTATTGGCCAGGTTGTAATAGAGATACCAAGTTGTATTGTAGATCGAGCAAGACGTGTTAAGTGTTGAGTCCAAAAGGTAGAAACCCGAGGGCACCATTGATGAATGTGGATCTCTCAAGTCGACCTTTTCAGAAAGTAGCTATTGATATTGTTAGGCCACTTCCGGACATGTCTCAGAGAGGCAATCGCTTTATTTTGACGTTGGTAGACTTGTGTACCGGTTGGCCAGAGGCAGTACCACTAAGAACCATCACTACAGAGGTTGTATCAGAAGCATTGATGTCCATATTTAGTAGACTGGGCTTCCCTAGGGAAATTTTGTCAGATTGGGGTAGTCAGTTCACTTCTGACATGATGAAACATGTTTATAATATGTTGGAAATTAAGCAGTCTTTCAGAACACCATACAGGACTCAGTCCAACGGCGTATGCGAACGCTTCCATTTCTCATTGAAGCAGATGTTGGGTAAAGTAACCGCTGAATTTCACAGGTTGTGGGATGTGTATTTACCTGCAGTGCTATTCGCGTATAGAGAAGCACCGCAAGAAAGCACAGGGTTTTCCCCTTTTGAATTGATGTATGGGTTAACCCTAGGCGACCACTAGGCATTATGAAAGATTTGTGGACAGATAATTACAAGGAGCATGAAACAATGTCTAGTTATGAGTATGTGGTTAATCTTCGAGAGCGGATTATAAACTCATGCGCAATAGCTCAAGACTCTCTACGACTTGCAAATGCTAAAAACAGGGTGTACGGTAGTAGGAACAGTTGGCTGGTGTCATTTAACCCGGATGTTGAGGTATTGTTATTGCTCTCTTGTAAGGACAATCATCTGTTAATTCAGTGGCAGGGGCTTTTCCTGGTAATTAAACAGGTGACAGATGTGGACTATGTCATACGTGTCAGGGGGAAGGACAAGACGTTGCATGTGAATATGTTGAAAGCATTTGTGGACCGTCCAATGGAATTGGAACCAGTTGTTATAGAAGTTTCTGATAGCAGTGTTACTTGCTCAGCAGTTATTTACGAGGCCGGTTATGAGGAAAATGATGTTAATTTACAGATACTACTCCTACCTCTTACCCCGTCAGAGTCATACCGTGATGTAGAAATAAGTACTTCCCTAGAGGACCATCAGGTGAATCATGTCAGTAAACTAGTAAGGCAGTTTTCAGATGTGTTGACGGATATCCCAGGCCGGACTGACTTGATACAGCATGATATTGTACTGACAGATAACCATCCGATTAGGTTGAGACCCTACTCATTGTCGCTCAATTATCGAGCAGCAGTAAATAAAGAAATTGACCAGATGCTGCATTTAGGGTAAATTTCACCGTCACAATCCTCTTATGCATTTCCGATGGTGATTGTACGAAAGAAGGACAATGCGTTGAGAGCTTGTATTGACTTTAGGATACTAAATAACATCACAGTATTTGATGCAGAACCGACACCCAATCAAGAAGAGTTATTGGCTAGATTATCCAATGCCCAGTATTTCACTAAGTTGGATCTCTCCAGAGGATACTGGCAAATTCCTTTGGCAGAGTCGACCAAGCCCTTAACTGCTTTCACCACGCCAAAAGGCTTGTTTGAGTTTAATTTTATGTGCTTTGGTTTAGTGAACGCACCAGCTACATTTGTCAGAATGATGAGAAGGCTGATAGGTGATGGAGATGATGTAATCACCTATATTGATGATATTTGTCTATTTCACAACTTGTGGGAAGACCACTTGAGGGGGCTAGAATCGCTTTTTCAATGTCTGCATGCACATAAACTCACTGTTAGACGGACTAAGGTCAAAATTGGGTTTCCTGAGAAAAAATTTTCGGGTCATAAAGTTGGTCGAAACAAGCTCATGCCAGAAGGAGCCACTGTTAGTGGGATATTGAAGTTACAGATCCCTAAAACGAAAAAAGCAAGTGAAGAGTCTAGTTGGATTGGTTAATTATTATAACAAATTTATTCCTCAGTTTTCCTCGCTAACTAACACACTAACATCTCTAACTAAGAAAGGGAGGTCTAATAGAGTAGTGTGGACAAATAAGCGTCAAAGCGCTTTAGACAAAATTAAAAACATTTTTTCAAAAGTCCAGTCTTGATACTCCCTGATCTAAACAGATCTTTCATTCTCAGGACAGATGCATCAGCAGTGGGCATATGTGGCTGTCTCATGCAGGTGCACATGGACACCTTGCACCCTGTCCTCTATGCCAGTCGGAAGTTTTGTCCGACAGAGACAAGATATGCCACGGTTGAAATGGAATGTTTAGCTATCGTCTGGGCAGTGGCCAAGCTGTCACGTTATCTGCTGGGATCACATTTTCTGTTACAGACTGATCACTAGCCACTCATTTTTCTGCGGTCTAAAAAGTCACCAAACAGCAGGTTGACAAGATGGGCTTTAATCCTACAACAGTTTGACTTCACTGTTATGCCTTTAACAGGGCAATCTAATGTATTGGCAGACGTCTTATCTCGGTTGTGATGAAGCATGTTGACATGTAGTTTCATTTGTACAATTTTGATGACTTGACATGAATTTTGAAGATTATGCATGCATTTCTCTGATGTGAAAATGAATTTTGTTTAATTTTAGAGATATTTAATGTCATTGTCACTAGAATAATTTGTATGCTATTATTGTGGGTTAGTGTATTTTGGATGGAAGCATTGCTTACTTTGATGATGTATTCTGATTTTGTGGATGTATATGACTCCCATCACTATCTCCTGGGTGAAAAACCCCTGTTTTTTCACGTGGGGAAAGGGATGGATGTCACGGAGTGTTTTGAGGTTGTTTCGCATGTATGAATGTTCCCATGCTCCAGCGGGAGTTTAATTAATCATTTGAGTTGTTGTGAGTTAGGTATGTTTAAGCTGTAATATGTTAGTTACAAGCGATGTTGTGAGCATAGATTAAGACAAGCTGTTAGCTATAGTTATGCGTGAATGAAGCTCAGTGGAGTGTGGAAGGTTTTCACGTGTTTCGTGAATACGAATATAAAGGGGTCAGTCACAGAGAAAGATGTGCGTTGGGTCAGTAGAGAGTTGAGTCAGTAGAGAGTAGACAGTAGACAAGAGACAGCGAAGAGTGTAGAGTGTGACCCATGGCCTACCACGCTAACTTTATGCATCCTACTACAATAGCAAAATACGTGCTAGTGGATTTAACAGAAGAATAGCCTAAAGAAAGAAAAACCAGTTAAGAACTTTTAAAATAAAACGAGAAATGCACTTACTGCATTAAATCATGAACAAGAAATTTACATTGTTCTATAAATAGAATTAGTAGACGCAAATTCGTCATAAGGCGAGGGTTGCGTAGCGACAGTGACGTATGTAAAAAGTCAGCAGAAGGCTTTTAACCAATGAAACTGGCTAGATTCGCGCACCACTTCGAATTTTATAGACGCTAAGTTTTGACCGGGAGTTCCTGATAAAATGTCGAAGACGAAGATTGTGATTTGTGCTTCTGTGCTACGGGGGTCATGTTTGAACAGCCCTAGGTTCACAATACAATCAACACATTCTAAATAAATGTTTTCGTTGAAGTATACAACGAAAATATATATTATTTAAAATATAAATACGACTAAATCTTACTATTGCAGTAATATGTGCATCAAGATACAAAAATATTCAAAAGTAAAGATATCACAGTAGGTATTATATCGCTCGCACGCATGTAAATAAATGTCAGTTTTATTGTTACCAATGGAAACCTTGATTATGATGTACATATGTTGAAGATTTAATAAATCAAAGAAACGAATTGGCGGTCGCATTGGATGTTTCTTTTCAAGATATGATTATGTTGTTGCATAATGTCTGACTAAAAACAAATACTATTAAAATCTCACAAAGCTACATCACAAAGGATACGAACGAACCTGAACTCCCTCTCATATAAGAATCAATACCTCTGGCGGATTGGCCAGTACTACTACTAACTTATATGATACAAAGTAAAGATAGAATACTCTCGCAGATCAGTATCTTTACCTGATCTCTGAACAAACACCAATATAATACAGTGACCGACGGTCACAAGAGAAGAGAAGGGTGGATGTCTATAGTAGTGCGCGAGTAGAGGGCCAGAGTTGTGCAGTGGATTTATGAAGTATCCTGGTTTGTGGCTGTAGATATTCCGAGAATCAGAGTGATTGTAGAATACTCGGGGTTTCGTTACGTCTCCATTGATTGTAATGGCCCTGCGCCCATTGTGACTTATTTGTGATATAATATATTCACGGAGATTGATATGGTTGTTAAAGTTGGTGTATTACTTCTTAGACAGTGAGCTAGACGAGCGGTGTATGTGTTGTCTGATCTTCTACATCCACCCACATACACCCTACTCGTCACATTATCCTTGGTAACATACCAGGTATTAAGGATTGTTCTCCAGAGGAGATGCATAAATGGGCTGAATCTCACCAAGTGTTGGCTAATGTTGTGGTCACTAGGGCCCAGCAAGCCGCTGAATCCAAGGCAGAGCCAGCTACACCATTTAGTGAGAGAGCATCTCTTCGGAATGTTCACAATGGTTCCCGCCAGTCGTTCGCCGCCAAACAGCACGAAGATGTTGCTTTGCAACCATTATTTGCTCTTGCAGAGAGTAAACATGTTATAAGACAAAAACTTCATGGTACTGGTTTGAAATTAAGAACTCAGTACTGACTAGATTTCTCCCAGGCGATCTTTGTCCTCTCAAGGCTGTGTGTGGTCCCGGTTGCCGGGTCCTCCCAGCATAGTGGAGGCAGCGAAGGGTGCTGTGCCCGTACCAGATTGCTCTTTTTCGCGGACCTTCGGTCCCGAGAGGGTTTTGGCTGGACTGACGTCTCGGTAACGTAGTGGTTTTATAGCGGCAGAAGGAGAGTACACACGAGGGCAAGTTCGGGCACAGCGGATTGATCAACCGCTTGCTAGTCACATTGATTACGGAAACAACAATTAATATTCTGTTGTACCAATAAACGCCTTTAGGCGTAACGGAACAACGGATAATTTCTTGTTGCCCTAGGACGCCGCAGGGCGTAGTGGCCACAGACTGCTTGGTCGGTCGATGGCTAAGGACGGAAGTCACTATGTACACGTTAGCCGGAGGCCACACCATTGAAGAATAACACCTCAGCAGCTGTCGCTGATGCTTTATTTGTTACTTTTTGCCGCATAGGATTTCCTGAGGAAATCTTATCAGATCGTGGTACTCAATTTATGTATCAGATGATGAAAGATTTTGAGAACATGTTATTAATTAAGCATTCTTTCACTAGTCCATACCATCCAGAAAGCAATGGCGTTTGCGAGCGTTTCAATGGCTCGTTGAAACAGTTGTTAGGCAAAGTCATTGAGACATGTCCTCGTGATTGGGACCGCATGTTGCGAGCGGTCTTGTTTGCTTACAGAGAAGTACCCCAAGAGAGCACTGGCTTTTCACCATTTGAGTTGGTTTATGGTGCCAACCCTAGAGGTCCTATGCACATACTCAAGGATGTATTGTTGGGATCAGTGGAGGATAATACTGTCCGCACCAGCTATGAACTGGTCATTGATCTCAGATAACTCTTTGTGGATGCTTGTTCTTGTGCATCAAGTATGATACGTAATGCTTTGCACAGGTCGAGATTGCGCTGCAACCAATCTCGAAAATTACGTTCGTTCTTATCAGGAGAACAAGTGTGGCTACTTCTTCCGACCAAGGAAAATAAACTGCTAATTTCCTGACGGGGCCCTTTTAAGGTGGTTGAAAACAAAACTGATGTCGATTATGCCATTGACATAAGGGGCAAAGTCAAAACATTTCAAATTAATATGTTAAAACTGTATCTGGAGTGCCCTGCTGAGATAGAACCTATCTTTGACAGTATTTCTGATGTACCTGTTCTACACACTTTGTGTGCTGTTGTAGAATCTGATGATTCTACAGCGAGCGATATCTCTTTTAATTTTCCGCTGTTGCTTCTAAAATCGTCGGAATCTTGGAGAGATGTAACTGTATCAGGTGATTTAGATCCTAGTTATCAAGAACAGGCTATTGCTGTTTTCAGTCTTGCTGACTGAACTTCCAGGTCGCACTGATGTTATCTCTCATAATATTACATTAAGTGAAGATCACCCTATCAAACTCAGACCGTATATTATACCATTACACTACAGATCTCAGGTGGATAGTGAACTTAAGGATATGCTACGCATGGGCATCATTTCTCCTTCTGAATCATCCTATGCTTTTCCTATGGTTTTAGTTAGAAAGAAGGATAAATCTCTGTGCATCTGCTTTGATTTTAGACGTCTTAACAGTGTCACTATCACAGATGCTGAGCTTGTGCCTGTTTTGGAGGATCTCTTATCACAACTATCCCAGGCTACATACTTTAGCAAACTAGATCTATCCACGGGATATTGGCAGATCCCTTTAACTGAGAAGGCCAAACCGCTAACTGCATTTATGACTAAATATGGTTTATTCCAATGAAATTATATGTGTCTCGGAATTGTCAATGCTCCTGCGACTATTGTGCGCATGATGAGGAGACTCTTAGGTGATAGGCCTGATGTCACCACATACATAGACGACATCTGTTTATTCCATAGTTCTTAGCAAGAACTTATCACGGGATTAAAATACTTATTAATGCTACTTAGAAAGCGTTGTTTGACAGTTAGACCGTGAAAGGTTCAGATTGGGTGTGCAATGGTTCAATGATACTCCACATCCATGCTTGTGTGTAAGCAGGAAGTTGCTACCTGCTGAAACTCGGTACTCCACTAGTGAAAGATAACTCTTGTCCATCATTTGGTGTATGGGCAAGTTATCACGATATTTACTTGGCGCGCACTTCTACCTCCAGACGGATCACCGTCCACTAACATCCCTAAACCAAAAAACTACGACAAACAGTAGACTGCACAGATGGTTCTTGCTTATTCAAGAAAATAGATATACAATTATCCCCATCAAGGGATCAGAAAACTTTCTGGCAGACCTATTGTCAAGGAATGTAACTGTTCGTTGCATTTTATGAAAGATTGGATGACAAATTTCTCTAGACTGTTTATATATATCTGTTTTCATGTCATTTGGTATTATAAATACTATTTCATATATATTATTCTCAGCAGTATGATTTTTCTTTCCTAATATATTAGTAGTTCTTGGGCTAACTATCCGCTGTTCTCAAGCAAAAACCCTTGCTTTCCGCTCGGGAACAAGGAGGCAATGTTCGGAGTTAGAAAATGCAGTTAGTTTGAATGTCCAGAATACTGCTTCGCTACCCCAGTCCATTAGACACTCTATGTCAAGTGATGAGACTGGCAGTGTGACAAGCTCGCAAATTGCAGGAAAGGATTACTAACGAGGCGTGTGCAAAAAGAGAAGAGAGTTTAGCAGAAAAATGTATGAAAAAACGAGCTATTCAAGTTCCAGACATTTGGCTGTTGAGATGTGTATCTAATAATAATAATAATAGTTGTCCATCGCAAGCGAAGATGGCGACAGCTTCAGACTTGAATTGTGAGACCTCTGTGCCGTGATCTCATGTGGCTAATTAGTCCTATTTTGGCCCTACTGGCCATGCCACATACGGGGCACACATGGTTAGAGTCGATAGTGGTGTTGCTGCGCATTCTGACTTTTCTTGCAGCACGCTTGTATTCTGCCTTATCAGCTAAATTCTGTTCTGCAATGCGAGCGCCTTGAGTAACGTTTGTCCGCCAGGCAGAGCGATCATGTGCGATAGTCTCCCAGGAGGAGACATCAATTTTGAAGCTGCTCAACGATGCTTTCAGTGTGTCTTTGAAGCGTTTCTTTTGTCCCCCTACTGTTCGCTTACCCATAGAGAGTTCGCTGTACATCAACTGCTTTGGGAGGCGTTTTTCGGGCATGCGAACAACATGTCCGGCCCATCTAATTTGGGCCCTCAGCAGCAATGTGTAGTTGCTTGAGATATGTGCTCTGTTGAGGACCTCATAATTAGATACTCTATCATGCCACTTGATCCTGAGTATCCTGCGAAGACAGCTCATGTCGAAATGATTAAGCTTCTTTGCGTGTCTGCTATACACTCTCCATGTTTCACAGGCATACAGGAGGGTAGTGAGCACTATTGCATGATATACTTTTATCTTGGTGGCGGCACTAATTCCTTGTCGATCCCAGACATTTACTCTTAGTCTTCCAAAAGCTGCACTTGCCTTTGCAATTCTGTTGTTGACCTTGGCGTCGATATTCGCATCTTTGGTAAGGGTACTGCCTAGATAAGTGAAGCTGTCCACCACTTGGAGACGTTGGCTCTTTACTGTGATATTTGGTTCACAGTAAAGTTTCCCAGGAGCAGGTTGCAACATTACTTCAGATTTCGTCGTATTGATGGTAAGACCAAAGTCATCACACGCTACAGAAAGCCTCCTCATATTGTTCTGCATGTCTAGTTCTGTGCAGGTGTTGAGGGCACAGTCGTCCGCAAAGAGAAGGTCAGAGATCAGTGTTTCATTCACCTTTGTAAAGGACTGTAATCGTCTCAAATTAAACAGCTTCCAATCTGTCCTGTATCTGATGTGTACGCCGTCACTACAGCCATGCGTAACATTAGACAGCATGGCAGCAAATATCATACTTAATAGTGTCGGAGCGAGCACACATTCCTGTTTGACACCGTTTGTAACCGGAAAGGGTTCAGAAGGTTCTCCATCATTCAATACGCGAGCCATCATACCTTCATAAAACTGGCGGACAATTGAGATGAACTTATCGGGACAGCCGAATTTCGCCATAATTTTCCATAGTCCATCCCTATTGACAGTGTTAAAGGCCTTGGTCAAGTCAATAAATGTTGTGTATAGGTCACTGTACTGTTCCTGGCATTTCTCCTGAAGTTGGCGAGCGGCAAATATCATATCGACGGTCCCGCGGCCTGCTCGGAAACCACACTGACTCTCTGGAAGTAAGTCCTGCGATTCGAGATGAACAGTCAAGCGATTGAGCAGGACCCGAGCCAGGATTTTGCCCGCAATAGATAATAGGGAGATTCCCCAATGGTTATCACATGATTGATGATTTCCCTTTCGCTTGTATATGTGAACAATGATGGCATCTTTCAATTCCTGTGGTATCTGTTCTTCATCCCAGACTGAGTGGTAGAGGTCTGTTAATCTCTGCAGCAGCATGCTGCCTCCAGCTTTATAAATCTCAGCAGGAATAGCATCTGATCCAGGGGCTTTGCCGCTGGACAGTAGACTGGTTGCTTTCTTGACCTCTTCCAAGCTGGGTGGAAGGTCAAGTCTATCGTTGACTGTAACTTGCGGTATGCTTGCAATGGCCTGGTCGTTCACGGTTGATGGATAATTTAAGATGGCATTGAAGTGTTGTGCCCAGCGTTCCAAAATCTGCGTTTTATCAGTGAGCAATGCCATGCCATCAGCATTTAGGACCGGTGATGATTGATTCGATTGAGGGCCATAAATTGCTTTCAGGGCATCATAAAAGAGCTTTGAGTCATTTCTGTCTGCATATCTCTGTATCTCGTCTGCTTTATTGCTGAGACATGCATCATGCATCTTCCTCAGCTTATTCTGGACAGCTCTGCGTATGTTGGTAAAGGCTGCCTTTTTGGATGTTGAGGAAGGGTTGCTTTGATAGTCTCTGTGCAAGCGATATTTTTCAGCCAGCAGTGTTTTAATATTTACATCATTCTCATCACACCAGTCAGGGTTAATGCGTGTTGTATATCCCAAGCTCTCAGAGGCTACAGAGTACACAGTGTTCTTTAGAGTGGTCCATTTTTCCTCTATAGTGGTTTGACCGAGTGCAGAAAATGTGCGAGAATAAACGCTCAATTCAGTAAGATTTGGGCATAAAACGATAATAAATACATTTGCCCGCATGTGTCTGACGGTTGGCCTCTTCGACGCCAGCAGGCTGCTTTTTGTACAGTGCTAAGCCTATAGAACGATTTCACGGAAAAAGTCTGACACGCTTTAGTTTCGTTTTAGAGAAACACTACTAATAGTTAATTTTTGCCCAATCTGCTGCATACACTTTGTAGTCTAGCCTTACAATTAACTATTGGCGGAAGCATGCCGCAATATAGCTATCTGAAGTAACGCTTTCTGTCAACTTTAAAGCAAAATTAGTAGTAATCCTTACATTGTTTGGTAGTATTACACGATACAATACTAATTAGTAACGCAAAATTCTTAACCCGCCCCGTCTATACCTCGCTTCGATGACACAGTCTGCAACGCATATATACACACTGCGAAAAAGCCAGCCAAGGCATCACCACGCACACAATTTTATTTCCTCCTAGTGGTAGCATTTCTGACGTAACTAAAACAAGTTAGTTATTTGAAAAATACATGCTCGCAAGACGAAGGAGAGGAAATATGGCGGACTTGTGCAAAATTTTATTTGACGATTGACATGACAAAAATTGGAAAGTTTAAACCATTATGAAGTTCCCCATAAGAATTATATGGTAGTATAACGTAGAGTTAGCTGAGTAAGAATGTACTTTAAATAATATGATAGCCCCAGTATTAGAGAAGTTATTGAAGAAATACTAATATCTAAAGACACTCGACCAGACAAACTGGCGTTCCTGCTTATGTTTTTTTTGGTAACGTTAGGGGGACGCGAGCTTGGGAGAGGCAGGGAGGTACATTCAAATTCGCTTGGGGAAAAAGAGTATGACGACAAGGGGAGCGGTAGGAAAAATGTAATTCTAAACGTAATATCTTTTTGTATTGGGCATGACAAAAGCAAACTGGCCAATCGACCACCAGACGAAGAAATTATTTGAAATTATTTTGGTTTTTCATTGAATTCAAGTAGTAGAACGTTTCGATTGGCTAGTGCTGGTAAATATTAGCAAAAGGCTTTGACTATTCATTGCCAGTTGAACTAAAATGTGTATACAGATACGCTGAAAAACAGCTGTGTTAATTTTAAACTTAAATAAAGAATAAATTCACAGTCTGTGCAGTTCGGAGGAAGCTGAGGCCATTTCTTCTCAAAATCAGCGTCATTGTAGTAAAGTGGGATGATATAAATATTTATAGGGGACTTAATGTACTGACTGAGATCAGCTGTGAAGGTATCTGTATCTAATAAGAGTGGTGTGTTACAGATGACCCTACTTTGCTACCACATTTAGACTTCAGTCAGACTTATTCTGGAATATATGTGATGACTACGTTGAATGTCTAGGGTTATGATAGTGATGAAGTGTATGTTCACAACAACCAACAGGCAGATAAACAATTTAATTTAATCCACAATACTTTACAACACTGTGACACTCACATACATAGAACACTCTATAAGACTATCTTAATAAGTCAAGTGTTAACTTTAAAAATATGTATTAATTCCTTTCAATAATAGATATCCTGATTCAACTACAAAGTGAACCAGGAATCACAATCAAATGTAATCACAAGTTGTATGTACACAATTTATAGATAGGATCTTTGTATTGACATATATTATTATTACAATATGTGTGTAAGTTGTGATGTAGTACTATGAGGTAATACTGGCTTTTCAAGCTAGGTTGTTGTTTGTCATCATGACTTCATGTGTTTGTTTCTGGTGGAAATAATATTGGAAAGGTTCACAGTTTCTTTTTTTTTTGAAACAAATCACTGTCCCTCTTGATTTAATGTACAGTCAATTTTAGAGGGGGGTATACACAAGATTGAGCTGCTCTGGCCAACGAAATCTTAACTTCTGTGTGGGCGGCAGGAAACGGTCTCCTCAGCTCGCTTGTTTCACCGTTTTCTTGAGAAACAACACTGGTCGATATCTTGACCAAGGAGTATGCTACCAGCCTCTGGATTCAGCAAAACTCAGACCAGGTGCTGCTTTAATACTTTAGTACCACGGTCCCTGAAACAAGAAGGTTGTACCTCCTACTTCAGAACTAATTTATAATCTATTTCCACACTGAAGCACAATACATAACAAACACCGAGTTCAGCGCTGTAAGCCAACTGTTAGCTTCTCATTTAACAGTATACACCAGTACTTTGCCTCATGTTTGTTACTGAACCACACACATACAGACATAAATTATCAATTCACATTCAATTTTCATCAAAAAGATATCAAATATGTCTAGCTTACCACAATTCAAGGAAATATTAAACACGTACGTTGACTGGCGATGAGTTATGGCAGAATTCCGATCTGCCTCTGTCCTAGGCTTTTATTAGAAAAATATGAGCTGGTTCTCAACGCACTTGCTTCTACAAAGTTTATTTTCAAAAAGTGGCACTGAACAGACGCTCCTAATTGACTATATTAAATGGTCTAGCCAATGAGACCATGTTTACAAAAGCATTTGAAAAAATGTACCCTTCCTATCGTTTCCATTAACAACCAAAAATAGTATTTGCAGTCGACTAATCATGTTTCGCCTTACATATTATTCTAGCCAATCAAATCGGATCTAACGTGGTGGCCTCATTTCCTCTAAAGCAGTGTCCAAACACGCCATTATGAGCAAATATGATCCTGTGTTGTCAGACAACACCACTATAGTATTTTGGCTATAATTTGTTAATTATTAGACTATTTGCTTAACACCTAACATATTCTTTGTCAGCAAGTCCTAAGGCACCCAAATATATAAGTTTAATGGAGCCAAGTGGCTGCGTTCAAAATATGTATTTTCTTCTACCACCCGTTCACTTCTATACGATGGGATGTCTTCTGTACTGTCAGGCTAATGTCAGGATTTCAGACGTAAAACAGTATTGTGTCATGTTTCCTAATAAGCACTAAACATGTTTTTTAAAACCTTACCTCGTATTGGTAGTGTTTTTTGTCACTGTTTATTTGAAAAAAAGCAAGCCTGCATGCCTTTCGCGTGGGGTGGCATTAATTTTATATCGCGAGGCGACGTGGTAGTATTGCATGCGTTCCTCCGTACATCTCTCTCTCTCTCTCTCTCTCTCTCTCTCTCTCTCTCCTAAGCCCGTCTGTCTTTTAGTTTACGTAGTGCATAAAATGACATTAATGTAATATTAATCTAGGTCATTACGCAGTGTGTGTATCTCAAGGTTTTTTAAGAAACACAGTTGTCGTAAATTTATTTTGAGAGAAAAGAGTCGTAGAAATAGTGGTCCGGTTTAGAGTGGAAAATGATGATGGAAAGCTCAGTGATAGAAAATGTAGAGATTTAATAGTTACTTCACAGCGTGCTGGAGGAGAGTAAAGACAGACTTATTTACGACAAATCGTGTCTCTCAATCTTCTCTTTCACTCTCCTGGTCAAACAATTATTTGCCAGTTTTCCAGACTCGCATCTGCGCGCACACCGATTCGGTGTTTTCAAACACACACACGACGTTGATACAAACTATATTAAACGAATAGGGGAAATGTTGGGCTTTGGGTATATCCAACACACAGAACTAAATGAGTTTAGGTGATTTTATTCACTTTAAACATCAATCACTAAAAATATCAGATATTACATAAATTATCATAAGTACACAAATGCAAATAACAAGTTTGGAAGGGGTGAAGAAGATTGGTATCGACTAAGCCCTTCCCGCTTATTAGACAAAGATAAACCCAGTCCAAAGATAGATAATATCAGGAACATGGGTACGTTAACCTAACAGTAAAGTTAATTACTCTGAAAAGAGGTGTTACCAAGTTAGGTATAAGTGATAGAAAAAAAAACCTGTTCTTCCCAGCTGTTCTTCCCTTTACTAAGCAAATGGAAAGGAGGTGGTTTTAAACAGAGTTAACAAATTATCAACTATCCCACTTAAAGGAACAATGTAGGGTATACAGAAAAGATATATGTTACCAGGTAAGCAAGTTAACAAAATGGTCACACAAAAGAATTAATTTCCTGTCATTCATACACGCGCTAGCAAAGGCCTTCACTCATCTTGCTCTCACTTACCGATTGTGAAAAAATCTTGCACTCCATAGAATAACACAACAGCAGTTACACCTCAACTAAATGTATGAGTGTTTGTTCAAGTTCTAGCCCCAGATTATCGGGTAGGCGGTCAGCACATAAAAGGATCCCGTAATCGCTGGAAAATGAATCTGTAGTTGTGTCTCTTTTCTTAATAACAGTTTCTATGGGAGGGCACGGTCTCTGATACCGGGGTGAGGATGGTGTGGTCTATTTGGCTATGCCGCTGATAATAAAATTCTTACGCGTGCTGGTACACTTTATCCGTGAGGTATGGTTTAAGTCCAGTGAGAAAACTAGTCACATCACTGTTCAGGAAATTATGAATTATCTCTCTGTGTCAGTAAACTAACAAAGCTCGGGCCAGTGTTCTTCTTCCCGTTACGACTTAAGTTGTTTGATGGTGCGTTAAATTTGTCTTTGGGTGTGCTTTCTTTGCTATAAGTTAGATAGCGGAATTCCAAACATAGAATCGCCTCAAAGATTAAAAATTTACACAGTCTCAACAGGTTCTGCGTCAGGGGAACTCTACACACTGTTTATGCTTTGCTTTGCTTAGATTGATTTCTTTATTGCTTTCTTAATGCTGGGATCGCACAGGTTACGATCACTCTGTATGAAAGAAAAAAAAAGACATGTAATATACCGAAAACAAATAACCTTCTAAAGCGCGATGAATTTCCCGTTAAGCCTATAATACACTCGAGCATTTAATTATGTATTTAATAAACACTGCGCGAATTCTAGTGGTTAAAAACCCACATCTATAAAACTAGGACTTAACTGAATTTATTAATTATAAATTCCTTCGCGACTTTAAAAGTTAATTTAAGCATCTATTATCTTTTGAAATAATATAATAGATAGATCATTATATTTAAAACTGGAACTCTTGAGATGGTTTAATTAAATAGATTTAAATTAACACAAAATCCCTTGAAATAGAATGACTAGACCACTGATCACTTTACACAATATATATTTTACCGCTTTGCACAGAATTAGAAATCACTGCAAATATATATAAAATCCAGGGGAAAATCTATAACAAGATTTCAATAAAGCTAGTGCTTCTGTAAAGGTCTGGCCAGCGAGTGATAACGTGTCTAGTTCTACATGGTCTATTTAGCTAAAATGAAATGTAAGTTGAGTGGGACATGATAAACTTGACAACTTATTTGATCTCACGAACTTTTGGGGATCTGACCGCCAAATCAAGAGAAGAAGCCGCCCCCTGGTCTTCGTATCCGCTCGCTGCTGCCCGTTTCGCTTTCCCCCGTTCGCTCGGTTCCTCGATTGACACCGAGACGCGAAATTAGCGGCAAGCAACTGCGTCTCGTATCAGGGAAAACTACTGTCTTTGATAGTGCCGATAGTCTCCCTTAAGATCCCTCGGTCTGTCTCTTTGATCTCGTCGCTGTATCCTACATGAGTCCCGGTGGAATGCGTTCTGGCAAACGAAAAGTTACAACAAATGTTCAGGGGTTCTAATGTTATGAAAAGCTAAAGGTCCCTTTAAATCATCCATCATATCAGGGAAAATTCACTAGTCAAACTAGACGTACGTCACAACAGCACCAGTTTTATTTTTAGAAACGCGTGTATTTGATGCAGTAGGCTTTACTAGCAAACGTGAAAGCGTTACAATTATGCAGACGGAGCATAAAAAGGGGTTTTTCTTGTTTAGCTAGTATGACGTTCTATAATACAGGCGTACGCTATTGTGATCGCACTGTTCTTTTACCATTCTTCTTTCCTTTATTTGAATTAATTCGTTAGGCTTTACATTTACTTTCTAATTTAGATATGTGGATTTAGAATGTTTCAAGACAAATTCTCCCCACTTAAAACAGACATTATATGTCAGTCTATAATTCTATATACACATAGAGAAATTTAATATTATTCCTGGTGCTTACGGTGATTCTCGTCACACGGATGGCGGCTTAGAAAATCCGCACCCAAGTTAGTTTTTCCAGAAATATACTCTATGCTGAACTGCAATGGCTGCAAAAGTAAGGACCATCTGAGTAACCTCGAATTTTCATGCCTAGCCTGCGCTAGAAACGACAAGGGTTTGTGATCCGTTTGCAACTTGAATGCCTTCCCATACAGATAAATATTGAATTTTTTGATCGCCCATATTACTGCAAGACATTCTTTTTCGCTAGTTGAATAATTTGTTTCAGCTGTATTCAACTTTCTGCTAGCATATGCCACTGGGGTTAATTCCCCATCCAGTGCATCTGATTTCTGTAACAGGGTCGCGCCCAACCCGATATTACTTGCATCCGTTCTCACAATGAATTCTTGACTTAAGTCAGGTAATTTCAAAATAGGTTTGCTTGTGAGCTTTTCCTTCAATTCCTGGTATGCCAATTCACACTGTGCAGTCCATGTAATTCGATCTGGATTTCCTTTGCGTGTTAAATCAGTTAACGGTGCACATATGGAATTAAAGTTTTTGATATACTTTTGGTAGAAACCACATAATGAGACAAAGGATCTCACGTCTTTCTTGGTTTGTGGCCTCGGGGCTTTCTTTAGTTTCTCTAAATTCTTGGGGTCAGGGGTCATGTTTCTCTGATGGACTGTTTGTCCCAAGAATTCTAATTCTTTACATCCAACACAACATTTGGTTGGTCGGGCTGTTAAATTCGCTTCTCTAAGTCGATTAAACAGCATGTTCAGAGAGTCAATGTGTTCCTCAAATGTTTCTGTTGCTATAAGGATATCATCCATGAAGTTTGTGATGCATGGATTATTCATTTTTCTCATCATTCTAGAGAAGACACTAGGCGCAACAATTTTTTCTCATCATTCTAGAGAAGACACTAGGCGCATTCTTCAATCAAAATGGCAATCTGTTAAACTCATAGTGTCCCTCTGAGGTACTAAAAGCTAGGTACGGTCTAACCTCAGGCTTTACTGGAATCTGATAGTATCCTTTACTCAGATCCACTTTTGAGAAATATTTAGCTTTATTTAGCCTGGCAAACAACTGATTTGTATCCGGCACTGGATCCACCTGACTTTCTGTGATAGCATTCAGTCTCCTGTATACTATACAGAGTCTATGTTCTCCAGAGGGTTTCCTTAAGAGCACCACACTGGAACTATACGAAGATTCACTGTGTGAAATTATTCCTTCCTTCAACAAATAGTCTATCTCTTCCTTCAAGGCTTTCTACTTAGCAAAAGGAATCGAATAGGCTTTCATACAGACAGGTGTGGGGTCTATCAGTTTCATATCATATTCCAATAAGTTTGTACGCCCAGGTCGGTCCGTTAACACCTCTGTATGATCATCTAGAACCTGTTGAACTCTCTCCTGATTTTTCGTTAAATGTGTACTGATTTTTACCTGCGCCGCTGTCTCACAGGGATGTAATGGATATTCAAATGGTGAAAGTGGTTCCTTTTTCATCTCCATTGCAATAGACAAGGTCAACAAGTGTGTCTCTTCCTGATTTTCTCTTTCCAAATATTTCTTCAGGAGATTCACATGATAGATTTTTTCTTTCCCCTTCTTATCTATCTTATAATTTGTTCTAGACACCTTCTCTAGAACTGTATATGGACCTTGCCATCCAATTTGTAACTTATTCTGACTACCGGGTAGAAGAAGCAGTACCTTCTCTCCCACAGCCAAATCTCTGTCTTTAGCTTTCCTGTTGTAATACGCAGCATATTTTTTCCTGGCTTGTCTCAAATTTTCATTGGCAAGTTTCCAGCCAGTTTTTAAACGAGTGGTCAGCTCATTCACATATTGGTATGAGGATGTAATATTTTCCTCTGCCTTTTCATCAGTCCACGTTCTTAACAGGGCTTCGAGTGGACCTTTTATTGGCCTTCCAAATAATAATGTTGCCGGGGCCATACCGGTTGAACTATGGGGTACCTCCCGATAAGCAAAGAGGGCGGCGTGAAGGTACTGGTCCCATGTATCTGGTTTTTCGTGTGCCAACTTTCTCAGGATCGACATCAACGTACCATTAAATCTTTCCACTTGGCCGTTCCCTTCGGGATGGTACACACTACAATGGAAGTGTTTGGCCTGGAAGATCCTGAAAACTTCTTCTGTTAGTTTCCCCTTGAACTGAGAGCCATTATCAGTCAAGATTTGGTTGGGAAAGCCTAACCTTGTGAAAATTGTGAGTAAAGCCTCTGCCACCTGTTTAGAGTCAATGGATGACAGGGCGACCGCCTCTCCCCACATAGAACAAGTGTCCACCAGAGTCAGAATGTAGCTGTTCCTCCTCTTGGTTCGAGTGAGAGGTCCCACAATGTCCACGGCAACTCTCTCAAAGGGTGTTCCCACTATGGGCATTTCACCTAGAGTTGCTGGTGCAGTCCAATGCTTAGGTGCTACTCGTTGGCACTCGGGACAGGATTTTACATATCGTTTGATATCTTCAGTTATCCCTGGCCAGTGTGGTAAAGTGGGATGTTATAAATATTTATAGGGGACTTAGTGTACTGACTGAGATCAGCTGTGAAGGTATCTGTATCTAATAGGTGTAGTGTTTTACAGATAACCTTACTTGCTACCACGTTATACCTCAGTCAGAATTATTCTGGAATATTGTGAACTACGTTAAATGTCTAGGGTATGTATATGATGAAGTGTAAGTCACAACAACAACAGACAGATAAACAATTTAATTTATTCCACCACATTTGACAACACTGTGACACTCACACACATTTAACATTCTATAAGACTATCTTAAATAAGTCACTGGTAAAGTTTCAAATATAAATATGTATTAATTACTTCCACTAATATATATGTCCTGATTCAACTACAAAGTGAACCAGGAATCACAATCAATTGTAATTACAATTTATATGTACAGAATTTATCAATATGAACCTTGTAGTGACATATTTTATTAATATTATCCTATGTGTGTCAGTTGTGTAGTAGTAATATGAGGTAATACTGGTTTTGTTTTTTCAAGCTATGTTGTTATTTGTCATCATGACTTCAAGTGTTTGTTTATCTTGGAAATAGTAGGGGGAAAAGTTCACAGTTCCTATCAATTTAAACACTGTATTTTCCCTCTGTTTTATTATAAAGCCAAATTTTGAGGGGGGGGGGGGATAATGTTGAGCTCCTCTGGCCACAGACGCTTATCTTTCGTGATGGCGGCAGGAAAAGACTCCTCTGCTCGATAGCATCCCTGTGTTTTGGAGACACCTCACTGGTCACTATCTGGACCCAGGAGTATGCTGTCAGCCTCTAGATTCAGCAAAGCTCAGACCAGGTGCTGCTCAATAACTTTAGGACCACGGTCCCTGAAACAAGAAGGTTGTACCTCCTATTTCAGAACTAATTTATAATAAATTTCCAGACTGAACACAATACATAACAAACACTGAGTTCAGAGCGGTAGGCCAACTGCTATCTTCATCTGAAACAATTTTCACCAGTATACTCCTCCCTAATGGTTACTACGCCTCTGCAATTCCAGCATTATTTCTTTCTAGTCAATAAGATAGGTGTCAGTGTACTGTTTGGCAATTCCATGTAGTTTTACTTTCCTCCGACACCTTCTGTTCAGGTTGGAGCACTATATAGGCTTTACCTCATGTTCGCTACTGAACCACACATATATACAGACATAAATTATCAATTTACATTTAATTTTCATTAAAAAGATATCAAATATTTCAAGCTTACCACAATTCATGGAATAATACACAGTTACGTTGATTGGCAATGAATATAGCACAATTTCGATCTGCCGATGTCCCAGGCTTTTATTTAGAAAAATATGCACTGGCGCTCAACGCACTGGTTCTTTAGTAAGTTTATTTGAAAATGTGGTCCTGACCTGACGCTCCTAATTGCCTATATTGGCGGGTCTAACCAATCGAGCCATGTTTACACAAGCGTTTGAAAAAAAGTACCCTACTACTGTTTCCCCTAGCAACAAAGAAGTAGTATTTTTAGTCCGACTAATCGTGTTTAGCCTTACATTTACTTCTATCCAATCAAATAGGTTTTAACATGGGGACCTATTTCCCGTACAATGGTGGTTTTAAAATCTGCCACTGAGCGATTCTGATTTTGGTGTTGTCTGACAGCACCACCATTTTATTTTGGCTATAATTTGGTAATTCCTAGACTATTTGCGTAACCTTTAACATATTCTTTGTCAGCAAGTCCTAAGGAACCCAAATATATAAATTTAATGGGGCTAAGGGGCTGCGTTCAAAATATGCATTTTCTTCTAGGATAGTCGTGCTGTTGCCACCTTCTCACTTCCAAACTTTATGGTGTCTGCTGTACTGTCATACTAATGTCAGGATTTCAGACATAAAACAGTAGAATGTCATGTTTCCTAATAAGCGTTTTGTAAGTTTTTAAAACCTAACTCTCGTATGGGTAGTGTTTTTTTATCACTGTCGATTTGAAAAAAGCTAGTGCTTGTGGCCTTACACGCGTGTTAGGGGTGGCATTAATTGTGTATCGCGAGACTGTGGTAGTATTGCCTGCGTTCCGGCTTTCAGCCCCTCCCTTTCTTTCTATCCTTAGTCCATCTGTCTTTCGTTTATGGTAACTTAGTGTATAAAATGACATGAATGGAATATTAAATATAGGTCAGCTTGCGTATCTCAAGGTTTTTCTTAGAAAGGCAGTACACGTTTTATCGTAGAAAGCGGGTATTGAAGCAGTAGGCTTTTACTATCAACGTGAAACGTTACAATTCGCAGACGAAGGAGAAAACAAGGGGGATTTCGAGTACAGTCATTGTGACAGCACTGTTCTTTACCATTCTTCTTTCCTTTTATTAAATTTATTTGTTAGGCTTTACATTTACTTTTTGATTTATATATGTGGATTAGAATTTCACACGACAAATTCTCCCCACTTAAAATAGACGTTATATGTCAGTCTATAATTCTATATACACATAGAGAAATTTAGTATTTTTCCTGGGATTTAGGGTGATTCTCATCACACGGATGGCGGCTTAAAAAATCCGCTCCCAGATTTGTTTTTCCACTTATATACTCTATGCTAAACTCAAATGGCTGCATCAGTAATGACCAATGGAGTAATCTAGAGTTTTCATGTCTAGCCTGCGCTAGAAACGACAAGGGTTTGTGATCCGTTTGCAACTTAAATGCCTTCCCATACAGATAAATATTGAATTTCTTTATCGCCCATATTACTGCAAGACATTCCTTTTCGCTAGTTGAGTAATTGGTTTCAGCTTTATTCAACTTTCTGCTAGCATATGCCACTGGGCTTAATTCCCCATCCAATGCATCTGATTTCTGTAGCAGAGTCGCACCTAACCCAATATTACTGGCATCAGTCCTTACTATGAATTCTTGACTTAAGTCAGGTAATTTCAAAATAGGTTTGCTTGTGAGCTTTTTCTTCAATTCCTGGTAAGCCATTTCACATTGTGGTGTCCATGTAATTCGATCTGGATTTCCCTTACGTGTCAAATCAGTTAACGGTGCACATATGGAATTAAAGTTTTTGATATACTTTTGGTAGAAACCACATAATGAGACAAAGGATCTCACGTCTTTCTTGGTTTGTGGTCTCGGGGCTTTCTTTAGTTTCTCTAAATTCTTTGGGTCAGGGGTCATGTTTCCCTGATAAACTGTGTGTCCCAAAAATTCCAATTCTTTACATTCAACGCAACATTTGGTTGGTCGGGCTGTTAAATTTGCCTCCCTAAGTCGATTAAACAGCATGTTCAGAGAGTCAATGTGTTCCTCAAATGTTTCTGTTGCTATAAGGATATCATCCATGAAATTTGTGATACATGGATTATTCAGAGGGTCCAATAATTTTCTCATCATTCTAGAGAAGACACTAGGTGCATTCTTCAATCCAAATGGCAATCTATTAAACTCATAGTGTCCTTCTGAGGTACTAAAAGCTAGGTATGGTCTAACCTCAGGCTTTACTGGAATCTGATAGTATCCTTTACTCAGATCCACTTTTGAGAAATATTTAGCTTTATTTAGCCTGGCAAACAACTGATTTGTATCCGGCAATGGATCCACCTGTCCTTCTGTGATAGCATTCAGTCTCCTGTAATCTATACAGAGTCTATGATCTCCAGAGGGTTTCCTTAAAAGTACAACACCGGAACTATACGAAGATTCACTGTGTGAAATAATTCCTTCCTTCAACAAATAGTCTATCTCTTCCTTCAAAGCTTTCTCCTTAGCAAAAGGAATCGAATAGGGTTTCATACAGACAGATGTGGGGTCTATCAGTTTCATATCATATTCCAATAAGTTTGTATGCCCAGGTCGGTCTGTTAACACCTCTGTATGATTATCTAGAACCTGTTGCACTCTCTCTTTCTGAGTTTTCGTTAAATGTGTACTGATTTTCACCTGTGCCGCTGTCTCACAGGGGTGTAATGGATATTCAAATGATGAAAGTGGTTCCTTTTTCATCTCCATGGCGATGGACAAGGTCAACAAGTGTGTCTCTTCCTGATTTTCTCTTTCCAAATATTTCTTCAGGAGATTCACATGATAGATTTTTTCTTTCCCCTTCTTATCTATCTTATAATTTGTTCTAGACACCTTCTCTAGAACTGTATATGGACCTTGCCATCCAATTTGTAACTTATTCTGACTACCGGGTAGAAGAAGCAGTACCTTCTCTCCCACAGCCAAATCTCTGTCTTTAGCTTTCCTGTTATAATAGGCAGCATGTTTCTTCCTGGCTTGTTTCAAATTTTCATTGGCAAGTTTCCAGCCAGTTTTTAAACGAGTGGTCAGCTCATTCACATATTGGTATGAGGATGTAATATTTTCCTCTGCCTTTTCATCAGTCCACGTTCTTAACAGGGCTTCGAGTGGACCTTTTATTGGCCTTCCAAACAATAATGTTGCCGGGGCCATACCGGTTGAACTATGGGGTACCTTCCGATAAGCAAAGAGGGCGGCGTGAAGGTACTGGTCCCATGTATCTGGTTTTTCGTGTGCCAACTTTCTCAGGATCGACATCAACGTGCCATTAAATCTTTCCACTTGGCCGTTCCCTTGTGGGTGGTACACACTACAATGGAAGTGTTTAGCCTGGAAGATCCTGAAAACTTCTTCTGTTAGTTTCCCCTTGAACTGAGAGCCATTATCAGTCAAGATTTGATTGGGAAAGCCTAACCTTGTGAAAATTGTGAGCAATGCCTCTGCCACATGTTTAGAATCAATCGATGACAGGGCTACCGCCTCTCCCAACATAGAACAAGTGTCCACCAGAGTCAGAATGTAGCTGTTCCTTCTCTTGGTTCGGGTGAGAGGTCCCACAAGATCCACGGCAACTCTCTCAAAGGGTGTTCCCACTATGGGCATTTCCCCCAGAGTTGCTGGTGCAGTCCAATGTTTAGGTGCTACTCGTTGGCACTCTGGACAGGATTTTACAGATCGTTTGATATCTTCAGTTATCCCTGGCCAGAAATAGTGACAAGCTATACGCTGACCTGTTGCGCTGATCCCCATATGTCCACTGAAGGGAATCGCATGCCCTAGTTCCAACACTTTAGTCCTATATGAAGTGGGAAGGACCAGCTGTCCGTGACCATTGGATTCAGATCCAGCCTTCCTATAAATCAGTTTGTTCTTCATATAAAATTCTCCCTTGCCTGGAGGTGTATGAGATTTGGGCAACTTCTTGAAACACGGCTTGAGTGTTTTGTCCTCCGCCTGTGCCTTCCTCATCTCATCTGGATGAGTATTTATTGGATTATCCTCCTCCTTTTTAGACTGTGATCTGGTCTGCACTGTTGCCAATATCACAGGTCTCTTGGGATTCCCCAAGAAGACATATCTACACCCCAATATCAGAGGGTAGATTGGCTCATTTATCACTGCTGCTTTTATGATTCCTTCCACATATCGCGTTTTCACCTTTATCCGGGCGACGGGAAGTGTCATGGTAGCTACATCCTTGGTTGCAGTTTGAATCTCCACTGTTTCTGTGGTGTATTGATCTGCCTGCACCAGGTGAGAACTCACAACGGAATCGTAATCTAAACCGGTATCATATAAACACCTTATAGTGACACCATTACAGATGACATCTTCACACACTGGGGGGTGGTATGGTTCCTGTAGTTCTGCAGGTTTGACCTTTTTTTCCTTTTTTTCCCAGATGTCATAGCAGCACAATGAGGAGGTTTCCTTCTACAATGGTCAGTGTCATGATTGTTCATCTTACAATTTTTACACCACCTTTTCCCTTGGTTGAAAGATTTTCTTTCATCATATTTCCTTTCATCGAATTGTGGGATTTTATTTTTATTGTCATACCGTGGCCTATCAAATTGGTGCTTACCTTTGTTTTGATCTCTAGGATCAAATTTATTAAAGTTCTGTGGTGCCCTAAAATTTTCTACCTGTTTCTTTTTATTACCTGATACCTCTGCCTGAGCCGCTTGATACCTTTCTGCAACATTTAGCAACTCACCCAGCCTCTCTGCACCTTGTTCCATGAGAAACTTTCTCAGGTCTGGGGCCATGGACTCTCTTAGTTGTTCTATAAGGACCATTTCCTTAAGATCTTGGGTTTTCCCCAGAGAAGTCCATTTCTCCAAGTATGTCTCTAACCGTGCAGAGAACTGGTGATAGGTTTCACCTGACAGTAGTTTAGCATTCCTAAATTTTTTCCTATAAAATTCTGCGTTCTTTTCATATCTTAATAAAAGAGCCTGCTTTAGCATGTCATAATTTTCCTGATCACCTCTGCTCATTTTGGCAAAAACTTCATAAGCTGCCCCACGAAGCCCTTGAGATAACTTTAAGCTCCACCTTTCTCTCTCTAACCCATACGTGGTAGCTAATAGTTCATATCTATTTAGATAGCTCTCAATATCATCGTCTTTCTCAACAAAATGATCTAAATGAAAGTTCATAGCTGAGGTTGAGGCTCCCTGACTAGCAGTGGCATCAGAGGTAAAGGGACTGGCACCATTTTCAGGAGCATGGCCTTGAAACTCAAACTCCCTTAGTCGTAACTCATGTTCCCTTTGTAATCTCTTATCTTCTGCTTCCCTTTCTGCAGCTAATCGCTTGTCTTCCCTTTCTGCAGCCTGTCTTCTTTCCTCGGCTTCCCTTTCTGCCTTTTTTTCTTCTCTTTCTGCCTCCAATTTCTTAGCCTCAGCCTCAATCTGCAGCCTCTTAGTCTCAGCCTCAGCCTAAAATTGTAACTTCTTAATTTCCTTTTCAGCCTCTAACTTCTTATCTTCGGCCAACCTTTCAGATTCTAATTTTCTTTCGGCCTCTTTTTCTAATCTTCTTTCTTCCCGTTCAATATATTTGTCACATTCAGCAGTGACATAAGCAATCATAATTTGCCCGTCCATTCCTAACTCTTTCGCAGACAGTACAGCAGCAGATCGAAATTTTGCCAAGTCGGCCATTGTCTAACATGCAAATGTAAACAATTCAATCTTTCAATAATTATCTAAGGACACTACAGGCACTGAGAGCTCAACCTTATTTATTTCCACCCAAGGATACCTTTTAATTCTTTATTATTCACAATATATATAATAGGAGAAAGTTCAATATCCCGGGAGCGGGACCCCAATATATGTGGTAAAGTGGTATGTTATAAATATTTATAGGGGACTTAGTGTACTGACTGAGATCAGCTGTGAAGGTATCTGTATCTAATAGGTGTAGTGTTTTACAGATAACCTTACTTGCTACCACATTATACCTCAGTCAGAATTATTCTGGAATATTGTGATGACTACGTTAAATGTCTAGGGTATGTATATGATGAAGTGTAAGTCACAACAACAACAGACAGATAAACAATTTAATTTATTCCACCACATTTGACAACACTGTGGCACTCACACACATTTAACACTCTATAAGACTATCTTAAATAAGTCACTGGTAAAGTTTCAAATATAAATATGTATTAATTACTTTCACTAATATATATGTCCTGATTCAACTACAAAGTGAACCAGGAATCACAATCAATTGTAATTACAATTTATATGTACAGAATTTATCAATATGAACCTTGTAGTGACATATTTTATTAATATTATCCTATGTGAGTCAGGTGTGTAGTAGTAATATGAGGTAATACTGGTTTTGCTTTTTCAAGCTATGTTGTTATTTGTCATCATGACTTCAAGTGTTTGTTTATCTTGGAAATAGTAGGGGGAAAAGTTCACAGTTCCTATCAATTTAAACACTGTATTTTCCCTCTGTTTTATTATAAAGTCAAATTTTGAGGGGGGGGGGGGACATAATGTTGAGCTCCTCTGGCCACAGACGCTTATCTTTCGTGATGGCGGCAGGAAAAGACTCCTCTGCTCGATAGCCTCCCTGTGTTTTGGAGACACCTCACTGGTCACTATCTGGACCCAGGAGTATGCTGTCAGCCTCTAGATTCAGCAAAGCTCAGACCAGGTGCTGCTCAATAACTTTAGGACCACGGTCCCTGAAACAAGAAGGTTGTACCTCCTATTTCAGAACTTTCAGAACTAATTTATAATAAATTTCCAGACTGAACACAATACATAACAAACACTGAGTTCAGAGCGGTAGGCCAACTGCTATCTTCATCTGAAACAATTTTCACCAGTATACTCCTCCCTAATGGTTACTACGCCTCTGCAATTCCAGCATTATTTCTTTCTAGTCAATAAGATAGGTGTCAGTGTACTGTTTGGCAATTCCATGTAGTTTTACTTTCCTCCGACACCTTCTGTTCAGGTTGGAGCACTATATAGGCTTTACCTCATGTTCGCTACTGAACCACACATATATTCAGACATAAATTATCAATTTACATTCAATTTTCATTAAAAAGATATCAAATATTTCAAGCTTACCACAATTCATGGAATAATACACAGTTACGTTGACTGGCAATGAATATAGCACAATTTCGATCTGCCGATGTCCCAGGCTTTTATTTAGAAAAATATGCACTGGCGCTCAATGCACTGGTTCTTTAGTAAGTTTATTTGAAAATGTGGTCCTGACCTGATGCTCCTAATTGCCTATATTGGCGGGTCTAACCAATCGAGCCATGTTTACACAAGCGTTTGAATAAAAGTACCCTACTACTGTTTCCCCTAGCAACAAAGAAGTAGTATTTATAGTCCGACTAATCGTGTTTAGCCTTACATTTACTTCTATCCAATCAAATAGGTTTTAACATGGGGACCTATTTCCCGTACAATGGTGGTTTTAAAATCTGCCACTGAGCGATTCTGATTTTGGTGTTGTCTGACAGCACCACCATTTTATTTTGGCTATAATTTGGTAATTCCTAGACTATTTGCGTAACCTTTAACATATTCTTTGTCAGCAAGTCCTAAGGAACCCAAATATATAAATTTAATGGGGCTAAGGGGCTGCGTTCAAAATATGCATTTTCTTCTAGGATAGTCGTGCTGTTGCCACCTCCTCACTTCCAAACTTTATGGTGTCTGCTGTACTGTCATACTAATGTCAGGATTTCAGACATAAAACAGTAGAATGTCATGTTTCCTAATAAGCGTTTTGTAAGTTTTTAAAACTCTCGTATGGGTAGTGTTTTTTATCACTGTCGATTTGAAAAAAGCTAGTGCTTGTGGCCTTACACGCGTGTTAGGGGTGGCATTAATTGTGTATCGCGAGACTGTGGTAGTATTGCCTGCGTTCCGGCTTTCAGCCCCTCCCTTTCTTTCTATCCTTAGTCCATCTGTCTTTCGTTTATGGTAACTTAGTGTATAAAATGACATGAATGGAATATTAAATATAGGTCAGCTTGCGTATCTCAAGGTTTTTCTTAGAAAGGCAGTACACGTTTTATCGTAGAAAGCGGGTATTGAAGCAGTAGGCTTTTACTATCAACGTGAAACGTTACAATTCGCAGACGAAGGAGAAAACAAGGGGGATTTCGAGTACAGTCATTGTGACAGCACTGTTCTTTACCATTCTTCTTTCCTTTTATTAAATTTATTTGTTAGGCTTTACATTTACTTTTTGATTTATATATGTGCATTAGAATTTCACACGACAGCCAGAAATAGTGACAAGCTATACGCTGTCCTGTTGCGCTGATCCCCATATGACCACTGAAGGGAATCGCATGCCCTAGTTTTAACACTTTAGTCCTATATGAAATGGGAAGGACCAGCTGTCCGTGATCATTGGATTCAGATCCAGCCTTCCTATAAATCAACTTGTTCTTCATATAAAATTCTCCCTTGCCTGGAGGTGTATGACATTTGGGCAACTTCTTGAAACACGGCTTGAGTGTTTTGTCCTCCGCCTGTGCCTTCCTCATCTCATCTGGATGAGTATTTATTGGATTTTCCTCCTCCTTTTTAGACTGTGATCTGGTCTGCACTGTTGCCAATATCACAGGTCTCTTGGGATTCCCCAAGAAGACATATCTACACCCCAATATCAGAGGGTAGATTGGTTCATTTATCACTGCTGCTTTGATTATTCCCTCCACATATCGCGTTTTTACGTGTATCTTAGCGATAGGGAGTGTCATGGTCGCTACTTCCTTGGTTGCAGCTTGAATTTCCACTGTTTCTGTGGTGTATTGATCTGCTTGCACCAGGTTAGAACTCACAACTGAATCATAATCTAAACCTGTATCATATAAACACCTTATGGTGACACCATTACAGATTACATCTTCACACACTGGGGGTGGTACGGTTCCTGTAGTTCCTCAGGTTTGACCTTTGTTCCCTTCTTCCCAGATTTCATAGCAGCAAAACGAGGAGTTTTATTACTACAATTTTCAGTGGTATGATTGTTCATCTTACACTTTGTACACCACTTCCTTCCTTGGTTGAAAGATTTTCTTTCATCAAATTTCCTTTCATCGAATTGTGGGGTTTTATTTTTATTGTCGTACCGTGGCCGATCAAACTGGTGCTTACCTTTGTTCTGATCTCTAGGATCAAATTTATTAAAGTTCTGTGGTGCCTTAAAATTATCTACCTGTTTCTTTTTATTACTTGTTACCTCTGCTTGAGCTGCCTGATACCTTTCAGCAACATTTAGTAGCTCACCCAGCCTCTCTGCACCTTGTTCCATGAGAAACTTTCTCAGGTCTGGAGCCATGGACTCTCTTAGTTGTTCTATAAGGATCATTTCCTTAAGATCTTGGGTTTTCCCCAGAGAAGTCCATTTCTCCAAGTATGTCTCTAACCGTGCAGAGAACTGATGATAGGTTTCACCTAACAGTAGTTTAGCATTCCTAAATTTTTTTCTATAAAATTCTCCATTCTTTTCATATCTTAACAAAAGAGCCTGCTTTAGCATGTCATAATTTTCTTGATCATCTCTGCTCATTTTGGCAAAAACTTCATAAGCTGTACCACGAAGCCCTTGAGATAACTTTAAGCTCCACCTTTCTCTCTCTAACCCATACGTGGTAGCTAATAGTTCATATCTATTAAGATAGCTCTCGATATCATCTTCTCTCTCAACAAAATGATCTAAATGAAAGTTCATAGCTGAGGTTGAGGCTCCCTGACTAGCAGAGGCATCAGAGGTAAAGGGACTGGCACCATTTTCAGGAGCATGGCCTTGAAATTCCAACTCCCTTAGTCGTAACTCATGTTCCCTTTGTAATCTCTTCTCCTCCTTTTCTGCTTCCCTCTGTGCAGCCTGCCTTGTTTCTTCTGCTTCCCTTTCTGCAGTCAATCTTTTTCCTTCTGCTTCCCTTTCTGCAGTCAATCTTCTTTCCTCTCTTTCTGCCTCCAATTGGACCTTCTTAGCCTCAGCTTCTAATGCCCTAGCCTCTTTGTCAGCCTCAATCTGCAACCTCTTAATTTCTTTTTCAGCCTCTAACTTTCTTTCAGCTTCTTTTTCTAATCTTTTTTCTTCGCGTTCAATAAATTTGTCACATTCAGTAGTGACATAAGCAATCATAACTTGCCCGTCCATTCCTAACTCTTTAGCAGCCTGCATAGCAGCAGATCGAAATTTTGCCAGGTCGGCCATTTTCTAACAGGCAAATTTATACAATGTCTAACTTAAACAAGTCAATCTATAACTAATTATCTAAGGACAACCACAAGCACTGAGAGCTCAACCTTATTTATTTTCCACCCAAGGATACCTTTTAATTTTTTATTATTCCCTGAAGTGAATTACCCCCCAATATATATAATAGGAGAAGATTCAAAATCCCGGACGAGCCCCCAATATATGTGGTAAAGTGGGATGATATAAATATTTATAGGGGACTTAATGTACTGACTGAGATCAGCTGTGAAGGTATCTGTATCTAATAAGTGTGGTGTGTTACAGATGACCTTACTTTGCTACCACATTTAGACCTCAGTCAGACTTATTCTGGAATATATGTGATGACTACGTTGAATGTCTAGGGTTATGATAGTGATGAAGTGTATGTTCACAACAACCAAAACAGATAAACAATTTAATTTAATCCACAATACTTTACAACACTGTGACACTCAAATACACTCTATAAGATTATCTTAATAAGTCAAGTGTTAACTTTAAAAATATGTATTAATTCCTTTCAATAATAGATATCCTGATTCAACTACAAAGTGAACCAGGAATCACAATCAAATGTAATCACAAGTTGTATGTACACAATTTATAGATAGGATCTTTGTATTGACATATATTATTATTACAATATGTGTGTAAGTTGTGATGTAGTACTATGAGGTAATACTGGCTTTTCAAGCTAGGTTGTTGTTTGTCATCATGACTTCATGTGTTTGTTTCTGGTGGAAATAATATTGGAAAGGTTCACAGTTTCTTTTATTTGAAACAAATCACTGTCCCTCTTGATTTAATGTACAGTCAATTTTAGAGGGGGTATACACAAGATTGAGCTGCTCTGGCCAACGAAATCTTAACTTCTGTGTGGGCGGCAGGAAACAGTCTCCTCTGCTCGCTTGTTTCACCGTTTTCTTGAGAAACAACACTGGTCGATATCTTGACCAAGGAGTATGCTACCAGCCTCTGGATTCAGCAAAACTCAGACCAGGTGCTGCTTTAATACTTTAGTACCACGGTCCCTGAAACAAGAAGGTTGTACCTCCTACTTCAGAACTAATTTATAATCTATTTCCACACTGAAGCACAATACATAACAAACACCGAGTTCAGCGCTGTAAGCCAACTGTTAGCTTCTCATGTAACAGTATACACCAGTATTCCTCTCCCTAATGGTTACAACGCCTCTGCAATTCCAGCATTATTTCCTTCTATTCAATAAGATAGGTGTCATAGTACTATTTGGCAATCCCATATATGCCTATACAGTTATACTCCTCTCCGACAAGTTTTGTTCATGGTGGAGCAATATCTAGGCTTTGCCTCATGTTTGTTACTGAACCACACACATACAGACATAAATTATCAATTCACATTCAATTTTCATCAAAAAGATATCAAATATGTCTAGCTTACCACAATTCAAGGAAATATTAAACAAGTACGTTGACTGGCGATGAGTTATGGCACATTTCCGATCTGCCTCTGTCCCAGGCTTTTATTAGAAAAATATGAGCTGGTTCTCAACGCACTTGCTTCTACAAAGTTTATTTTCAAAAAGTGGCACTGAACAGACGCTCCTAATTGACTATATTAAATGGTCTAGCCAATGAGACCATGTTTACAAAAGCATTTGAAAAAATGTACCCTTCATATCGTTTCCATTAACAACCAAAAATAGTATTTGCAGTCGACTAATCATGTTTCGCCTTACATATTATTCTAGCCAATCAAATCGGATCTAACGTGGTGGCCTCATTTCCTCTAAAGCAGTGTCCAAACACGCCATTATGAGCAAATATGATCCTGTGTTGTCAGACAACACCACTATAGTATTTTGGCTATAATTTGTTAATTATTAGACTATTTGCTTAACACCTAACATATTCTTTGTCAGCAAGTCCTAAGGCACCCAAATATATAAGTTTAATGGAGCCAAGTGGCTGCGTTCAAAATATGTATTTTCTTCTACCACCCGTTCACTTCTATACGATGGGGTGTCTTCTGTACTGTCAGGCTAATGTCAGGATTTCAGACGTAAAACAGTATTGTGTCATGTTTCCTAATAAGCATTAAACATGTTTTTTAAAACCTTACCTCGTATTGGTAGTGTTTTTTGTCACTGTTTATTTGAAAAAAAAGCAAGCCTGCATGCCTTTCGCGTGGGGTGGCATTAATTTTATATCGCGAGGCGACGTGGTAGTATTGCATGCGTTCCTCCGTACATCTCTCTCTCTCTCTCTCTCTCTCTCTCTTCTAAGCCCGTCTGTCTTTTAGTTTACGTAGTGCATAAAATGACATTAATGTAATATTAATCTAGGTCATTACGCAGTGTGTGTATCTCAAGGTTTTCAAGAAACACAGTACCAGTTTTATTTTTAGAAACGCGTGTATTTGATGCAGTAGGCTTTACTAGCAAACGTGAAAGCGTTACAATTATGCAGACGGAGCATAAAAAGGAGTTTTTCTTGTTTAGCTAGTATGACGTTCTATAATACAGGCGTACGCTATTGTGACCGCACTGTTCTTTTACCATTCTTCTTTCCTTTATTTGAATTAATTCGTTAGGCTTTACATTTACTTTCTAATTTAGATATGTGGATTTAGAATGTTTCACGACAGTCATTTGTTTATATATTTCTTGATTGTAGTAAGGATATTTTATGAAATTTACTATGTTTGGTCCAACTACAAAGTTAGATACTGCTATTGGGGAAAAAGTTAAGGACATGTCGGAAGCAGACATTGTTGAGTCCACACATTAAACGGTATCTGACTGATGTATGTTGTTATAATTATGTTGACATATTATTGTATTAAAATAGATTAGTAAGCCTCTGTGTTCAATGAACACTGTTTACATGCCTGAAGCAAAAATAATTGAAAAGAAAAGAAGATAATATCATATCAAAGGAAATGTGGTTACTCCACATTATTGTATGGAGTAAAAGTATGTGAACGTACAGTGGCGTATCTACTATAAAGACTTGAGGTGTGGTCACAACAAGGTGGGAGTCCTGTACGATTCGGGGCGAGTGCATTTGTAAGGCACGCGAGGATGACCCCATACCCACGTAGGAAATTAAGTGTTAGAATAATTGATCAGAGATAAAAGGCCAGGGTGTCCTTTTGTTGCAGAGGGTCTATGTTCCGGTTGCCGGCTGGTGACAGGAAACCTGCTGAGTACTTATAAACGCCAACCAGTCTCCAACCAGACTTATATGCTGTCGAATATCCAGTAGGAGCTTTGGCAAGTGGTGAAAGTGAACTTTCTGCAACTACACATTGAAATATTTTACAACAAAGACTACCAGGTGATCAGTTAGACATCTGGGGTATCTCTGACAGTTTCTTATGTTTCAAAATATTACACATGAACGTTTATGGGGGTAGGATGAACTACAGCCCTCATATACAGTGACTCTCCCGTTAGATAAATAAAGTGAACTCTGTAATATTTCATACAGGAAAGACATTATATCAAATACTTAATAACATATTTAGTTATTGGGCAATTTGTCCCACCATTTTAATTGTTCTTTTCTGTAAACTATCTTGTCCTTATTTTCAAAGACCTGTCCACAAGCTATGAATGGACAGGCAAAATAAATTGTAAAAAATATGTTCAAAGAAAAACTTAACTGATAGAGTTATTATATTCTTTATAGAAACTTAAAGTGTTTGACTGTTGTGTACCATCATTTCATTTCTCCCCTAGACACTAGGTACACCATACACTAGAGTCATAAGAGTGACCGTGTGAGACCTAGGGAGGTAGCTGTAGGTTCTCTGCACATAATTCATCATCATCATCTATAGAGTCAGAGGCCTACATTTGCTTGACCTCACACGGTTATAGCAGACACCTTTTCATTCTTTTAGGATACCATCATAACCTCCCCAGCAAAATCAACTTTGCTACATAAATTGGTAGGCTTGTTCGGGCATCTGAATTTCTCTTAGTTCTACATACATTGGGGTCTGGGGTTTAGCTTTAACAACAATCTAATTTTCCCAGGGAATCCCCATATAGTATTACCCAAGATTTGGGAAGTGAAGAAAGTGTCAGAGCCCAGATTTAATTAAGTAAATTTATAATTAGTTAAAGATTTTGTTAGAACATTTTGTACTTATTAGAATGGCAGATCCGGCCAAGTTTCGCTCTGCGGCTGTACAGACTGCTAAAGAGATGGGCATGGATGGACCAGAGTTGGTTCAATATGTAACTTCAGAATGCGACAAGTATATATATTTTTTTTTTTTTTTTTTTTTTTTTTTTTTTTGAAAGGGAAGATAGAAGTTAGCAGAAGACAAGGGCAATGATTTCGGAGGTACCCATTGCATGGGTCGGCTCACCAGAGTTGGGTTCAATATGTAAATTCAGATCACTGAGCCAGACTGTTGTAAGTACAAGTATTGAAAGGGAAGATAGGAAGTTAGCAGAAGAAAGAAAATTACAGTTACAAATTGAGGCTGACAAAGAAATTAAGAGGCTGGAGATTGAGGCTGACAAGGAGGCTAGGGCATTAGAGGCTGATAGAGAGGCTGAGATAAAGAGACTCCAATTGGAGGAGAAAAAATTGGATGCAGAAGAAGAAAGATTGACTGCCCAGAGGGAAGCAGAAAAGGAGGAGAAAAGATTACAGAGGGAGCATGAGCTACGACTAAGGGAGTTAGAATCTCAAGGTCATGCTCCTGAAAATGGTGCCAGCCCCTTTGCCTCAGATGCCCCTACTAGTCAGGGAGCCTCAACCTCAGCTATGGGTTTTCATGTAGACCATTTTGTTGAGAAAGACGATGACATAGAAGGATATTTAAGCAGGTTTGAACTTTTAGCTACTACTTATGGGTTAGAAAGAGAAAGATGGGGGGTAAAGTTGTCTCAGGGACTTCGGGGAACAGCTTATGAAGTGTTTTCCAAAATGAGCAGGGATGACCAAGACAACTATGACATGTTGAAGCAAGCTCTTCTGTTAAGATACGAAAAGAACGGAGAGTTTTATAGAAAGAAGTTTAGGAATGCCAGGCTACTGTCGGGTGAGACCTATCACCAGTTCTCCACCCGGTTGGAAACGTATATGGAGAAATGGGCTACTTTGGGGAAAACCCAAGATCTCAAAGAGATGATACTCATTGAACAGATGAGAGAGTCCATGGCTCCAGACATGAGAAAGTTTCTCATGGAACAGGGTGCGGAGAGGCTGGGTGAGATAATAAATGTCGCTGAGAGGTATCAGGCAGCCCAGGCAGAGGTAGCTGGCACAAAGAAGAAACAAATAGATCAGAGTAAGGCCCCTCAAAACCATAACAAATTCGATAATAGAAATAAGCAGAACTTTGATATGCCTCGAAATGAATTTAAGAATAGACCCTCACAATTCAGTGATAGACGAAATGATGAAAGAAAACCTTTTAACCCAGGAATGAGGTATTGTAAAAATTGTCGGATGGACAACCATAACACTGAAAATTGTAGAAGGAAAACTCCAAATTTCGCTGCCATGAAAACTGGGAGGAAGGGAGTAAAGGCCAACTCTATTGAACAGCAGGAACCTTACCACCCCCTAGTGTGTGAAGATGTAACATGCAATGGAGTCACCATAAGGTGTTTGTATGATACGGTATTGGATTATGATTCAGTTTTGAGTTCTCACCTGGTGCAGGCAGATCAATACACCACAGAAACAGCGGAGATCCAAGCGGCAACCAAGGACGTAGCGACCATGACACTTCCCATCGCCAGGATAAATGTGAAGACGCGATATGTGGAAGGAGTAATCAAGGCAGCAGTGTTAAATGACCCAATCTACCCTCTGATATTGGGGTGTAGATATGTCTTCTTGGGGAATCCCAAGAGACCGGTGATCATGGCATCAGTCCAGACACGATCTCAATCCCGAAAGGAAGAAGAGGAACCCATAAATACTCATCCAGAGGAGATGAGAAAGGCACAGGCTGAAGATAAGTCACTGAAGCCGTGTTACAAGAAACTCCCAAAGAGCCATACTCCTCCTAATAAGGGAGAATTCTATATGAAGAATAAATTGCTATACAGGAAGACCGGCACTGGTTCAGCTGGTCACGCACATCTGGTCCTTCCTAGTTCATATAGGGAGAAAGTAATGGAGTTAGGTCATACTATCCCCTTCAGTGGTCACATGGGGATTAGCGCAACAGTACAGCGTATAGCTTGTCATTATTTCTGGCCAGGGATAACGGAAGACATTAAGAGATATGTGAAATCCTGTCACGAATGCCAGAGAGTAGCTCCAAAGCATTGGACTGCTCCAGCAACTCTTGGGGAAATGCCCATAGTGGGAACCCCTTTTGAGAGAGTTGCAGTGGATACTGAGGGACCTCTCACTCGGACCAAGAGGAGGAACAGTTACATCCTTACTCTGGTAGACACTTGTTCTATGTGGTGAGAGGCGGTAGCCCTGTCATCAGTCGATTCGAAACATGTGGCAGAGGCATTACTTACTATATTTATAAGGTTAGGATTCCCGCATAAAATCTTGACTGATAATGGCTCTCAGTTCAAGGGGAAGCTAACTGAAGAGGTTTTCAAGTTGTTTCAAGCCAAGCACTTTCATTGTAGTCCGTATCACCCCCAAGGGAACGGCCAGGTAGAGAGATTCAAAGGGACTCTCATTTCTATCCTGAGAAAGCTGGCACATGAGAAATCTGAGACGTGGGACCACTACTTGCCCGCCGCATTGTTTGCCTACCGGGAAGTACCACATAATTCAACTGGAATGGCACCCGCAACACTCCTATTTGGGAGGCCTATAAAAGGTCCGTTAGAAGCTTTGCTAAGGACCTGGACAGATGAGAAGGCAGAGGAGACTGTTTCCTCATCATACCAAAATGTGAACGAACTGACCACTCATTTAAAAACTAGTTGGAAACTGGCAAATGAAAATTTGAGACAAGCCAGGAAAAAGCATGCTGCTTATTATAATAAAAAAGCGAAGGATCGAGAACTTGCTGTAGGGGAGAAGGTACTTCTTCTATTGCCAGGCAGCAACAATAAACTTCAGATCGGATGGCAAGGGCCATATACAGTTTTGGAAAAAGTATCCAGAACCAATTATAAGATAGACAAAAAGGTAAAGGAGAAAGTCTATCATGTGAACCTTTTGAAGAAATATCTGGACAGACAAATCCAGGAGGGATCACATTTAATGGCCTTGTCTATAGCAACCGAGATGAAGAATGAACCTCTCTCTTCGGTTGAATATCCACTGAAAACCAGTGAAACGTTTGCACAGGTGAAACTCAGTAATCACCTGACAAAAGGACAGAAGGAGAAGGTTCAACAGGTCCTTGAGAAACATAAAGATGTGTTAACTGATAAACCGGGGCACACAAATTTGCTGTCATATGATATGAAATTACTAGACCCAGCACCCATCTGTATGAGGCCTTATTCTATTCCGTTCGCTAAGGAAAAAGCTTTGAAAGAGGAGATTGATTATTTGTTAAAAGAAGGGATTATTTCTCACAGTGAGTCTCCTTACAGTTCCTGTGTAGTTTTGTTGCGGAGATCATCAGGAGAACATAGACTGTGCATAGATTACAGGAAACTGAATGCTGTCACAGAAGGTCAGGTGGATCCATTACCTGATACTACTCAACTTTTTGCCAGGCTGAACAAGGCAAAATATTTTTCTAAGGTGGATCTTAGCAAAGGCTATTACCAGATTCCAGTAAAGCCTGAGGTTCGACCTTATTTGACCTTTAGCACCTCGGAAGGTCATTATGAGTTTAACATGTTACCATTTGGTTTGAAAAATGCCCCGAGCGTGTTTTCTAGAATGATGCGAAAATTGCTGGATCCCCTGAAAAATCCATGTATTTCGAATTTTATGGATGATATCCTCATTGCTACAGAAACATTTGAGGAACACGTTACCTCTTTGAATATGCTGTTTGATAGACTCAGAGAGGCTAACTTAACCGCTAGGCCAACCAAATGCTGTATTGGTTGTAAAGAATTGGAATTCTTGGGACACACAGTACTGTGATGTGGCACTGTAATTCTGACTTTCAACCGGCCCGATCCTGTTCTTTTATTTTGAATTTTCACCAGTTTTATTTTCTTCTGATCACGCGATTTTCCGTTGTTTACGGAAATCGCTATTTTCGGGCCCGCTTTTCCACCATTTTATTTCTTCTCATTTGAATATATATCGTGGTTGGTATTTTTTTTGAGTAGATAAATTAAATGGGTTCGTTTTACGATGGTAGGTTTAGTTTTCACTCGGCCAATTTTTTTCTCTTATAGATTTTTTTCACGATCACGGAGATTTCGTTGTTTACGAAAATCATCGCCATTTCCGGCACGCGGTATCACGAGTCCGGAAACACGCGGCCGTCACAGGACGTGACGCAATTTTAAGCCACGCAAGATTTGCGTAGGTGGCCAGTATTGATTTTTTCTAGCGCTCCCATTGGTCCGGGATTTGCGTAGGACGGGAATTCGCGTGGGTGTTTTCTCTTGTATATAATGGGACAGAGAACGGGGATTCGGTCTCTATGAAAAATAATTGCCTGGCCGTCAGACTACGTGATTTATCGTTCTCCATTGCGGGAAGAAAAAAACGATAATCGGTATGTAACTATTTTATTAATCGTTTTACTTATTAGTGGGTTTTTCAGAAATTCGCCCGTAGGTAAAGATTAACTTTTCAGTTTCAAAATAAACGATAGTGCCATCCATTCTCATTTTTTTTAAGAACGACGTAAATGCAACAGTGTGCTTATTCTTTCTATGATTTTGGCAATAGATAGGAGTGTGTGAAGTTGTGAGAAAAACGTGTGCTATATTTGTAGGATGTTATGTAAAACCACCATTTATTTCTGTGTATTTACTAACGTAATTTTATGGGGAAATCCCTGGTGTGTTCGTTAATTTTACTGAGCCTTTAATGTGAGAAATACTGTCGGAGGGTTCAGATTTACGTTGTAAGTGAATTATACTGCTTAGGGGAGGAAACTATTCCTACGGCGAGATTTCATTTAAATTGGAGTAAGCCGGGAACCCTCATGTGTTAATGGGGGAAAGTAGGCCCGGAATTTAGGACAAAGGAATTCCCTAGTTGAAATGTTTTGAACACGTGGGTATCCATGCGTAACGTGTCAGACGGTGTCTGGGCTATTGTTTTTTTTTACCTGGCAGATTTTAGTAGAAGGAGGGGGGATGAAGAGGCCACGTGGGATAGTGGTATTTTATGTATTGTGAGAAGAACGAGAGAAAGGGGAGAAGAAGTGAGAATGAAGAGACACGTGTATAGAATTATTTTATGTATCGTATATGTTAGAGATAAGCGATTTTAGAGAGGGTGTACATTAGACGCTGTTTCTTTTAATTTCAGCGAGTCACGGCGGAAGCAGTGGGGAGCATAATTTTGTCAAATAAAATTATCCACGGCAAAAGACATCTCAGGGTCAGAGTACTCGAGTATCGTCAGAAGCAAAAGAAAATTGCCCTATGGTCTCTGGCAGTGAAGTCCCTATGCTTCAGCTGGACCGAGGTTTATTTATCATACAGCCGAGAGCATCGCTATTATAGTCTCTAGCAGCGGCAGGTGGCCGTGAGACTGGTTTCAATTGCGTACAGCCGGAAATCAAGGCTGTGTTTTTTTTCCTCTAACTCCGGAGCGGGTTAAAAGAGGGAAGCTATTCAGCAGCAGAGAAGTTTTGTCGACAGTTTATCAAGCACCTCAGGCTTGATACCTGAACAGCATCGTCATCACCAAATTCAGGAACAGGTGACAGGGTTACCATACCTAGGTCCTGATTGAAATCGAAAGAAGAGAGTAACGGAGACGCCGCATCATCAGCCCTCGAGTGTTAGAGAGACACTGAGATCAAGAGAGAAAGATAGAGAAGGAGGGAGAAAATAGACAGGACCAGTAGGGTCTGTTCAGTATCCATTTGACGGATAGACACTGAGTCTGCGTTCGAAAAACCAAGTCTATTATTTTTAGCATTTCTTGTGGTGTAGTTATCGGCGTCTATCGCCTGACTAGTAAAAAGCTGTGTAGCCGTTCGTTGAGGAAGAGTCACCAGAACTAAGACAGTAGAAATTTATTAGTGTTAGAGAGTGGAGGCTAAAAGTTGACAGCCCCACCAAATTAGATTTGGTTTAAATCACTAACCATTTTTATTGTTCCTCAGCAGGGTGACAGAAAGAGTGAATGTGATTTGGGGTTTTTTTTTTTTTGTCTCTCGTGTCTCTCAATTTAATTGTTACTTTGGTTTTTCCAGGCCGTGCAACAGTGCACGCTATCGACTGACTTGATGACGTAATATGCCATTTTATGTTTTCCTTGTATGTAAATAAATATATACATATATTATTTACTGGATCAGCTTCTATTCTTTACTATACTTACTCTATGTTGTCTGTATAGTGGTGTTTGTGGTCGTAATTATAGACCTTATCTCCTTGTGTTTCAAGGCAGTCAGAGGTGGGGAGACTATAGCCATTTTTTTAGTCACGAAGCGGCAGGGGGAGATTCAAATCCGGGTCTATCTCTTGAGCCAATAGTCTCACCTGTCCACAGGCATGTCATTTTCCATCTAAATTCTATCTTCTCAAACTTTCTCATACTAGGGTCTTGCTTTCATTCAGGCACACTCTATAAACTTAAAACCACTTCGTGACAAGTACATCAGGGTAGCATGACCCCTGATCCCAAGAATCTGGAAAAACTAAAAAGAGCACCCAGACCACAAACAAAAAAAGATGTGCTATCTTTCGTATCTCTGTGTGGTTTTTACCAAAAGTATATCAAACATTTTAACTCTATATGTGCTCCTCTGACCGATTTAACTCGCAAAGGTCAACCTGATACTATAATTTGGACAGCACAGTGTGAATTGGCTTACCAAGAGTTAAAAGAGAAGCTTACAAGCAGGCCCGTGTTGCAATTGCCTGACTTGACTAAAGAATTTATTGTGAGAAGTGACGCAAGCAATGTGGGCCTGGGCGCTACATTGTTGCAAAGGTCCTCCTCACAAGATGGGCAATTGAACCCAGTCGCGTATGCTAGCCGCAAGTTGAACAAGGCGGAAAAAAATTACTCAACCAGTGAAAAATAATGTCTCGCTTTAATATGGGCGATAAAGAAATTCCAGATTTATTTATATGGCAGGACATTTGTGGTCCAAACGGACCATTCCCCCCTCGTGTTCTTGTCACAGGCCAAGCATGAAAATTCTAGATTATTGAGATGGTCTCTCTTGTTGCAACCATACTCATTTTTGATAGAATACATTCCCGGCCCTTTGAACGTTGGCGCAGACTTTCTGAGCAGACATCCTTATGATGAAGATCAGAAACACGAGTAAGACTTCATGGAGCTAAGTTATCTCGCATATTATAACCTGCAAATAAATGCATGTTTTAGGATGGGAGGTGTGTAGCAAAATATGCGAGAATAAACGCTCAATTCAGTAAGATTTGGGCATAAAACGATAATAAATACATTTGCCCTCATGTGTCTGACGGTTGGCCTCTTCGACGCCAGCAGGCTGCTTTTTGTACAGTGCTAAGCCTATAGAACGATTTCACGGAAAAAGTCTGACACGCTTTAGTTTCGTTTTCGAGAAACACTACTAATAGTTAATTTTTGCCCAATCTGCTGCATACACTTTGTAGTCTAGCCTTACAATTAACTATTGGCGGAAGCATGCCGCAATATAGCTATCTGAAGTAACGCTTTCTGTCAACTTTAAAGCAAAATTAGTAGTAATCCTTACATTGTATGGTAGTATTACACGATACAATACTAATTAGTAACGCAAAATTCTTAACCCGCCCCGTCTACACCCCGCTTCGATGACACAGTCTGCAACGCATATATACACACTGCGAAAAAGCCAGCCAAGGCATCACCACGCAGACAATTTTATTTCCTCCTAGTGGTAGTATTTCTGACGTAACTAAAACAAGTTAGTTATTTGAAAAATACATGCTCGCAAGACGAAGGAGAGGAAATATGGCGGACTTGTGCAAAATTTTATTTGACGATTGACATGACAAAAATTGGAAAGTTTAAACCATTATGAAGTTCCCCATAAGATATATATGGTAGTATGACGTAGAGTTAGCTGAGTAAGAATGTACTTTAAATAATATGATAGCCCCAGTATTAGAGAAGTTATTGAATAAATACTAATATCTAAAGACACTCGACCAGACAAACTGGCGTTCCTGCTTATGTTTTTTTGGTAACGTTAGGGGGACGCGAGCTTGGGAGAGGCAGGGAGGTACATTCAAATTCGCTTGGGGAAAAAGAGTATGACTGACAAGGGGAGCGGTAGGAAAAATGTAATCCTAAACGTAATATCTTTTTGTATTGGGCATGACAAAAGCAGACTGGCCAATCGACCACCAGACGAAGAAATTATTTAAATTATTTTGGTTTTTCATTCAAACTGCTTTTGAATTCAAGTAGTAGAACGTTTCGATTGGCTAGTGCTGGTAAATATTAGCAAAAGGCTTTGACTATTCATTGCCAGTTGAACTAAAATTTCTATACAGAAACGCTGAAAAACAGCTGTGTTAATTTCAAACTTAAATAAAGAATAAATTCACAGTCTGTGCAGTTCGGAGGAAGCTGAGGCCATTTCTTCTCAAAATCAGCGTCATTTGTTTATATATTTCTTGATTGTGGTAAGGATATTTTATGAAATTTACTATGTTTGGTCCAACTACAAAGTTAGATACTGCTATTGGGGAAAAAGTTAAGGACATGTCGGAAGCAGACATTGTTGAGTCCACACATTAAACGGTATCTGACTGATGTATGTTGTTATAATTATGTTGACATATTATTGTATTAAAATAGATTAGTAAGCCTCTGTGTTCAATGAACACTGTTTACATGCCTGAAGCAAAAATAATTGAAAAGAAAAGAAGATAATATCATATCAAAGGAAATGTGGTTACTCCACATTATTGTATGGAGTAAAAGTATGTGAACGTACAGTGGCGTATCTACTATAAGGACTTGAGGTGTGGTCACAACAAGGTGGGAGTCCTGTACGATTCGGGGCGAGTGCATTTGTAAGGCACGCGAGGCTGACCCCATACCCACGTAGGAAATTAAGTGTTAGAATAATTGATCAGAGATAAAAGGCCAGGGTGTCCTTTTGTTGCAGAGGGTCTATGTTCCTGTTGCCGGCTGGTGACAGGAAACCTGCTGAGTACTTATAAACGCCAACCAGTCTCCAACCAGACATATGTGCTGTCGAATATCCAGTAGGAGCTTTGGCAAGTGGTGAAAGTGAACTTTCTGCAACTACACATTGAAATATTTTACAACAAGGACTTCCAGATGATCAGTTAGACATCTGGGGCATCTCTGACAGTTTCTTGTGTTTCAAAATATTACACATGAACGTTTATGGGGGTAGGATGAACTACAGCCCTCATATACAGTGACTCTCCCGTTAGATAAATAAAGTGAACTCTGTAATATTTCATACAGGAAAGACATTATATCAAATACTTAATAACATTTTTAGTTATTGGGCAATTTGTCCCACCATTTTAATTGTTCTTTTCTGTAAACTATCTTGTCCTTATTTTCAAAGACCTGTCCACAAGCTATGAATGGACAGGCAAAATAAATTGTAAAAAATATGTTCAAAGAAAAACTTAACTGATAGAGTTATTATATTCTTTATAGAAACTTAAAGTGTTTGACTGTTGTGTACCATCATTTCATTTCTCCCCTAGACACTAGGTACACCATACACCATACACTAGAGCCATAAGAGTGACCGTGTGAGACCTAGGGAGGTAGCTGTAGGTTCTCTGCACATAATTCATCATCATCATCTATAGAGTCAGAGGCCTACATTTGCTTGACCTCACACGGTTATAGCAGACACCTTTTCATTCTTTTAGGATACCATCATAACCTCCCCAGCAAAATCAACTTTGCTACACCGAGCTCAACGTCCCTCGGAAGGCTGTCCAAGTCCCTTGAGAAGCTTTCTGCGGTTGCTTCGCTTTTCAGTTTTGTGACGTTGAGCCTCTTCATGGGTTTCTGACTCTGGTGTCTTCGCTTGGGCTGTATGTTATGGTTGAGTTTTGATACAATCAGCCTGTGGTCAGTCCAGCATTCGGCACCACACATGGCCTTGGTCGCTCTCACATCACGTCTGTCGCTCCTTCTCGTGATCACATAATCATTGAGATGCCACTGTTTGGAGCGGGGGTGCATCCATGTTGTTTTATTTCGAGTATGTAGGCGAAACATAGTCTTCGTGATGGACAAATCATGTGTGGCACACAGGCTGAGTAATAGGAGCCCATTACTATTACATTTGCCTATGCCATGTTTTCCAAGTATTCCTTCCCAGGTGTTGTGGTCAGTGCTTACTCTGGCATTAAAGTCACTTCACTTAGTCGTTCCCCTTCTACCGTGAGGTGTAGAGGTTTGGAAGAGAGAGCGCCAGACCATTCTATCAGCTGTCTTCTTCCTGGCCTGGCTCCGCTCCAGTCCTCGGTCCCCCAAAGATTGACCAATGTTGTCCTCCCAGCGTACTCCGGGCCGTCCTGGAGGTCTGGATCCCTGGCTCTTTGTTTCCCATGCTTGTCGTGGCAGCCGATCCTCTCCCATTCCGCAGACATGGCCAAACCATCCCAGCCGGCACTGTTCTATTTGGGTCTGCTGCGGGTGGGATTTTAGGCCTTGACGGATCGTCTGGTTGCGGACCATGTCTCCTCTTGTCACCTCAACCACCTTCCTCAGACACCTCATCTCCGAGGTTTGGATCTGGCTTTTGTGGGTTGTAGTCATTGCCCACGACTCGCATCCATATGTCAAGACTGGGACATAAGTGGAGCGGTATACAGCCATCTTCGTTTTCTTACTAACCTCTTTCTTGCTGAGGAATCCTCGATTTATGGCCTGAAAAAGTCTCCCAGCCGCTGCTTTTTGAGTGGCCAACTCTTCTTTGATGCCTCCCTTTCGGTCTATATTAACTCCGAGATATTTAAAGTGGTCGACCTGCTCCAGGACCTGTTCTCCCAACTTAATCTGATGTTTTCTTTCTTCTCGTGATATCACCATGGATTTTGTTTTAGAGCTGCTTATGACCATCCCTCTCCTCTCCAGCTCTTCCTTCCAGACTTGCAGGTTGGATTGGAGATGTGCCTCTGATTTAGCAATCAGGGCAACATCATCAGCAAATGCCAGCTCCGAAATATAGACCTGTCTCATCTTCCAGTACCCCACTGAATACTTTCTTGTTCTCTCCTTACATGCCTTGATGACATCGTCCATAAGGAGTATGAAGAGGTAAGGTGATAGGATATCACCTTGTCTTACACCAGTGATGGTCCTGAACTCTTCTGATTTATGGTTTGCTGTCCTCACATAATTTCTGCAAGACTTGTAGAAGCTCTGTATAGCATGAATCAGGGGTGCTGGAATATTCTTCCTTGCCAAACAGTCCCAAAGTTTGCTCCAGGGGACCCTGTCAAACGCCTTTTCCAGATCTATGAAACAAAGATGGATCTCACTCTTATACTCAAGGGCCTTTTCACTCAGCTGTCTGATTGTGAAGATTAGGTCTTGAGTACTTCGGTTTGCTCGGAATCCGCACTGGACCTCATCCAATTGTGGCTCAGCTAGGCGTCGGAGTCTCTGCTCTAGGATTCTAGAGTAGATTTTACCAGGGACACTGAGAAGGGATGTGCCTCTATGGTTTCCACACTGTCGATTGTCACCCTTTTTGAAAATTGGTGTTATGATGGCAATCTCCCAATCCTTTGGTATGGTCTTGTTGCACCAGGCTGCCTGTAGGACCCTTAAGAGTAATAGGTCGCCTGATGCTCCCATGTACTTAACCATTTCTGGTGTTATACCATCATGCCCTGCTGCTTTGCCCATCTTGATTTTCTCCAGTGCTGCCTTCAGTTCTTCCATCTTTAGGCATTAAAGTCGCCGAGAATAATAAGTTTCTCAGATTTAGGAACTGATGAGATAATAGAGTTAAGTTCGTCATAAAATTTTTCTTTTGGTTGCTCTGGGTTTTTCATTGTTGGGGCATATGCACTGATCAGTGTGGCACTTCTGTTGCTTCCTAGTGGGACATGAAGGGTCATTAGGCGATCATTAATGCCCTTAGGAGATTTGACAAGTTTACTTACGATATGAGATTTAATGGCGAATCCAACGCCAGCCTCACGCCGTTCCTTGCTGTCCCGGCCACTCCAATAAAATGTGTAGCCACCTCCAATTTCAGTAATCTGACCTTCTTCTGGTAGTCATGTCTCACTTAGGGCTGCTATATCGACATTATAGCGCGCCAGTTCTTTGGCCACAAGTGCAGTCCGTCTTTCAGGTCTATCGGCAAGGGTATTGTCGAGCAGTGTTCGCACGTTCCACGTGCCGAAGGTAAGCACCTTCATTTTTTTCTTATTTTTTGTTCGAACGCATGATTGGGATACCCTCCAGCCGCGTCAAGCTGGTCAGAGTAATTTGAAGCAGGCTATGTTCAGGGCACCTTTTCTAGCCCCTTCCTCATGCCATGGAGGTGAGCAGAGTGATCCTAAAGAGGGCTGCTCAGTCGCTCAGGGGGCTGCCGGATCTTGCCGCTGCTTCAAAGTTCCAGCGAGAAACGACCATATGGCCTGAGCCGCCTGTGTGCAGGATTGTGGCTGCAGCTTGAGTGTATCCACACTTTCTGGTTCGCCACTTCCCCATCGCCACAGGTTTTTAAGTGTAGTGTCTGTATGTTTCTGTCTGAAGCTGTGACTTGCGCTGTAATTGGATTTAAGTGAGGAAGAGTTGCGCTAATCGTCATCCTCACTCTCTCGTCCTGAATTATCTGGTCTAGTAGCAAGATATTATCGAGACGACTGGAGACAACACAGGATGCAGTGGATGACCAGGGCGTTCTAAGTGTCTCGCCGTGCTCTTTGCGTTCCACTCCGCGCTGCTGGTAGTTGCCTTCATATCCGTTGAGCCAGCTGATGGCTTCGTCCGCATAGTCCGCCAAATCCAGTCTTCACATGCTAGGTAGACAAGCCCTGTTTTTCACCGAGGGTTTTAATGCGCCTCGGCTACCCTCACCTGGTTTAGCCCGCCAGTCGAGGTGGTGTGCCGGGGTGTGGCCGCTGTGCATGCACCAGCTGCTTGGAGCCACAGGGGAGAGCTGAGAAGTAGGTGGGGACCAATTGTGGAAGAGCCACTTCCGAAGGAAGTGCGACTGCCCCTTCACCAGATTTACTACCTCTCCCTGACCTCTCCATACACCTCAGTTGTGTATCTGGGAGTGTGTGTATGGCCCATAAGATATATTCATGCATACAATATTCAGTGTATTGAAAGTATACAACTGTATTTCATATTTCATTATGAGTGACTATTATTATTATTAATCTTAGTTGTGTACTAATTGCCTGACCACATCTATGGGTCTATTGTGAAGTTCTTCATGTTTATTAAAGTTATAAACCGTCACCCAGCAGTTATTACTTTCTTTGGAGAAAGAGATGTGCGCACAAAAGTAAACTAATACTTGTTTGCCAGGCACATAAAGAAAGAACCCTGGACATTAACGTTCGTATCAATATCAGATATTTATAAACAAGCTTGCAAAAGCTAAAAGCGAAAATAATCCCCACACAATATATATTTTTTGTCTCTGAAATCACTTTTGTTATTGTTGTTTTTATTCCTATGCCGTGAAGTTTATTTATCCAGGTATTTCTTCTCCTGTCTTCCACTTCTCAGTTTGTGAGTTGAAATTACAAACTGAAACCATATTTCTTATCTTTTTTCTCTTCACCGCGTTAATGTGCAACGCTGACAGTTTATGTTTTAGGATATGTTCAGTATGAACTGACATACGGATTTACACAAATGGATTGAAGGAATGAACCAGGCCAGGACGATCCAAGGTTTAATGGGCATAATGAATGCCACAGAGCAAAATTTTATCAGAGCATTTCAGGCTTCACTTTACACCACACGTCCGGTAACTTCTGTCATGACCCATGTCATTTGTACTGCACATATTAATACTATCGGGCCCGGATTAATTTACACTGCAGATACAATATCACTGTCTGATAATAATAATAATAATAATAATAATAATAATAGCCCCTTCAGTCATAACTGACTATGGGAATGCGCCTCTGAGGTGACAGCCCTCAGCTGCTTATTTCCCTGATGCTCCTTTCGACGTTTTCTCCTCTCTTCGGCTTGTTGTGTGAGCTTCTTTTCGCACAATCTGTCTTATATTTAGCTATTTATCACGACGTTTTAAAAAATGTTTTTAAGGTAGTAGTATACCCAGAAAAGGTTCAAAAAAATAAAAATCCAACAATTTTCATTTTCTTTTCTACACACACCCCCTTGAGTGATTTGCATAGCAACCAATGTTTATAGTTGGTTAACATGTGAATAATGACCCAACATGAAGGTGCGTAATGGTAAAACTGCAAAAATATAATTATACTGAGGCAACAGGAAAAAGATATTTATAACTTTTCCATGGGGAATCACTCAATGATTTCTTATGAATTTTTCAAAAGTGTGTGTCTAGAAAGCTTTGATCGTAAATTTCAACATTTGTTACATGCATTGTGCATTTTCACCCACATCAACTCTATTTATTGCTAGTTTTATACTGATTTTGTAAAATAGTAATTAGCAGAGCTTCTTTTGTTCAAAATGGGAAATAAGGCAAAGACTGGGAGGCGTGTACACCAACAAACCGTTGCCTGAAAATGAGACACCTATTGTCGATAGTGACGCTATAAAGTCTCTGTGCTCCTCAGCAAAGAAAATAAAAGTCCAAGAAAGTGAAGGATAAGCTAAAAATGACAACAGAGGAAATGGGTTTATCCTTATGGATGTAAAACTACTGTTTGGGTTTTTATGCGCTAACTTTAGATGTGACAAATGTTATCAGTACTCACTGACCTGTGAGATAGTCGAAGAGACTCGGAATGGCTTTTGTCATGAAATCAGTATCAAGTGCACAAACTGTGGCGAATGGAATGCCAATTTCAATACTTCTGATGTTTCATCTTCAGCTACTCACAAACACAAAGAAGTAAATGTGGGACTGGTGACATTTGTGCGTTCTATTGGGAAAGGCCACAGTGCATTGCAGAATTTTTCGATATACATGAACACAAGTCAACCCATGGCAAAGAAAGCATACAGGAGAACGCTGCACATGATCTATTCAGAAAGTAAGGACATTGCAATGGAAAGACCCTGAGAGCGCTGAAAAGTGGATTCATAGACACTGCAACTGCAGTAGAAGGAGACCTTTATTCAACAGGAGCTCATTAAACTTCATTTTGTGAGTTCTTTTTCTGTTTTTCTTTTTTTTTATCGGAATTGTCTTTTTAGCGTAATTGATGATCTTTGAAACAAGATATCTCTGGATCTGTACATTCAATTGACATGAAAATTAAAACAGTTGGTTGTCATATAATCTTACACATTCTGACCTAAAAAGGATACAATTGAATTCAAAGTTTTAGTTTTATGACCATCATGCATATAATGAGGCACAAAGATCAAACATTCCAGAAATATAAAATTTGAAAATTCATTAAAAATTAACCTTTCTGTCAATCTCAGTCATTTTAGTTCATGACCTCACGATATATATAGTGATTCAATCTGCAAAGTTTCAGTCAGATCCTTGTACAAATAACATAGTTATTATGTTTTAAAAAAGGTGTATAATTTATTCACTACGGCGGCCATATTGGATAGCTAATTTGCATAATTAATGAGGTAATTATGTGGACAACAATTTAAAGTCCATACTAACACTATACCTGTGGTTGTTTGATTCTGAAAGGAAAATTTGAGTTTTTTACCCTATCAAGGTATCCTACTACCTTAAGTTGTTTTTTTCCCCATGAAGTGGTTCAAAGCCTTCATAGAACAATAAAAGGGGTCCATATCCTTCATATAACAATCAAAGGGGTCCATAGCCGTCATAGAACAATCCAAGGGTTCCATGGCCTTCATAGAACAATCAAAGGGGTCCATAGCCTTTATAGAACAATCAAAGGAGTAACACAAAAAAGACTAAGAAACCCTGCTCGAGTGACATGTATGTGTTGGGGTTTTTTTAAAACTTTATTCCCCTTTCCGTATTTTCAAGGAACCACCTGTTCGAAAACGACAGCCCTGGAACATACAAGACAAGGAACAAACGTTTACAGTTTTTGCGCATCTCTTGGCTTGTCCGCCTAATTGAAAGATTACCTCTTTGTTGTGACACTCAACGTACAGCTCGTTAAATTTGATTTAGTACTTGGAAGGTTAAAGTCAGATAACGCTGGGACTATGTATTTGCGATAACATGTTACTGACAGAGTTAGCAGAGACAGAGAGGGTTAATTTGTCGACTGTTCTTACATAGAAGGGGTAGCTAGGAAAAAAAAGTCGAGAAGATAGAAAGACTGACTGACAGACGGACAGATAGATAGATAGATAGAAAGAAAGATAGATAGAAAGAAAGATAGATAGATAGATAGATAGATAGATAGATAGATAGATAGATAGATAGATAGATAGATAGATAGATAGATAGATAGATAGATAGATAGATAGATAGATAGATAGATAGATAGATAGATAGATAGATAGATAGATAGATAGATAGATAGGTAGGTAGATAGATAGATAGATAGATAGATAGATAGATAGATAGATAGATAGATAGATAGATAGATAGATAGATAGATAGATAGATAGATAGATAGATAGATAGATAGATAGATAGATAGATAGATAGATAGATAGATAGATAGATAGATAGATAGATAGATAGGATAGAAGGAACGAACTTTATTTTCAAAGGAATTCAACGGTGTAAAGTAAAATAAAATAGCACACTCATATTAACATTAACTACTTATAAGCATGACATAAAATATGTTGAAAAGTACAAACATCGTCATTAGAACCTACAGTTGACATTATAAGAAAGGATAATTCGATTGGGGGGGGCATGTAACACTAGTCAACAACCAAAATGTACCAGAAAAGAAAATAGCTGATGTTAACTAATTTTGGTGTGCTGAAAACGAAAATGACATTTAAAAAATGTTGATTGGCTCTAGTTTTCAAGATATATGCTACTAGTTTATTTAACTACGGTCAATTTATATATATGACGCAACTGTTGTGGGCGATTGCATAATTTTTTCTAATGACCAATAAAAATGTAACTAGAAGTTGATGATGCAATCCTACCAATGATTACATCACCTTTGTGTATCAGTATCTTATCTCTGATAAAATTTTGCCATTAGTTAGTGCATTTGTCCTTATCAAATGTATCGTAGTTAGAAATGCCTAGGACATGTGTGAACAGTGCTAATAATTTCTGTTATATATGTGGTGAGGTGACATTTGTATCACAAAAACGAAATATAACTAAAGTGGTTAAGAAGGCGGAGCTTTTGGGTTCCAGATTGCAACAGTGGAATCTCCTGGCAGAAGATGTTACCATTTCTGTGTATAGGAACCGCCAGAAGCCGCTTATTATATTCTTTTTCAAAGAGGGTGACCTTTCTGCGTGCCACAACATTTCTAGTTTAATGGCAGCCCTCAAAATCAATTACATACCGGAAGAGTGGATTCTTTTCATTGATTCATCCAAGACGAGTCTTAAAGCTGTTTTGTTGAATAATGGTAATGTGTTACCGTCAATTCCAGTTGGTCACGCATTTCATATGAAAGAAGCTTATGAAAACATTAAACAGCTTTTGAAGTGTATAAACTACGATCATCATCATTGGTCACTTTGCGGTGACTTAAAAGTGGTCGCTCTTTTGCTTGGACTACAGGGTGGATACACCAAGTACTGTTGCTTTCTCTGTGAGTTGGATAGCCGTGCACGAAGTGACCATTACATCAGAAGACATTGGCCAATCAGGCAGTCATTGCAGCCTGGCAGTAAGAACGTTGAGAACCCAGCACTTGTCGACACCAGCAAGATTTTGTTGCCACCCTTGCACATTAATCTGGGTCTCATGAAAAACTTTGTCAACGCAATGGAGAAAACAGATGCGGCTTTCAAATACCTCATCAGAAAATTTCCAAGACTGAGTGAAGCTAAAATAAGAGAGGGAGTATTTGTTGGTCCGCAAATTCGAAAACTTCTTCATGATGACGAGTTTCTTTGCGTGTTGCATGGCAAGGAAAAAGCAGCATGGCTAGCATTTAAGTCAGTGGTGGACAATTTTCTTGGAAACAACAGATCTGATAATTACAATGAAATTGTAGAAAATTTCCTTCTGAAGTATAAGAGTCTTGGCTGCAACATGTCTTTGAAAATTCATTTTCTGGATTCTCATCTGGATTTCTTTACGTCAAACTGTGGAGTGGTCAGTGATGAGCATGGTGAACGATTTCACCAGGACATTGCTGCTATGGAGACAAGTGTCAAGGCAATTGGAGCCCTTCAATGCTTGCTGATTACTGTTGGACTGTGACAAGAGACACCTCATCGATTGACTACAAGAAGCAAGCAAAGAGAGCTCGAACAGCGACTGAATAATGACGGAATGGGTTCAAATGTGCCTTTTTAAAACATGATATGTGAACTTTAAATAATGTTTTTATTTTTTCTATCATTTTATGTTGAAATATCAATTAATTGAGTATGTACCCACAATTTTTTTAATGCTAAAGTAGAAAGACTAGCTGTTCACCCCAGAGAATTAAACAAGCATACATTATTTGTATTACTGTAATGTAAATTCATCATTTTAAAAAAAAACAGAGCCAATTGGTGAATTTCATTATGATATTTGAAATCAGCACGTCAAAATCAATAAGAAATGGTATATTTAATTTGTGGTACAAATAACTTTTGAAAATTTGTTGACTAGTGTAATCAGAACTCATAAAGTATTCGAAAAGTCTACGATTGTATGAATAGGGACTGAGGTTGTTTCTTAGGTTATGTGAAAGACCATTCCAAAGATGAGCAGCAGAGTACGCAGTTTTTTAGGATATTTTCTGTATGGACTGACGTACGGATTTACACAAATGGATTGAAGGAATGAACCAGGCCAGGACGATCCAAGTTTTAAGGGCTGATCCAAGGGCTGTCACCTCAGGGGCGCATTCCCATAGTCAGTTAAGATTGAAGGGGCTATTATTATTACGTAGATAGATAGATATATAGATAGACAGTCAGACAGACAAACAGACAGACAGAAAGATAGATAGATATGTGATAGGGCCGGAAAGACACCCGGCTTATCCCTTCACGGGAAGATACCCCAGCTTCCCCCTTCATTGTAAGTGGCACATTTATCGCCCATATTTTAGAAGTGTGCGCAGCACGCTCGTATGTAAAAGGTCTTCAAGATTGATGAAAAGGCCATAATAATGCCTTAAAAATTAAGTTGTGGTGTAGAATTGTGTTTTTGCTCTAGAAATAGTTGTGTATATTTCTGTTGTCGGCCCTTCTAAAGTAAATATAGTGAGTGTTATGTATGCGGCCAAATCAATACGCCTAGCGCGCAGTAAATTGAGTGATTCGACCTGGGCTTATAAAAGAAATAGCGAGCCAGCAGCGACCTTTCCTAAGTATCAGCCGCCCAGAGAGAACAGACGAAGTAAGACACACAGAGCCAAGCTGTAAATGCCTTGAGCACGTGAGTTAATTTAAATTAGAATTAGTTTTCTATAATTCTGAAATTATATCGATGTGGCTATTTTAATGTTTAGTGAAATAAATAGATAGATGTGTTCCCAAAGGAAATGTCTTTTTAGGGCATTATGATTTAGTCTCGAAATGATAGATGAGTGAAAATAATGTTTGATAGGTTTTATTAGGCATGCTAAGTCCAGATTGCGGCTGTAAGAGCGATTATTTCAGTCATCAGACCGGGCAAGAAAGGCGAAGATAGTATGAACGTATTTTGTACATGAAACTGGACAGAAATATTATCAGAAACTGCAATTAAGATAATATTAACTAGTTGGGAAGATGGCAACCGGGAGAGCCACGTGGTGATTGTATAAAAGCGGCGCGAGGAGTCTGCAGTAACACTCTTAGTTATCACTTAATGTTACGCAGTTTTATATCGCGTGAATCGACACGTAGGTTAAATGTAATTTTCCCCAGTAGTAGAAGAGAGAGTTTTCATGGTAAATTTCCTTTATGTGATGGCTAGTTCTAGTTGTTAAGTCAAGAATAATTATATTTTATTCTTTGGTATTTCACGTTTATTGATTATTCTACTGTATATATTTATTGATTACTTTGAAGTGAGAAAATGTATTTAGATTTCTGGAGAGCGTGCGTAAGGCGTAAGGCACGTTGAGACAGGTGTTTCTCTGTTTGCTCCCGTCGGAGCATGGAAACACCAATGCAGCTGGTGTCCATTACAGGCCCACAATAAGCATTTTGATGCTATTGCTGTGGTTGTTTCGGTGACGGTAACGATGTGTTTCATGTCATGAGTTCTCAGTCTCATCAGGGGTCATATACGACACGCTTGTTGCCAGGCGCACCAGTCGTCACTTACGACATGTTCAGAATGCAGTAATGGATATTGAGATGGATCAGATGCGAGATGTTGGTTTATGCCCATTAAGGAGAGTAATGGTGGTACATATTGGTTAATTCTTTGTCATACATATTTCATGATTATTTAATTATTGTAATGTGAAGGATGGTTTGTGAGAGCACGTGGGCTCACTTGAAGATATATATTTCTCCTCTCCGCTCCTGAGGGAGCATGGGGCCACCAGTATGGTTTTATCCGTATGAAGCATTCAGATGCTCGTGCAGTAGTGGTTTCGGTAGCAATCTGTATTACATGGTGAGGTTGCCAGCCTCATGCACAACACCTTACTAGTGGCATTGGACGACACGCATGAGTGTGTGCGTGTGTGATAGTTGAGGGTGTCAGGTAGTACACGTGGAAGGACAGTTTGGCAGGTGAGAGTATCATTTTTTAACTACTATGATTTTAACTATTCGTTGCTTTGTTTGTTTCTTCAGACTAGCAATCGGGCACATGCTGGGTGTTTTGTTTGTTTGGTGTTATGTTCGTTGGTTTATTTGTTTAATGTTTGCTTAGTCACTGAAAGGGTTGTAAAAATAAATACAGCCCCTGCCTCTAGAATCAAGAGTTTTATTGTTGTTCGGGTCGATGCGAGTGTGAAAAGAGAGTGATCAAACATATCACAATATAATCATCATCATCATCTCGCCCACCCTATCACAGATAGATAGATAGATAGATAGATAGATAGATAGATAGATGGATAGATAGATAGATAGATAGATAGATAGATAGATAGATAGATAGATAGATAGATAGATAGATAGATAGATAGATAGATAGATAGATAGATAGATAGATAGATAGATAGATAGATAGATAGATAGATAGATAGATAGATAGATAGATAGATAGATAGATAGATAGATAGATAGATAGATAGATAGATAGATAGATAGATAGATAGATAGAACGAACGAACTTTATTTTCAAAGGGTTAAGAATTGGGCACGCAGGCCCGTCTGACATTCTGCCCTTCCTCTCTCTCTCTCTCTCGTCATGTATACTATATCCTTTCATCCTCACATTTACTTTAAGCATAATTAAGGCATTTATCATTATAAAAGTAATATTACATTTGCAATAATCATCATAATTAAAGTGCGTTTTTAAAATAAAATTTAAAAATTAAATTAAATTAAATTTAAAAAAATAATAATAATGAATTTAAAAATAAAGTAAATAAAAATAAACATAAAAAAAAACAAAAACAACAACAACAAGACATAAAAATTGAATTCTTCGTACAGTAAATTAGTGATTTCTTCTTCTTCTTCTTCGTTCGTCCTGAAAAGGACGGTGGTTGCGTTGTGTCTGTTTACGCCTAAGCTGTGATATCTGCACCTTTCGGTCGACACATCCGACTTCTGCACGGCATTTTTTAGGACCGGGTTTGCCTTCCCATTTTGATCCACACTCGCTCAGCCAGACTGCACAGCTGCAGACTGTTTCCAGGACCACCACGTGGAGGTGGAGTGCGGTCTTGACCAGCTCTGGTTCACTGGTCCTGACGCAGGCAGTCAAGCTATGAGTCGCTGACTGCGGTCTCTATTGCTGCGTCTTGAGGTCCCAATTAGTGATTTGAGACATTCAGAAGTATGTTATAAGAACTCGTGAAATTTTCAAACGGTGTGGAACTGAATGATTCAGGGACTTTTTTTTTTTTTAGGTTCATCAAGATGAGGTGGGGTTAATAGTTACTTTCCTCGTTGTCTTTGCGTCCCAAACTCAAGACCAGAATCAGACTAGGTAGATAGCTAGATAGACATATACGAAAGCAATTAGTTTGCAAAGGGTTGAAAATCGGGCACAGTCCCCATAGATAGATAGATAGATAGATAGATAGATAGATAGATAGATAGATAGATAGATAGATAGATAGATATATATATAGATAGATATATAGATAGATAGATAGATAGATAGATAGATAGATAGATAGATAGATAGATAGATAGATAGATAGATAGATAGATAGATAGATAGATAGATAGATAGATAGATAGATAGATAGATAGATATAGGTAATTAATTAGACAGACATATAGACAGATAGACAGATAGACAGACAGACATACATAAAGACAGACGGGAACGAGAGAGGTAGCGCTTTGTCTAAGCCTTACAAAATGGGGCCATTCAGCCACCCATTGCTTCATTAGGAGGCCAAACCCTCACCCACAACCAGCACAACTCCTATATTTTAAAAATACCAAAAAACAAAGCGATGGATGTGGACAACAGACCCGATCTAATCCACCAGCGTTTTACGAACCAGACGTTCCGTTGAGCCAGACCATTCTTTTTGGACCTGAGACCTGGCCACTGCAGATTATTAGGCCACCTCTTTTGCTTCACGATACCTCACACTAATGAATGTCTCTTTGAAAGTTGAAATCCAGACTAATGAATACATTCTCCAAAGCTCCACAGCCCATAGTGACAAATGATGCCAGACCTGGCGACGGGTCTGCAGATCAAGCATGGCCAATGATCTGAATGCTTAAGATTGTTGTCTAAGATTGTGTGTCACAGCGTTATTTCGCCGTGCATTTTATGTCTAGTGATCGTTGAAAAGCCAGTCGGAAAAGGCCGAAGTTAGCCGAACCGGCAGGTCATGTTACTACCGGAAGTCGGGGGAAAACTCGCAAAATTTAGTAGTGAGAATTTAGCCTCTGTCTGGAAAGGACACGTTTTTCTTTCCCTTATGCCAGCGAGATCGCTCTTTGTTCTATATTGGAATACTGTAAACTGAGTGCCTGCCATGTTATCGAATCGTGGTGATAATTACGTTGTTAAGTCTAAAGCAGTGAAGTGTCTAGATCGTATTGTCTACAGGCCGTAATTTGATAGTATGTCAATGATTTTGAGTGGGTCATTGTCATAGCTTTTGCCGCTCGTTGAGCGATATTCATAGCAGCCATTTGTGGTATAGTTTGTACCTTCGTGTGTGGAGGTGATAGTTTAAGCTGCTGAGGCAGGTTTACAGTGGTTTTCTCATTATTATATTTGATGCGTTTGATGGCCGTGTGAGGCCTTATTGTGTGTGTATATTGATTAAAGGGAAGTACCTGTTGAAGGGGTTTATTACTTTTGTCAGCCATTGTTGTGTGGTCATACCCTTAAGAGTGCGAGCCTACAGTTGATATTATAAACCCACACAGCAGCGGTGTAACCCGTGGAGTGTTCTCCATGATAAGTGGTTCCTGACAACGTGTCATATTCATTTCTTCCTATTCCCCCCTTTTAATTTCATATAGAGCATGGGGACCACCAAAATAATAGCTCCTGTGCTGGAAGACTCAGACTAGCCCTTGCAGTGGCGGTTGTCACAACTATTTGTTTTACACTGCGACGTTACCAGCCCCATGCATCTAATCTTAGTAGTCTCTTACGACACACAGTATGGGCACAGCGATTAATTTCTTTCCTCGTCTAAAGTCAAACTGACTACCTTAATTATAACTAGAAAATTAGGTTGAACAGGGTGCACTGTCTGTCGAGATGGTGGATGAGGGGAAGCTCATCTGATGCTGATGTACTCTCGTCCGATTCCTTAAAACAATTAAACATTTGCCAGTTTGGTTTTTCCCTTTTCGGCAATTACAATTTTAAACAAAGCGCTATGCCTTTTGAATCGCTCTAAATATTTAGTTTTTAACTTGTCGTATTTTTCGGTATTCCACGTTTCAATTCAAATTCTTCCCAGGAATTCTTTATACTGCTACTTCCGTCTTCAGGTCAAGTCACACGCCCTCACATTGTGTACTGTATCCGCTTGCGCAGTCAAAAAAGATAGGTGGAGATGACACATTGGCCGCACCCGGAATCATCTTCCGCTATCACTGATTCTGATGCCGATCTACATTTAAATCCTGGAGACTGGAAAACATGATAGATTAAATTCCCAGCATACATTAATTATGTTCAAAGAGACTGTTGGCCGCCAAATTTTCACACACTTGTTACCGATACTGTGTGAGTGATTGACATCAAAGCCTTAGTGTCAGCGGTACACACACAAATGAGGCAATAAATGTTTGCGTGCATATTAAAGCATACGCTAGAACGAACAAACAAAATAAGCAGTGCAGCCCAAAACAATCGACACTGTTGGATCCCAATCACGCACTGGGTTGTCCAATATGAGAATAGCAGAGTGAAGTTGATAGTGTCGGCAGTGATCCGTGCTTTACTGCAATGATTCTAAACCCTTTTGCTTTTACACCTCAATTGAGAGTGAACGTAAATTTCACATTTTCCGTTCTTCCTCAAATCCCATCCCAACTAACATAATTACCGATGTATGTTACGTTGGTCGGTCTCACTGAAAATAGTAACTCGCGTCAGAAAAAAAGTGCGCAACGCACGGTGTGCAACTTGCGCGGCGTGGGTGTTATATATAAAACAAATACTTTGGTTTTATTTTTTTTTAATTTTGTATTCTTTCACGAAATTAGTAGCGCTCGACAAAGAAAAAGTGCGTAAAAAATTGGTGTGCATGAGTTTTTGTTAAAACCACTTATTATCAGGGATCACTCTTTGAAAACAATCCATGCACTTTCACACGAAATGTTGTCATCAAAGAATTTTTAATTGAATCTAAAATAACATAATTCTCGCCGTGTTTACGTTGGTCACAGCTGATGAATGCAACCGTGTTGAACATTTGTATTGTTTCCATTATATATACTCTCCCGAAAATAGTTACAATCAACAAAGAAAAGCGTTCAAATGACGGTGTTCATGGACAGTTTGATTACACTGTATAATGGAAAGAAACCAAAAGCACTCTAAGAATATACTTCTATCTGCTCATCCGAGAACGGAAACAGCACACTATAATTAAAAACCCGTCAAGTTTGACGGGTTATTGCTAGTGATTAAATGATTCAAGCAAGATAAAATTAAAATGTTACCACAAGGATTTTATTTCTAGCCAATTCCCCACACAAGGAAAGAAATATATAATTTTTAAAAATAACCCTAATGAGACGGCCAGATTGGGCCAGTAAGACCATTAATTCGACGGAATGTCTTGGACTATGCTGGTCGCATGGAAGCCCTGGCATTTAACCGATTTCTAGCCTTTGTCTTCACACTGATCAGTTTTAATTATCCAGACTCTCAGAGACAAGTTATAGCAGATGGAATGAAGACATGTTTAACAGATGACATAAAGTCAGGTTATAGCAGATAGAATGAAGATAGTTATAGCAGATAGAATGAAGATAGGTTATATCAAACAGAATGAAGATAGGTTATAGCAGATTGAATGAAGATAGGTTATAGCAGATATAATGAAGATAGGCTATTGCAGATAGAATAAAGATAGGTTATAGCAGATAGAATGAAGATAGGTTATAGCAGATAGAATGAAGATAGGTTATAGCAGATAGAATGAAGATAGGTTGTAGCAGATAGAATGAAGATAGGTTATAGCAGATGGAATGAAGACAGGTTATAGCAGATGGAATGAAGACAGGTTATAGCAGATAGCATGAAGGTAGGTTATAGCAGATAGAATGAAAGGTTATAACAGATGGGAAGAAGACAGGTTATAACACATGGGATGAAGACAGGTTATAAAAGATGGGATGAAGACAGGTTTTAGCAGATAGAATGAAGACAAGTTATAGCAGATAGAATGAAGACAAGTTATAGCAGATGGAATGAAGACAGGCTATAACAGATGGAGTGAAGACAAGTTAAAGCAGATAGAATGAAGATAGGTTATAGCATATGGATTGAAGACAGGTTATAGCAGATGGAGTGAAGACAGGTTATAACAGATGGGATGAAGACAGGTTATAGCAGATAGAATGAAGACATGTTGAAGCAGATGGAATGAAGACTAAACGAGTGCTCCTTGCCAAAACTTTAGAATCTTAACGTTTCTATTGTATCTATTAAGAAAGCTAATGCAATAAATTTTTCTGGGAAGTATCTCACAAACCTGTATGCCTTGGCAGCTACCTTATGGAGAAGCACCCTTCACAGGTTGAGAACCATTGCTTCACTGGAAGTTTATGTAGGTTGGATGATTCAGAAAGACTGGACTTGCTAGAGAGCGTTGGTGGTTAAAAAGTTCATGTTTTAAAAAAAACCTAAAAACAAACAAACCAGCCTCAAAACAAACGTAGAGTATTCACTCATTACCGTATTCTCTTCTTACTAAACATTAAGCTAACACTATTCACTCATTACCTTATTCTCTTCTTACTAAACATTAAGCTAACACTATTCACTCATTACCTTATTCTCTTCTTACTAAACATTAAGCTAACACAACAGCTAGCCCACTTGAAGGAAGCCTGCGCGAAAGACCTCTTGCTGGTGTGTGTGTGTACATTTTTGTGTGTGTGTAGCAATTTACTTTACTGAGAACAAGGTGTTAAAGACTATATATTCATTGAGCGTCAGATAGATGTTTGAAGCTCTCATAAACACGCCTGGTATTTTCAGACGTGCATATGAGCACGATCGCTTTTTGGGTATTTTAAACAATGGTATAAGCGCCGTACAGTTCAGAAAGCAATGGCAAACTACTGAATGAAAAAAATTGCCTAGAAAAATCACAAACAGCCAATAAAAGCTGGGGTTGATTGCCACGTCCTGTAAAGGATAAGCAACTAACTTTTGTCTGCGTCTGTGGCCTAATGGATATGAACACAGTTTCATAATCCAGATACACCAGGTTCGAAACCTGCTGCAGGCTGTTTGGTAGCAGATCGTTTTGTGTGGATTTTTAACAATGGTATACGCGTCGTACCGTTCAGAAAGCAATGGCAAACTACTGAATGAAAAAATTGCCTAGAAAAATCACAAACAGCCAATAAAAGCTGGGGTTGATTGCACCGTCCTGTAAAGGCTAAGCAACTAACTTTATATGAGCACAGCTATGTTATGTTTTGTAATGTTATTTGCGTATGACCGTGCACCATTATTAAACGGGGTATGGCGCGGTATGACGCGATGATTTGTTGCTATACGGGCAACGTACTAGAGGCAGATCCAGATATCCAGTGTCTTGTATAGACGTGCTTTTTTTCGTGTGCTTGTCCTAAGTCTAGGAAAGACACGGTTATGAAGAAATTATAATCATCTGAAAGATGAAGAAGATATTCTTGAAGAGCTTTACCAAGAATCGTTTTACTATAAATATTTAGCCAGTAACAGCTCGTTTTAAGTATCTTGCCTCCGATACTTGGTCTCCTGTAATGTTATGGCAGAGCTTCAGCTTGACCAGATATGTCAAGTTGTTAGTGTGTCCCACTAACACTAGGAGTTTATCGAATCATAATTGAATATACAGATATGTACTCAAAGTTTTCTAACATGGTCATTGTGGACCATTAATGTATCCTACCTGCTCCGTTACCTTATCTGTGGCGGCAGTTAGTGCGGTCGGTCAACGTCAGTAAGGACTGTAGTTTTACTATGTACGTTTATGCCATGCACATGTTGATGAAGATGATCTGAACTACTATTGTTTCGTCAATCACTCTTCCAATGAGTACAGAGTTATACGTTACCAGTTGGTCATGCTGTGTTAACCCATCCTGCTTTGTTACCGGGCCCTTATTGCCATTTGCTAGATCATCAATAAACGCCAAAGAAAACGGCCCACATTATATTCGCGTTACCAACAAGTACGTCGGCCATATTTTGTAAGCCCGACAGCCCCGACAACATCATTGTCAATTCAGAAACGAAAATACACCGGTAACAGTACTTGGTGGCCAGTATGGGGAAAATTTTTTTCAAGTAAAGATGCTCCTACGAATGCCTACATCGTTTGTTTCAAGATACGTCGACTATTGCGACAAGAATTTACCATCAACGCCTGACAACATCATTGTCAATTCAGAAACGAAAATACACCGGTAACAGAAGGTTACGCAATGGATAGGACATACATTGAGGACACCTGTTGACATCATCGCCAGGTATAATTTTTTTTTCCTGAAATCCCTAGGTTAAGAGAAGAAGCGATAGACAGGAAAATAAATGAAGAAGAGAAATAGAAGATGAGGAATATATTATTTTAACTTGAGCTTATGGCACGCCACAGAATGACCTGACACACGTTTGATGCATGCCTGTGCTTCCTGGGGAACTGAAAGATAAGGAATGAAGGGCAATCACATTATTTTCGCCATAGTTGAGTAAGGTAAAGGTTGTCCTATAGCAGAACAGATGCCGGGTTCGAATCACGGTACCGTCCTGCTCCAGTCTACCCAGCTGTAAATGGGTACCTGACTCTGCTCTTTGAGTTAGGGAAGGAAAAGGCAACGAGGAAAGGAACTGGTCACCTCACCTCTCGATGCTGGACCTAGTATGGTGAAGTTTTTAACACGTCATCTTTCATGTGGTGGATATGTCCAACACAGCGTAGACTTCCCTGTCTCAGCCGGTATACAGACGTTGAAACCCAACACGTATCAACAACTCAACAATTGGTGGTTTATCTCACTACGAAAGGTTGAGGAGGTGGTGGAGACACGGTAGATGGGAGGTATTGAACTTCTTTCTAGCTTAGCATTGATGGTCCAGGTCTCACTAACATATAGAAGTGTACTGGGGATGTGGGTGTTATATACCGCAGCTTTGGTCTTCGTTGTGAGTTTGGTGTTTCCACAAACACGTGGTGTGAGGTGAATACTCATTAGTGTTACATCTTGCAATCGCGACAACGTCGAGGCCAGTTTCAACCATATTAAGAAAACCTCAATACGCACATTGTTTTTACCACTCGTTGTTAACAATGTCGAGGCCAGTTTCAACCATTTTAAGAAAACCCCAACAACCACATTGTTTCTACCACTCATTGTTAATCGCGAGTGATGGTTTTCGCTGGTGAGGAAAACATTATCAAATGTAATCGAGGAACGAGTCATACTCTTTGTAGGTGGTTAGGGTGGTTGACGTCAGCGCTAGTCCAACCTATAGGTAAATAGATCAACAGTCAAATACTTCTTTAAAAAATTTTCGTCCCCTCGCAAACAAACTTCTCCCCCTTGTCAAAAAATACTTTCCCTTCCCAAAAAATACTGCCCCTTGTCAAAAAAAAATATATCCCCCTTATCAAACAAATTTCGCCCTCTTGGTAATCAAATTTCTTCTCCTTGTTAAAAAAACGTCTCCCACATTGTCAAAAAAATACTCCCCATTGCAAAAAAAAAATACTGCCCCTTGTCAAAAAATGTGTCCCCCTTATCAAACAAATTTCGCCCTCTTGGTAATCAAATTTCTTCCCCTTGTTAAAAAATGTCTCCCCCTTGTCATAAAATACTTCCCCTTCCCAAAAAATACTGCCCCTTGTCAAAAAATACTTCCCCTTGGTAAATACTTACAGTTGCGGTCTTCAACCCGCTCCCCAATAGTTTAAGCACTTCATCACTTCTTGTCATGTACACTCAACTGATGGGAACAGTGGATGTGTGTCTTTCACTAGGAAAAGTCTAAAGAATATATCCATCAGTTTAAACTTTATCTGTGTTTCTCACTTTATTGTTAAGCCTATCTCAAATACTGGTTAGATATTCTAGATTTTTTTGTAAACCTGTGTTAAAATGTTCGCTCGACTCACCCCAATGTCCATTTAGTGTTATGTAAATGAACCGTACACAGTCGAGGTCTCCACCATAATAAATAATAGCAAAGGTTAAGTTGGACAAAGCCAAATAGACAGTTTCTTGAACACAACCATAGAGATATATGTCACAGGTAGACCACGCACGTGCTTTTTACCACTCGTTGTTAAACTCGAGCGATGGTCTGAGATCACGAGGAAAACATTACCAAATGTAAGCGATAAATGAATCATACTGTTTGTAGTCGGTTACGGTGGGTGCCGTCAGTGCTAAATATAGACTATCGGGAACAAGTTTATGTTCCTTTGATATGAGACTAGTAATTTCTGTGACCAGAGAGAATTTGTCATTGATGATATACACAAGGTATGTGTGATGCACGAGGTGTTAAGTCAGCCGGCCCGATGCTGTAACCAGCATCGTGGCGGCCTCCTTAACAATTCCAGAGTTCCTCTGGTACCCAGTTAAAACTGGGTCTGCCCTGATGGACGAACTCGGCTGACCCTGAACTTTGTTGTAACTTCTTGTAAAAACGGGACTTCTTTCACGTGGATTCATTAGCTATGCAACTGTTCCACACAGAGGGCAAACACGTTTGCTGATTGATATGCGGAGAGTTTACCTATCGTTTATTCTGGTCATCGCATTGATTTAAGGAGAGATTAAATCACGCCCACTAACATCTCTTGAACAATCATAGGCAGTTATTTTCATTAACTTGGCCAACTTGGCCAGTGGGGGGCGTTGCCAGAATCAAACAGATAATGCGACCACGATCAAAGAGACAGACTGAGGGATTTCAGGGGAGACTATCGGCGCTATCAAAGACAGTAGTGGTCCCTGAAACGAGACGCAGTTTCTTGCCGCTATTTTCGCGTCTCGGTGTCAACCGCAGAACCGAGCGAACGGGGAAAGCCGAAACGGGCAGCAGCGAGCGGAGATACGAAGACCAGGGGGCGGCTTCTCCCCTTGATTTGGCGGTCAGTTCCCCAAAAGTTCCTGAGATGAAAAAAAAAACTGTCAAGTTCCTCATGTCCCACTCAACTTACATTCCATTTTAGATAAATAGACCATGAAGAATAGACACTTTATCACTCGCTGGCCAGACCTTTACAGAAGCACTAGCTTTATTGAAATCTTGTTATAGATTTTCCCCTGGATTTTATATATATATTTGCAGTGATTTCTATTCTGTGCAAAGCGGTAATATATTGTGTAAAGTGATCAGTGGTCTAGTTCAGTCATTCTATTTCAATGGATTTTGTGTTAATTTAAATCTATTAAATTAAACCATCTCAATAGTTCCAGTTGTAAATATAATGATCTATCTATTATATTATTTCAAAAGATAATAGATGCTTAAATTAACTTTTAAAGTCGCGAAGGAATTTATAATTAATAAATTCAGTTAAGTCCTAGTTTTATAGATGTGTGTTTTTAACCACTAGAATTCGCGCAGTGTTTATTAAATACATAATTAAATACTCGAGTGTATTATAGGCTTAACGGGAAATTTATCGCGCTTGATTTTTCGGTATGTTACATGTCTTTTTTCTTTCACACAGAGTGATCGTAACCTGCGGTCCCAGCTAAATAAAGAAAGAAATAAAGAAATCATCCTATAAACTTCCAGTCATATTGAAGAAACATTTCTTTTAAATATAATCTTGTGGCGGTCCTTTGCGACCTAGCTGTCAGAATTAAATGAAATAAAGCCCACCCAAGAACATTGTAAAGAACAATCATCAAATTACCATTACAAACCTGTAAGATAAACTGGAAGGTAATCATCGCCAGTAGCGATATTATATTTACTGTTTACTGTGAGAGAGTACATATTTTCCTGACTGTGACTGAGCCTAGTTTTTCCTCAATTGGATTTAATAAAACTTTCCGGTCAGTTACTATCATCACGCATTGAAGGAATTTTACCATAGCGGAAGATTAAAAGAGACCACTTCATTTTCACCCCTGTGCCGAACTGTGTCAGTGCCATCCCATAGACTCCTTTTTTTTATATAATAAAAAACCAAGAACTCTTAGTCTTCAAGTCTTGCGATAAGTGAGAATATTTGTTACCAGCAAAAACCTCGCAAACATCTGGGGCGGGACATCGAAGGACTAGACAGTTCACATGTCAAGAGAATACTTGCTGTTTTATATACTTTTATGGATCGTCTGAGGCTGCATTCGGTAAGTGTGTGAGTATATGAGTGTGGATCCTCACGCGTGTGCATGAATGACAGGAAATTTAATCTTTTTCTTTTGTAACCCTGTTGTTAACTTTCTTGCCTAGTAATATAATTTTTCTGTATTCCCTGCATTGTTCCTTTAAGGGGGAGTTGATAATTGGTTAACTCTGTTTAAAACCCCCCCCCCCTCCTTTCCATTTGCTTAGTAAAGGGAAGAACAGCTGGGAAGAACAGGTTTTTTTTTCTATCACCTATACCTAACTTTGTAACACCTCTTTCAGAGCAATTAACTTCACTGTTAGGTTAACGTACCCGTGTTCCTGATATTATCTATCTCTGGACTGGGTTTATCTTTGTCTAATAAGCGGGAAGGGCTTAGTCGATACCAATCTTCTTCACCCCTCCCAAACTTGTTATTTGCATTTGTGTACTTATGATAATTTATGTAATACCTGATATTTGTTAGTGATTGATTTTTAAGGTGAATAAAATCACATAAACTCATTGAGTACTGTGTTGGAGATACCCAAAGCCCAACTTTTCCCCTATTCGTTTAATATAGTTTGTATCTACGTCGTCTGTGTGTTTGAAAACACCAAATCGGTGTGCGCGCAGAGGTGTGTCTGGAAAACTGGCAAATAATTGTTTGACCAGGAGAGCGGAAGAGAAGATTGAGAGAAACGATTTGTCGTAAATAAGTCTGTCTTTACTCTCCTCCAGCACGCTGTGAAGCAACTATTTAATCTCTACATTTTCTATCACTGAGCTTTCCATCATCATTTTCACTCTAAACCGGACCACTATTTCTAAGACTCTTTTCTCTCAAAATAAATTTACGACAATATTTGGCTGGCTCGCCGGGATAATTTTGAGATACATTTGATGCACACATATTTGTGGGCTGGTTCTGGGATCTTGAGCTACATTTGAGGCAATCGCATAGCCGGGTTAAAGATATTTTGAGTCTGATTTAGTCTGGGTCTAACTAGGTAGAGTGTGAATGATCTGTCTTTGTGAATTAGGGAAATAAATAAATAATTACACCCCTAGACAAACGTTCTTTAAGTATTTGGGTTGTCCACACAGCATATTTACAGGTTGTTTTCTCTCCACAGCAGTAGAAAGTACAGATAAACAAAAATATTTGCTATTTTAATTATCCTCTGGCGGAGATAATTCATATTTCTTTCTTTATAAGAGTTGCTGGGATTGCGTGATTGTTTTACAGTCACTAAAGGTTTTTGAAGTTAAAAAGAGTTGAGCTTAGCTAAAGACGGATTGTTCTGATTTTTAAAAAAATTAAGTTAACAACGTCTCATCTCAATAATTGACTTTAGGGACGGAGTTTGTTGTCAGAGATTTAAAATTTAGGGGAAAAATTTTTTTTTTTTTTCCCCTTTTAAATTGTTTTAATATAAATTTTTCTCGACTGTTAGTAAAAGTAGATTCTTTTCCAGTGTAACTTACCATTTAGTGGCATAGTCGCTTGCGTTTAGAGCCTTAATTGCCAGATAATAGCAGCGATAAGTTTGCACAGTACAGGTAGGAGGTAACACAGGTAAATTTATACTTGTGTTTTTTTTTTCTCGTAGCGGTTCAGAGTTCCTCCCTTTCGCGTTGCTTCTTACTAGTTCTCTAGGCATACTTCATCTTATTCTTTAACAATGGCAGAGAGGATAAAGATGAGGTCCATCTTGAGGCTGGAAGCGAAAGAGGCAGGATTAGATGCAGAAGCTGCAAACGCGTTTATTAACCAGGAATTGGAAATATATGACGCGGAGCAACAGAGAGCCGAAGCTGAGAGGAAGGCGGAGCAACAGAGAGCAGAAGCTGAGAGGAAGGAAGAGAAAGAAAGAACAGAGAGGAGAGAGCCCAGGAGAGGGCAGATAAGAAAGAAGCGGAAGAACGTCTTTTGGAACAGAAGAAAATTGAAGCAGAGATGGAAACTCGCAGAGAGAGAGAGAGACAAGGAAAGACAGCATCAACTGGCGCTTAAGGCTCTAGAGAGTCGGGGCGCCTCTACTTCGACTAACGGAGAGCCGTCTTCGCCCCAGTCTCAATCAATGGACCTCTCCAGTACTCAATCTGCCCAATTAACTGCTATGTCGTTTTCTTTAGAATCTTTTCCTAGCCCTAACGAAAAAATTGACAGCTACCTAGAAAAATTCGAGAGACTCGCGAATCTTTATGGGTTAGAGAGTACCCGCTGGGCGCTTAAACTCTCAATGTCACTGAAAGGCAATGCTTATGACGTGTACACAAAGCTGGGACCGAATCAACATGATTATGACCTGTTGAAGAAGGCCTTACTACAGCAGTTTGAGATGACTGCCCGAAAGTTTCTGCAGTTGTTCAGAAACAGCCGAAAAGAGAGCACGGAAACATTTCCCCAGTTCTCTTCACGTCTCACGGGTTATCTGACAAAGTGCATTGAATTATCTGACCTACCTCTTTCATATGAGGGACTCCTCGAACTTGTTCTTGTGGAGCAGATAAAATCCACTTTGTCGAATGAAACTCGTAGATTTTTGGCTGAACAGGGGGCAGTCAGGCTTGAAGACATACTCAATAAAGCCGAACGCTATAGCAATGCAATGGCCGAACTTCCCAGCACTAAACGTAAACCCACAGATGAGCCATCTCGAAAACAGAATCTAGAGCAGGCATCCTATTCTTCCACTTCCTCTCAACATTATAACCAACGAGATAACAATACCCAGAAAACCCCCCCAGGAAAAATCGAAATTCTACAAAACCCGATACCCCCCCAACAACAATTCTGATCAACCCAACAAGCCTACGTGGCAGCGCGGCCACCAAGGTCAAGGAAAAGGGAAGACCCCTACACCAGGAACGTCTGATCAGGGCAAACAAACCGGTGCAAACCGCATTGGATGTTTGCATACAGCCTCGAAAGGTAGAGTCAATGTCAGTGATTCTCAACCTGAGGGGGACCGACCCTCAACTCGAGGAACTGTAATTTTGAACGGTACCTCTACTACTTGTCTTTTTGACACTGGATTAAGTTTTGATTGTATTGTCGCTAGGCACCTAGTCAAACCCGGTCAGGAGACAGAGGAAACCGTCAAACGTAGTGGAGTTTTCAGGAGTGATGCACCCAGGACGCTTCCTATCGCACTGGTAGAAATACACTCTGACTTTGTCAGAGGTGTTATTAAAGCGGCCATTATGGATGATCCTATCTACCCAGTTATCTTGGGATGTAGATATGTGTTCATTGGGAGACCTAAGGAGCCGATTGTGGCAGCGGTAACCACAAGAGGGCAAGCCAAGAAGGAGAGGGAGCCTGCGCCAAATTTGTTGCCGAATGAACTGAAGGAGGCGCAACAAAAGGACCCTACTCTGGCGCCCTGCTTTAAAAAACTGCCCATGGCTAAGGACCCCAGACACAACGGAGACATCTTTTCTAAGGATGGCGTATTGTATCGTAGAACGGGCAACCCGGACACGGGGAATAACCAGCTCCTAGTACCGACGCAGTACAGAAACCAGATCTTAGAAATGGGGCACTCTCTTCCCTTTAGCGGACATATGGGACAAAACGCCACTATTCAGCGAATAAAAAACCACTATTGGTGGCCAGGAATGAACTCTGACATTGTCTTCTTCTTCGATCCTTAACCACCGACCGTCAAAGCAGTCAGTGGCCATCACGCCTAGTGGCGTCTTGTACTGCAACAACAAATTGATTCCACTTTGCACGGTCGGTGGCCATCCTTCGTACAGTGCCCCAACTCTGGTTCATTCTTTGCATCTCAGCCTCCACAGTCCTCCGCCAAGTTGTTTTTGGTCGGCCTCTCTTTCGCTTTCCTTCAGGGGTCCAAAGCATAGCTGTTCTTGTTATGGCATCGGGGTCTCTTCTGAGGACATGACCAACCCAGCTCCAGCGTCTGCCAGCTATGATGGTGTGCATGTCCTCTTGCTTGCTACGAGTAAGCAGATCTTGGTTGGTGATGGTATTCGGCCAAAAGATGCGGTGAATTTTTTTTAGGCATGTTGTGTGAAAAGAGGACAATTTTGACATTTCCTTCTCTGTGACTCTCCAGCATTCCGCACCATAGAGAAGCACAGAAAGCACGCAACTCTGGTATAATCTTAATTTTGTGCTTGTGCTGTATTGGGAGGACTTCCAGATGTTATTTAGGCTAAAGAAGGCTGTTCTTGCCTTATTCATTCTGATGTTGATGTCTTTGCCTGCCCCACCGTCTGGTGTTACTATGCTTCCTAGGTATGTGAAGGTATCTGTCTAAACCAGTTGCTGATTCCTTATTGATATGGGCTCAGGGTTGCTCACATTGAGCGTCATGACCTCAGACTTCTTTAAATTGATGTTCAAGCCCACCTGCTGGCTAATTTTATTAAGTCTATCCGTTTTTTCCTGGATGTGTTGATGTGAATGTGCCAGCAGTGCAATGTCATCTGCATATTCCAGATCTTCCAATGTAGAGAATGTAGTCCATCTTATTCCTCTTGGACTGCCCTCTGTTGTCTGGCGCATCACCCAGTCTATGACTGTTAAAAAAAGAGTGGTTGATAAGGGGCATCCCTGTCGTACTCCTGCCTTCACCTCGAAGGTTAGGTTGCTCTGCCCAACACTACACGTAAAGTTGGCATAGAGGCTTTTTATGATTGACACTATGCCAAACTTGCCTTGCCGGAATGGGATACCATAAAAGCCCTCAGTATTTTTTAATAAACTGCCCTATGTATGGACTGTCAAAAACGCATCTTTTCAAAATTGTAACAAACGGGCAAAACGGGATAAAGCTGTCTTTACCGACCATTCTGAAACACTGCTTAGAAAATGGGGCACTCTCTTCCCTTTAGAGTTAATATATGGGACAAAACGCCACTTTTCAGCGAATAAAAAAACCACTATTGGTGGCCAGGAATGAACTCTGACATTGTCAGGTATGTGAAATCCTGCGCCCAGTGCCAACGGGTAGCACCCAAGCACTTGACACCCCCAGTACCTATGGGGCAAATGCCAATAGTAGGGACTCCATTTGAACTGGTTGCTGTCGACATTATTGGTCCCCTGGAAAAGACCAAAAGAAGGAACAGGTTCATCCTGACCTTAGTCGACACTTGCACTATGTGGGCCGAAGCCGTACCGCTACCATGCACTAATTCCAAGCATGTCGCAGAAGCCCTTGTGCAACATTTTACACGGTTGGGATTCCCTCAACAAGTTTTTGACGGACAATGGATCCCAATTCCGTAGCCTGTTAATGGAGGAGATCTTTAAGATCTTGAGGGCCAAACATATCCACACAAGTCCCTACCATCCGGCCGGAAATGGGCTCGTGGAACGTTTTTTTAACGGTACCCTCACCATGATGTTACGTAAGCTGGGTCAGGAGAAACCGGAAGACTGGGACCAATATATATCGGCTGCCTTATTCGCCTACCGAGAGGTACCCCAAGCGTCTACGGGTTTTGCGCCAGCTACACTTTTATTTGGCAGACCTATTAAGGGGCCACTAGAAGCCTTACTTCGGTCCCTGACAGACCAGAAGGCTGACGAGACAGTCGTCTCTGCAAGCAAGTATGTATCTGAGCTTAAGGAAAGGCTAAAGCTAGGATGGGATCTAGCTACTACCAACCTTAAGAAAGCCCGCGCTAAAATTACTAAAAGATACAACAAAGCTGCAAAAGAGAGAGAAATACAACCAGGGGAGAAAGTCCTATTGCTACTTCCAACCGGAAGCAATAAACTTCGCATCGGATGGCAAGGACCGTTTACCGTCCTTAAAAAGATCTCACGTACCAACTACAAGATCTCCATCAAAGGAAAGGAGAAGGTCTTCCACATAAATCTACTAAAGAAATATTTGGAAAGACCGGTGCCATCCTCCGAGCATCTCCTGGCTGTCGCCATAGCAACGGAAGACGAGGAAGATGATGATGGTTGCATGGAGTATCCACTGCAACCCACAGAATCCTTTAAAGATGTCAAGTTCGGCGACAATCTCTCACCAGAACAACAAACAGAAACCAGGGCTCTACTAAAACAGTACAGTGCAGTCTTAACGGATGTACCTGGTCGAACAAATCTCATTGAATTTGATATGAAATTAACAAACGAGACCCCTGTTCAAACCAGAGTTTACCCCATCCCGTACGCTAAAGCTGATGCACTTCGCGGAGAAATAGACAAGCTGCGTCAGGCAGGAATTATCAGTGAGTCTACATCTCCTTACAGCTCGAGTGTAGTGCTGTTGCAGAAGCCCAATAAGGAAGTTCGGCTGTGCATTGATTACAGGTTGCTAAACGCTGTAACGGAATTCCAGCCCGAACCTCTCCAAACTGTTTCTGAGTTGTTCACCAAGCTCAGCAAAGCAAAGATCTTCTCCAAGATTGACCTCAGTAAAGGTTATTATCAAATACCAGTCAAGGAGGAAATTAAACCTTTGTTAGCTTTCAGCACTAGCGAAGGACATTACACATTTAATGTGATGCCGTTCGGTTTGCATAACGCACCAGGAGTGTTCACCAGGATGATGAGGAAGCTTCTAGAACCTTTGCAAAGTCCCCATATCCATAATTTCATGGATGACATATTAATTGCATCGGAAACCTATGAAGAACATATTGCTACGGTTGCTATGCTCCTCAGGAGACTACAGGAAACGGGTCTCACAGCCAGACCTAGCAAATGTCTCATCGGGTTTGAACAGTTAGACTTCCTGGGGCACACTATTTCTCACGGATGCAGTTGGCCTATTAAGAAGAACGTGGAGAAAATAGTGGCAGCAAAAAGACCCCGAACGAAGAAAGACGTACGTTCCTTCATATCGCTATGTGCATACTATCAGAAGTACATCCAGAACTTCAACGGACTGACGGCACCTCTGACTGACCTCACAAAGAAAGGTTGTCCTGATAAGGTCATATGGGATCAAAAGTGCGAACACGCGTATAGCACTTTGAAAGGACAGTTGTCTGCATACCCCATTTTGAGGTTGCCTGACCTCAAGAAACCTTTTGTACTGAGAGTCGACGCGTCAGGTCAGGGCATCGGGTCAACACTGCTTCAAGCCGATGACAGTGACCTGAACATGCTATTTCCAGTTGCCTATGGCAGTCGGAAATTAAATAAAGCGGAACGGAACTACAGCGTAGTTGAAAGGGAATGTCTTGCTCTGATTGACGGTATCAGACGCCATCATGAGTTTTTTTATGGTACATCTTTCACGGTGCAAACAGACCACGCTCCGTTAGCATTTCTTGGTGCCAATAAAGAATTTAACGCTAGGATCATGCGTTGGGCCCTCCTTTTAAGCGTTTATTCTTTCAAAGTGGAATATATTCCGGGAAGACAGAATGTCGGGGCTGATTTCCTGAGTAGAAACTGGACTACAGAGGAAGAGGAGGAAGGTGAAGATACCAATCATCCAAAAGTTACCGATCAGGGCAGCTTCATCGTCATAAATCAAACATGAAAACACGTTTTCACGTCTCAAAAGAGGGGACGATTGTGATGGACGAACTCGGCTGACCCTGAACTTTGTTGTAACTTCTTGTAAAAACGGGACTTCTTTCACGTGGATTCATTAGCTATGCAACTGTTCCACACAGAGGGCAAACACGTTTGCTGATTGATATGCGGAGAGTTTACCTATCGTTTATTCTGGTCATCGCATTGATTTAAGGAGAGATTAAATCACGCCCACTAACATCTCTTGAACAATCATAGGCAGTTATTTTCATTAACTTGGCCAGTGGGGGGGGGGGGGGCGTGGCCAGAATCAAACAGATAATGCGACCACGATCAAAGAGACAGACTGAGGGATTTCAGGGGAGACTATCGGCGCTATCAAAGACAGTAGTGGTCCCTGAAACGAGACGCAGTTTCTTGCCGCTATTTTCGCGTCTCGGTGTCAACCGCAGAACCGAGCGAACGGGGAAAGCCGAAACGGGCAGCAGCGAGCGGAGATACGAAGACCAGGGGGCGGCTTCTCCCCTTGATTTGGCGGTCAGATCCCCAAAAGTTCCTGAGATGAAAAAAACTGTCAAGTTCCTCATGTCCCACTCAACTTACATTCCATTTTAGATAAATAGACCATGAAGAATAGACACTTTATCACTCGCTGGCCAGACCTTTACAGAAGCACTAGCTTTATTGAAATCTTGTTATAGATTTTCCCCTGGATTTTATATATATTTGCAGTGATTTCTATTCTGTGCAAAGCGGTAATATATTGTGTAAAGTGATCAGTGGTCTAGTTCAGTCATTCTATTTCAATGGATTTTGTGTTAATTTAAATCTATTAAATTAAACCATCTCAATAGTTCCAGTTGTAAATATAATGATCTATCTATTATATTATTTCAAAAGATAATAGATGCTTAAATTAACTTTTAAAGTCGCGAAGGAATTTATAATTAATAAATTCAGTTAAGTCCTAGTTTTATAGATGTGTGTTTTTAACCACTAGAATTCGCGCAGTGTTTATTAAATACATAATTAAATACTCGAGTGTATTATAGGCTTAACGGGAAATTTATCGCGCTTGATTTTTCGGTATGTTACATGTCTTTTTTCTTTCACACAGAGTGATCGTAACCTGCGGTCCCAGCTAAATAAAGAAAGAAATAAAGAAATCATCCTATAAACTTCCAGTCATATTGAAGAAACATTTCTTTTAAATATAATCTTGTGGCGGTCCTTTGCGACCTAGCTGTCAGAATTAAATGAAATAAATCCCACCCAAGAACATTGTAAAGAACAATCATCAAATTACCATTACAAACCTGTAAGATAAACTGGAAGGTAATCATCGCCAGTAGCGATATTATATTTACTGTTTACTGTGAGAGAGTACATATTTTCCTGACTGTGACTGAGCCTAGTTTTTCCTCAATTGGATTTAATAAAACTTTCCGGTCAGTTACTATCATCACGCATTGAAGGAATTTTACCATAGCGGAAGATTAAAAGAGACCACTTCATTTTCATCCTGTGCCGAACTGTGTCAGTGCCATCCCATAGACTCCTTTTTTATATAATAAAAAAAACAAGAACTCTTAGTCTTCAAGTCTTGCGATAAGTGAGAATATTTGTTACCAGCAAAATCTCGCAAACATCTGGGGCGGGACATCGAAGGACTAGACAGTTCACATGTCAAGAGAATACTTGCTGTTTTATATACTTTTATGGATCGTCTGAGGCTGCTTTCGGTAAGTGTGTGAGTATATGAGTGTGGATCCTCACGCGTGTGCATGAATGACAGGAAATTTAATCTTTTTCTTTTGTAACCCTGTTGTTAACTTTCTTGCCTAGTAATATAATTTTTCTGTATTCCCTGCATTGTTCCTTTAAGGGGGAGTTGATAATTGGTTAACTCTGTTTAAAACCCCCCCTCCTTTCCATTTGCTTAGTAAAGGGAAGAACAGTTGGGAAGAACAGGTTTTTTTCTATCACCTATAGGTATAGGTGTCCCGCCCCAGATGTTTGCGAGATTTTGCTGGTAACAAATATTCTCACTTATCGCAAGACTTGAAGACTAAGAGTTCTTGTTTTTTTTTTTTTTTTGTAACACCTCTTTCAGAGCAATTAACTTCACTGTTAGGTTAACGTACTCGTGTTCCTGATATTATCTATCTCTGGACTGGGTTTATCTTTGTCTAATAAGCGGGAAGGGCTTAGTCGATACCCATCTTCTTCACCCCTCCCAAACTTGTTATTTGCATTTGTGTACTTATGATAATTTATGTAATACCTGATATTTGTTAGTGATTGATGTTTAAGGTGAATAAAATCACATAAACTCATTGAGTACTGTGTTGGAGATACCCAAAGCCCAACATTTCCCCTATTCGTTTAATATAGTTTGTATCTACGTCGTCTGTGTGTTTGAAAACACCAAATCGGTGTGCGCGCAGAGGTGTGTCTGGAAAACTGGCAAATAATTGTTTGACCAGGAGAGCGGAAGAGAAGATTGAGAGAAACGATTTGTCGTAAATAAGTCTGTCTTTACTCTCCTCCAGCACGCTGTGAAGCAACTATTTAATCTCTACATTTTCTATCACTGAGTTTTCCAACATCATTTCACTCTAAACCGGACCACTATTTCTAAGACTCTTTTCTCTCAAAATAAATTTACGACACCTACTACTGTCATTCCCCTACGGCAGAGATGGGTACGCCAGAAAGACTAAACTCTCATAAGGAGTTCTCGATTATTTAAGTTTGTGAAACAATGTGTGAAGGATTTGCTAGCAGAGCCAGTCGGTAGACATTATATTATTCCTCACGACTGAAATGACCCATTTAACCATAACTGGGTTAGAATTTGGGTATACTGTTCTTTGTTCTAGACATGTTTATCGCTATTTTTCATGTGTTATACAATTATGATTATTATTCAAGATTGAAAGTTTGAGAATTTCTTATTAGACTGCTATCCATTCTTGCTAATATACTACTCGTCAAAAGTAAAGGGCCACTTAGAAAAACCTTGGTTGAAACCATAAAACAAATCTGATATAAACGTAATTGGTATCAGTCAAAACGGCATTTATTGAATACCAAATTGACATGTCACGTAAAGAAATGGAAACACACATTCAAACGAAATGAAGCTGTGAAGTGTGTCACCCACCTTTTCAAAAGTCACACAATAGATATTGGACAAATAGACATTTCAAAATCGGGTATGACCACCGTTTGAAGAAAGGCATTCAAGACAGCGTAGACGCATCGAGTACACATGGGTCTGAAGAGTATCCTGAGAAACAGCTTGCCATTCCTGAAGCAGAAATGCAGTCAGCTGTGCAACATCCATTGGCAGGGGGTGATTTGTTGACAATCTTCGACCAAGGACATCCCAGAGGTGCTCAATCGGAGAAAGGTCAGGTGAATGCTGGCAACGCCATCCTGATGATCCCATGTTGCTGAATAAACTCATTCACCAAACGAGCTCAATGGGGTCGAGAGTTATCATCTAATAGGATGGCATTACCACCTATATCCTCCAGAGCAGGCTGAACAATTGGTCTCAAGATTTCGTTCTGGTATCTTGGGCCGGTCAAGTTGCCTTGGATGATGTATAGTGGGATCCTGCCGTGTCTGTAGAAGCCTCCCCAGACAATGACAGAACCCCTACCATAACGATCCATCTCTCGAATTGTGTCATCAGTAAATCGCTCTCCTGGTCGTCTCCAAACTCGAATCCTGCCATCATTTAATGACACAGTGAAGCGAGATTCATCAGTGAAGAGAACTTCACTGCATTGTTGCCTTGTCCATCGGATGTGCTCACGACACCAAGCAACACGGGCTCTGCGATGAGCAGAAGTAAGAGGGATTCTGACTGCAGGACGTCGAGCAGCCAGTCCAAATTCATGTAAACGTCTGCGAATGGTGCTTTGGCTGACATTAACGTTTACAGTTTGTCTCAGCTGACATCTTAGAGTGGAACAAGTCACTGTTCGATGGCACAGTGCTGACAACAAGAGGTACCGATCATCATGTCTATTGGTGCATCTAGGGCGACCTGGCCGGTGGCGATCCTCCACACTTCCTGTGGCTTGAAATCTCTCCAAAATTCTTTGGATAGAAGAGTGTGACACTGCAAGCCGTCTAGCAACCTCACGGACAGATAAACCACTTTCAACCCACGCTATAGCCCTCATTCTTTGTAAGGAGTCAAGACTTCTTCTCGGTGGCATGGTTTTTGCAAGTGATGAAACTACCCTAAGTACGTCTGCTGATTGTAAAACAAATTAAGAGTGAACGTTGTTCACGAAAAGTTGCCATTGCACGTGGAATGTCAATCAGCACGATTACTTCCCCTGTTTGGTTCTACGGAAGTTTGAAAAAACAGATTAAAAATATGAATTTATGATCAGCAAACCAAATTGCACGTGATCACCATGGTTGTCGGTGAGTTGTTTTTATGCTTAACGTGCATAGAGGACTGTCAGATTAAGATATTGCATCCATTTTTACTAAAAACTTCCTTTATTTAATCATTCTATGCGCTTATATAAAAGTGTATTGAAAATAATAGGGTGGCCCTTGACTTTTGACGAGTAGTATATATTGGAATACTAATTGCATGTCTCTGTGACTTTAGTTTAAACCAGTGCTCTGTCGTAAAGTGTATCTGTATCATAACGCGCTCAAATTTCCTCATTCGAAAAAGTTAGTAACGTAAATGTTCCGCCTATAACCACTCCTAATATATTTGAAAATTGCCAAGAGCAAGGTCAAACGTCGGCTAAGAATTGGACAATAGTTGACTTTTCTACTACCATAGTTTGAAAAAGGTTACCCTTCCCCTAATCGTATACACACACGCCCTATTATTTAGTGGAGGTTGTAACTATAAATAACTACAATGTTTGAACTTATGCACCATTGCCTAGCCGGACAGTCCACGATTGGCACAAGATTTAAATTTTCAAAGACCAAGCGTATTGAGTCCCATCCCCCAAAAACACACAGCTCGCGTTCCCCTTCCCAATATTTTATGACGAAAGCCGGAAAAGTTGGCAGAAGAAAAAAATAACTTGTTACCTCGCCTTCAAAAGGGAGAGAGGGAAAAGGGGGGGGGGGGAGAATTAAAATGAAAAGAATCAAGGCTAACTTATGCGTTTGAAACTAAAACTAAATTTGTGCAGAGAGGAGGGGAAAGAGAGAAACTTAGATAACGTATAAAGAGGGTAAATACCATGGATGTATTGAATTATAGCGATAATATGGTTTATTAAAATACCATACTATTCCCTGTGATAAATTACCTTGCCTTATATAAAAGTATGTGGTTCAGAATAAATATAGAGACAAATTACATAGATAAAAACGATGAAGAAGAGTTAGATGAAAACTAAAAGGGGGATAGAGGCCAAAGGGCAGTTTAAGAATCACTTTTAAAAATTGAAATCGACCCAATAATAACCGAGATATTATAGAAAATAAAAATTGAGATAGGCAGACAAACACACTGATGACCTGCTCAATGTTGAAAGTCTTCGAAAGTTACATTTTAGGGGACGCGTTTTTTAACAGTCAAATTTGCTTGACTCGTTTGATTGGTTAATGATAGTTTAGGAAGGGCAGATAAATCTAACGCTTTACCAGAATACGCTGCCACTTGAGAAAAATATTTCAACACAGTAGATTAAGATCAGACTCATAGCAGTGTGACCAATGCCTTTGCGATCTGGGCGACAGCGATCTGCACCTGTGCCATTGATTGCCAGTTAATCTTACATTTGTGTGAAATATTTCTTTGATTGCGGTAAGATAAATAATTTTATTGAAATATTTTATTAATATGTAGAGGCAAACCCAGATAGGGGGCCAAAAATTTGTGTTGTACGACATTGCCATGGGAAAAGAATTACGACATCCTAGCAGGCATGCCTAAGCAGACTTATTGAGAAACGAAATTAAATTGTGAACAGGTTACAAGAAGACAACTGTATACCTATCTGATTGTATGGAAGAAAATCATTGTTTAAAGTGACAGGGGCGTTGCAGCCATATGGAAGAAGAATGTAAACACAGTACGGAGTGAAGTCAAATAAATTAGGGACTAGTGCAAATGTTTTGCACACGAGACTGACCAAAAATGGTGATAGTTTTGAGTAATTGTGGAAGTATTATAGCCAGCATATAAAAGTAGGGGAACGTCCTTTTTTTTCAAGGTTATATTGCCTGTTACCAGTTGGTGACAGGAAACCTGGTGAAGACAGAATTGGAGGACAGAGAAAGCCTCAGAAGAGCTGTATGCTGCGTTTAATAGCCTGAAGACCACACTTGTGCTGAATTTATATGATCTACTTCAGATAGAAACTTCAGGTGAAGTCCCCTTACGTGGGCTCTGAAAACTCATTCATTAAAAATTTCCACACGTGACTTTCATTATTGTGGGCATGATGACAAAAGTAGTCCCTCCCACCATTGACTTTCACTTTTAGACAGTACTACATCAGTCTGTGTTCTACACTTACAGTGACACTTGTTTATTATCAAGTATGGACAAAGATCCCTCCTTATTTATTTATTATATATAAATACAGTTCTCTTCCGTTTTAACCACTCCTGTCCCAAAAAGATTTGAGGGACAGGAAATAAAATTTCAATATAATTATCTAAACTTAACACCAGTCTTACTTAATTCAATTTCATTGAGTTATAGTTGTGTTTGTTTTATGCACTTAACACTATACTTACATTACCCTAGACACGTAGCCATAAAATACATAACAATCTCATTAAATATTTCCCGGAGTGAGATCTTAGAGAGGTAGCGGATAGGTACCCTGAGAATACACCATCATCAACAATTAGACTCAGGGACTTACATAGCTTGACCTCACTCTGAGTACACGTAGTTTGGTAACATCAATAACCTCTCCGGCACACTCGCCACATGCTCCACAACCAGTGTGCCGTGGCAGCTGATATATGCCTGGTGTGCAGTGACACCAGGCAGAACAAACCATATAATGACATATACAATTTTATGTTATGGTAAAATACTATGAAAGAAACACGTACAATTTTACAAATAAGTTAATTTGTCATCTATCAACAAAGTTCTATGATCGCATCGAATTTTAAAATATTTGTCAAAACCACTTATTTAAATATTGTAGTGTGCCGTGGAATTTTAAAAGGCACTCGAAGTGTGCCGTGAGGTGAAAAAAGGTTGAGCACTAGTTTAAGCATTGATACTTTGAGATATCATCTGAATTCAATTTTTATCAATTCGGACTCTTTCCTGTCCATCTCTTAATGTTCTCTTCCCACTTACAGCGCTGTCTTCCCCTTGCACGTTTGCCTTCAACTCTGCCTTCTAGAATGGTCTTCTGCAAGGTGTTTTTCTTTTTACACGACCACAATGTTTTAGCTGTCTAATTTTGATCTCCTTTATTAATTCTCTTTTCTTTCCTTGGTTTTCTAGGACCTCTTTATTTTCTTGTCTTCTCTTTCCATGAGATGTGCCCCATTCTTCTATATATTCAATTCTCAAGGACCTAAATTCATTTTTCTAATTGATTGTTCATTGTCAATGTTTCTACATCATACTGTTATGAAGAATATATATATATATATATATATATATATATATATATATATATATATATATATATATATATATATATATATATATATATATATATATATATATATATATATATATATATATATATATATATATATATAGCATTAGACGATTCTAAGTCTGAATTTGTGAGTTAGTAGTTCATGTGTTAGTATCTGTCTCATGTTATTGAATGTAGCTTTGGCCATTCCTGTTCTCTTCTGGATTTCTGTTTTGCATCTGCAGTCTTCTGTTATTATATGACGAAGATATGAGAAACTCTTGACTTGTTCCATGATTTTCCCATTTATGCGTATCTTTAATGTTGGCTTATCGCCTACTTTGCTAATTATTATAGTTTTCATTTGTTCTCGATGCTAATGTCCAATCAATATTCATTACTTATGCTGGCTACTTGCGTCACAAACTCTTGCAACTACTGTTAAAGGTACAACGCCAAGCCAAATACGCAATAAAACAAACAAACAACAATATCATCATTAGATGAAGGGCTAGAGGTAGCACTAGGAAATGTCATATACAGTGATTTTCTTATTAAAACGTCTGTAACCAATGATAACAAAATCTCGTCTGCTTTTTGGGAAAATATGGAAAAGGCGCTAACTGCACTGTGAAAGCTAAATTTACCATCCATTAAAAGAGCATTATTTTGGATATTTCTCCATATCATAAGTGTAAATAATCGATCCGTAGTCTCCAGTGAATCGACAATACGGGGGCCTTTTTCCCTATAGTTGGTAGTAATATTACGATCTGCGAGAGCCGTATCTACATCTCTGCTCGCCATCTATTTCTCTTCAAGTATCTCAGCAATAGGCAAGAGAAGCTTCCACTGCCTTAGGAATTATATATGGAGATCTGTCACATATGTAAATAGTGCAGCAGTGAACGCCCACTTTCATCCCCCGCCCCCCTCATCTAGGGTTATTTTTTTTTTTGCTACATTAACGCCTGATTCATTATCGCAATTAACACGCAAGCTGTCTGGCAATTAAGCACGGTGGAACAGAGCGAAGTGCGCAGCACGGCGTAATCGTTCTTTGATCAGGGAAACGCGCGGGCACAGGCCAGGCGTTAACAGTTTCTTTGAAGAACAAAGGGCGATAAGTCTGAGACGTACCTTGGATTGTTACATTTTCAGGGGAATTAACTTACGTAGCTGATATGCGGCAGGCGGGGAGAATGAAAGACAAGCCAGAGGTTGTCGGTCGGCAGAGGTGAAGAAAAAACCTTTCATTCAGGAATCGAACTGTAGATGTGCCCGGCCCTGGCCGTAGGTGCGACTTTCGCATTAAGGAGCGAAAGAACGGCATCTATGGATATATACCCCGTCTCTCCAAAAGTCATTATCAGTTCCTCAGAGAACTTTCTGAAATAACTAGCTGGATATCCTAGAGTTTTTCGTACAAAGGTGTCGTAAATTTATTTGAGAGAGTTCTTGAAAAAATTAGTGGTCCCGTTTAGAGTGAAGAAGGATGGTGAAAGCTCTATGATAGAAAGGATTAGAAAAGTAAATAGTTGATTCACAGAGTGCTGGGGAGAGTAAGGACAGACTCTTTTACGACAATCTGTTTCTCTCAATCTACTCCTTAACTCTCCTGGTTAAACACTTATTTGCCAGTTTCCAAAAACACATGCGCTCACACCAATTTGGTGCTTCAACCACACGGACGTACGTGAATACAACTACAAATAACAGATATGGGTAATTTGGGCTTGGGTATTTCAAAACAGAACTAAATAAGTTTATGATGTTTATTTATCATTTAAAATCAGTCACAACAATTATCATTTGGTACAGTCAAAAATCATAGGTACAGAAAATACAAATAACAAGGGGGGGGGGGGGGGGGTATGAAGAATGGTATTCAATCTGCCCTTCCCGCTCGTATTAACAAAGGAAGAAAAATCCCATTCCAAGAGACAAATGGTTATCAGAAGTATAGATACTTTTCTCTTGATAAGATGGGGTTACGATACTAGGTAGGGGTGAAGAAAAAAAAACCCTATTGTTCTCAAAATGATTCCCCGTTACTAAGCAGATTTAAGGGAGGGGAAATAACGAAGTTAAGCAATCCCCCTTGAGGAAAAAATACAAGAAATACAGTAAACAAGGTAGATACCAGGTAAGGCTAATAAAATGTTTGCAAATAATGCTCCTTCATTTATGCACGCTCGTGATGGCCAACACACAAGTACTCACACACACTTACCGATCGTGGAATCTGGCACTCCATAGAAAAATTACACATAGTAGTAAGCGTTCAATAACTGAATACTGTTCTTCTTTTCCAGCCCCAGATTTTAACGGGTTTAGGCTCTTTAACAGAATTTCCCGAGAATCGATGGACGGTGAAGCCTAAGTGTAGTTTCGTTTGTTAGGAAAAAAGTTCTATGGATGGCACGGACACAAAATTAGGGGGTGAGGTTGGTGAGGTTTCTTTGACTTTGCTGCTGATAGTAAACTTCTTAAGCGTGGTTAAACAGCTCACCAGTGAGGTAGGTTTTTCTTCGGGGTTTAAAAATCCAGTGAGAAAAAATTATCAACTGTCAGTGTTCAGAAAACATATGCTCTCTTTCACCGTATAGAGCAGGGCAAAAATTTAGATAGCGAAATCCCAACAGAGGATCGCCACAAAGATTAAAATCTAACTGTTCATCAACTTTTTCTGGAGGGTAAGAACTGAGTCTGGATGACTCTATATAATTTATTTATTGCTTTATTGCAGGGACGCAGAGGTTGTATGATCATTCTATAGGAAAAGATAGAAAAACATGAAATCATACTGCAGAAAAATTCAATAGCATTCTAAAGCGCGATAAATTTACCGTTGTGGTAAAGTGGGATATATAAATATTTATAGGGGACTTAGTGTACTGACTGAGATCAGCTGTGAAGGTATCTATATCTAATAAGGGTAGTGTATTATAGATGACCTTACTTGCTACCACATATTTATACCTCAGTCAGAATTATTCTTGAATATAGTGATGACTACGTTGAATGTCTAGGGTATGTATATGATGAAGTGTAAGTCACAACAACAACAGACAGATAAACAAGTCAATTTATTCCACCACACTTGACAACACTGTGACACTCACACACATGTACCATTCTATAAGACTATCTTAAATGAGTCACTGGTAAATTTTCAAATATCAATATGTATTAAGCACTTTTCGTTAATATATATGTGTCCTGATTCAAATACAAAGTGAACCAGGAATCACAATCACTTTTAATTACAAGTTATATGTACAGAATTTATCAATATGAATCTTGTAGTGACATATTTTATTAATCTTATCCTATGTGTGTCAGTTGTGTAGTGGTAATATGAGGTAATACTGGTGTTGTTTTTTCAAGCTATGTTGGTATTTGTCATCATGACTTCAAGTGTTTATTTCTGTTGGAACTAGTATTGGAGATGTTCTCAGTTCCGTTCATTCAAACAATTAATTTCCCCTCTTATTTTTATACAATGTTAGTTTAAGATGGGGTTACATTATGTTGAGCTCAGCTGGCCACATAGGCTTAACTTTCGTGATGGCGGCAGGAAAAGACTCCTCTGCTCGATTGCTCCCCTGTGTTCTGGAGACACCTCACTGTTTGCTATATGGACCAAGGAGTATGCTGTCCGCCTCTGGATTCAGCAAAGCTCTGACCAGGTACTGCTCAATAGCTTTAGGACCACAGTCCCTGAAACAAGAAGGTTGTACCTCCTACTTCAGAACTAATTTATACTCTATTTCTACACTGAGCACAATACATAACAAACACTGAGTTCAGAGCGGTAGGCCAACTGTCAGCTTCATCTGAAATAATTTACACCAGTATATTCCTCCCTAATGATTACTACGCCTCTGCAATTCCAGCATTATTTCTTTCTAGTCAATAAGCTAGGTGTCAGTGTACTGTTTGGCAATTCCATGTAGTTTTACTTTCCTCCGACACCTTCTGTTCAGGCTGGAGCACTATAGAGGCTTTACCTCATGTTCGCTACTGAACCACACATATATACAGACATAAATTATCAATTTACATTCAATTTTCATTAAAAGATATCAAATATTTCAAGCTTACCACAATTCATGGAAATAATACAGAATTACGTTGACTGGCACTGAATATAACACAATTTCGATCTGCCGATGTCCCAGGCTTTTATTTAGAAAAATATGCACTGGTGCTCAACGCACTGGTTCTGTAGTAAGTTTATTTGCAAATGTGGTGGTGACCTGACGCCTCTAATTGACTATATTGGCAGGTCTAACCAATCATGCCATGTTTACACAGCTTTTCAAAAAAAGTACTCCTACTCACGTTTCCCCTAACAACAAAGAAGTAGTATTTATAGTCCGACTAATCGTGTTTAGCCTTACATTTATTTTCCGCCAATCAAATAGGAGGTAACATGTCAGCCTATTTCCCGTACAATGGTGGGGTGAAAATCTGCCACTGAGCGATTCTGATTTGGGTGTTGTCTGACATCCCTCACTATTTCTTTTGGCTATAATTTGGTAATTCCTAGACTATTTGCGTAACGTTTAACATATTTTTTGTCAGCAAGTCCTAAGGAACCCAAATATACAAATTTAAAGGAGCTAAGTGGCTGCGTTCAAAATATGCACTTTCTTCTACCTCCTGTTTACTTCGAAAACGATGTGGTGTCTGGGTACTGTAATGTTTTCAAACGTAAACCAGTATAATGTCATATTTCCTAATAAGCGTTTTTCAGGATTTTAAAAACCTAACTCTGGTATGGGTAGTGTTTTTTATCACTGTCGATTTGAAAAAAGCTAGTGCATGTGGCCTTACACGCGTGATGGCAGCAATTGTGTATCGCGCGACGCGTGTTTAGTGTTGCATGTGTCCCTGCTTTCAGCCCTCCCTTCTTTCTATCTTTAGTCCATCTGTCTTTCGTTTTAGGTAACGTAGTGTATAAAAAGACATGAATGGAATTTTAAATCTAGGTCATCTTGCGTATCTCAAGGTTTTTCTTAGAAATGGAGTACACATTTTATTGTGTTGGGGAAACGCGTGTATGCTTCAGAAGGCTTTTACTATCAACGTGAAACGTTACAATTTGCCGACGCAGGAGAAAACAAGGGGGATTTCCAGTACAGTCATTGTGACAGCACTGTTCTTTACCATTCTTCTTTCCTTTTATTGAAGTTATTTGTTAGGCTTTACATTTACGTTTTAATTTATATATGGGGATTAGAACATTTCACGACATCTCCCCTCTTAAAACAGACATCTTATGTCAGTCCTTTATTCTATATACACATAGATAAATGTAAGTCAACTTGACTTTACTCTGCTGTTGTGCTATCATGGTTTTATGTAGTTGGGTCCATTCAGAGTAGGCACTACTCTTGAAATCAGCCTCAGACCTCTACAACCAATAATATTTTTCGGTTATGTTACTGAACAGCCGCAAGTGTGACTGCTTGTCTTAATGCTGCTTCACAACCCGTATTCACCATTTCTCTTCTCTGAGTCTGCGCAATGACATGTCCAGAGAACATTAGATTTTCCTCAAAATGTACGTTATGAGGAGATAACATATACCTGGTGATAGCAGAGTTTTCGTAGTGGATCCCATAATCTTCTTATTATGCTGTATGAAACATTCGGAATATCCTCAATCAAAGAGGCAACTCAGGGATTCATTACGTTCCTCCGAATTGTTTACATCCAACAAGTTTGTCTGATCTCAGGTTTTACTGGAATCTGATAGTATCCTTTACTCAGATCCATTTTTGAGAAATATTTAGCTTTATTTAGCCTGGCAAACAACTGATTTGTATCCGGCAATGGATCCACCTGTCCTTCTGTAATAGCATTCAGTCTCCTGTAATCTATACAGAGTCTATGTTCTCCAGAGGGCTTCCTTAAGAGTACAACACCGGAACTATACGAAGATTCACTGTGTGAAATAATTCCTTCCTTCAACAAATAGTTTATCTCTTCCTTCAAAGCTTTCTCCTTAGCAAAAGGAATCGAATATGGTTTCATACAGACAGGTGTGGGGTCTATCAGTTTCATATCATATTCCAATAAGTTTGTATGCCCAGGTCGGTCTGTTAACACCTCTGCATGATTATCTAGAACCTGTTGCACTCTCTCTTTCTGAGTTTTCGTTAAATGTGTACTGATTTTCACCTGTGCCGCTGTCTCACAGGGGTGTAATGGATATTCAAATGATGAAAGTGGTTCCTTTTTCATCTCCATGGCAATTGACAAGGTCAACAAGTGTGTCTCTTCCTGATGTTCTCTTTCCAAATATTTCTTCAGGAGATTCACATGATAGATTTTTTCTTTCCCCTTCTTATCTATCTTATAATTGGTTCTAGACACCTTCTCTAGAACTGTATATGGACCTTGCCATCCAATCTGTAACTTATTCTGACTCCCGGGGAGAAGAAGCAGTACCTTCTCTCCCACAGCCAAATCTCTGTCTTTCGCCTTCCTGTTATAATAGGCAGCATGTTTCTTACTGGCTTGTTTCAAATTTTCATTGGCAAGTTTCCAGCCAGTTTTTAAACGAGTGGTCAGCTCATTCACATATTGGTATGAAGATGTAATGTTTTCCTCTGCCTTTTCATCAGTCCACGTTCTTAACAAAGCTACATATGGACCTTTAATTTTGTGGACCTATTTGTCCATGCACCGGTATGGTCTCTTCCACTAGAAGCGCTATAGTGATGATTTTTCTTCCCAGAATTTTCATGCACAAAACGACCGCTACCAATTCTTCTTTTGGGGCTTTCTCCCCACTTAAAATTCTTGATGAGAGATTTCCTCTCTACATCCTCTTCCTCCAGTTTGTTTAAGTCCCCCATTGAAAATTTCGGCTTATCCAAACCACACACATCCTTTTGCACTAAACCTACCTGGCAATCTTTCAAAACAGTTATTTTGAAGCTTGTCCGTGAAAAGGGGCTTCCATTCCATTTGGTCCACTAACCTATCCTCAATACCTATTTTCTCTTTTAACCCAACCTAAATTACCCCAAACACCGTGTCCAGGTCAAAAATCAATGTTCCCACTTGTGGGTGTTCCCTCATCCCTATTTACACCTTTCTACAAAATTCTCAATAACCCATCTTTTGGGCCAATAATAATTGTGACATCACCCCAAACAATGATGGTACCAACACCATACCCATCCAAATTTCCCACCACCAATATCTCCCCAAAATTTATCATTACCCACAAAAACATTAACCCAATTAATTCTGTCCCTATATCTTTTAGGAATTAAACCCCCTCCCTTGCCTGGATACTTCACAAAACCTAATCCCCACACAAAAACATTCCTACCCCTCATACCTGATCCAAATTCACACTCACCTTGTCCAAACACACCCCCCCCATAAAAACCATACCCCCAACCAATCATTCTAATACATCCCCTAATTCCCCTAATCCCAAAACATCCCCCCTTCAATCTATAAAACACCCCCTCCATATCCAACCCACAAAATTCTATTACACCCCCCACACCACACCACCACATACAATCTTACTCTCCATCCCCATCCTTTATTCCACACCCCCTTAAACCAACATCCCCTTACCCTATACCATCAATACCCATCCCAAACCCCCCCCCCCCCCCCCAAAACCAATTAATCCCTCAAAAAAACAAACACAAACCAAACCACTCCAATATTTCCAAACAAAAACAAACCACCACCTATTCACACCCCCAATTATCAACCCAAATAAAATCACCAACTTCACCCCCCAAACAACCCTACATATTATCCCACCCCTAACCCCCAATAAACAAAAACAACCCATAACCCAATCAATCTCATCAATCACCCAAACCTCCCCCCAAACTCCCCCTCCCACCCCCCTCCAACATCCCCCAATAACCCATCTCCCCCAAACACCTTACATTCTCCCATTCCACACAACTAATAACACACCTTCCCAAACCAAACCTCACAATTTAAAACCCCCTACCCCTCCTACCCAAACACCCCTACATACACAACAACTATCCTCTCCCATTATCACTTAAACCCCATCCCTACTAAACTCCAACCCCACCCAAAAAAACCCACACCCAACATCCAAAAAAACCCCACCCCCCCCCCTCTCCATCAAACTCCATACACACAAAAACCATCACCCCACATCACCAAAAATCCCCCCCCCCACCTCATCCCCCCTCCTACCATCTCACCCAAACCTCCTCACCCCCCCAAACAACACACCCCCCCCACATATTACTATATGTGGTAAAGTGGGATATATAAATATTTATAGGGGACTTAGTGTACTGACTGAGATCAGCTGTGAAGGTATCTATATCTAATAAGGGTAGTGTATTATAGATGACCTTACTTGCTACCACATATTTATACCTCAGTCAGAATTATTCTTGAATATAGTGATGACTACGTTGAATGTCTAGGGTATGTATATGATGAAGTGTAAGTCACAACAACAACAGACAGATAAACAAGTCAATTTATTCCACCACACTTGACAACACTGTGACACTCACACACATGTACCATTCTATAAGACTATCTTAAATGAGTCACTGGTAAATTTTCAAATATCAATATGTATTAAGCACTTTTCATTAATATATATGTGTCCTGATTCAAATACAAAGTGAACCAGGAATCACAATCACTTTTAATTACAAGTTATATGTACAGAATTTATCAATATGAATCTTGTAGTGACATATTTTATTAATCTTATCCCCTAACAACAAAGAAGTAGTATTTATAGTCCGACTAATCGTGTTTAGCCTTACATTTATTTTCCGCCAATCAAATAGGAGGTAACATGTCAGCCTATTTCCCGTACAATGGTGAGGTGAAAATCTGCCACTGAGCGATTCTGATTTGGGTGTTGTCTGACATCCCTCACTATTTCTTTTGGCTATAATTTGGTAATTCCTAGACTATTTGCGTAACGTTTAACATATTTTTTGTCAGCAAGTCCTAAGAAACCCAAATATACAAATTTAAAGGAGCTAAGTGGCTGCGTTCAAAATATGCACTTTCTTCTACCTCCTGTTTACTTTGAAAACGATGTGGTGTCTGGGTACTGTAATGTTTTCAAACGTAAACCAATATAATGTCATATTTCCTAATAAGAGTTTTTCAGGATTTTAAAACCTAACTCTGGTATGGGTAGTGTTTTTATCACTGTCGATTTGAAAAAAGCTAGTGCATGTGGCCTTACACGCGTGATGGCAGCAATTGTGTATCGCGCGACGCGTGTTTAGTGTTGCATGTGTCCCTGCTTTCAGCCCTCCCTTCTTTCTATCTTTAGTCCATCTGTCTTTCGTTTTAGGTAACGTAGTGTATAAAAAGACATGAATGGAATTTTAAATCTAGGTCATCTTGCGTATCTCAAGGTTTTTCTTAGAAATGGAGTACACATTTTTTGTGTTGGGGAAACGCGTGTATGCTTCAGAAGGCTTTTACTATCAACGTGAAACGTTACAATTTGCAGACGCAGGAGAAAACAAGGGGGATTTCCAGTACAGTCATTGTGACAGCACTGTTCTTTACCATTCTTCTTTCCTTTTATTGAAGTTATTTGTTAGGCTTTACATTTACGTTTTAATTTATATATGGGGATTAGAACATTTCACGACAACCGTTAAGACTTTTATATATATTCGCGCATTCAATTAGATGTTTAAGGAAACACTTCGCGAGTCTAGTGGTTAAAACACGCATATATATAAATATATATATATATATATATATATATATATATATATATATATATATATATATATATATATATATATATATATATATATATATATATATATATATATATATAGAACTTAGTTTAATTAATTAGTCATAAATTCCTTCGCGACTTTAAAAGTAAATTTAAGCATTTAAGCATCTATTATCTTTGGAAATATTGTAATAGATAGATCACTAAATTTACCACTGGAACCGCGCTAGCGTAGTGGTTACCACACCGCTCTGGCGACTGGGTGATCCAGGATCAAACCCGGGTGACGGCATTTGAGGATTTTTCGTCGACCGGGATTTGGACTGGATTAACTCGAGACCTGGCAAGGACATTTGAAGGAGTGTCGTCGACCAGGGATTGGCGGCTCCTGAGCCGACTGAGCTGTAATGGGTACCTACGAAATCGGAGAGTATTTGCCTGAATGGCGAGGCACACCTGTCTCTGTACAAGAAAAAAGGGATACTCACGTAAAATCAATGTCAGGTTAGACATAAAAATAATAACCTGAGATTTCGCCTCGAGTATTAGCGGGCGTACGAAAAAAAAAACCACTGGAACTTTTGAGATAGGTTTAATTTAATAGATTTAAATAACCACAAAATCCTGTGAAATAAAAATGAATGAACTAGACCACTGATCACTAGAAACTCATATATATTATACCGTTTAGCACAGAGAAAAACACTCCAATATAGCCATCATTCATATGAAATCTTGCAGGATTCAACTATACGCTAGTGAATTTTAAAATCTCTGGAAAAACGAATGATAAAATGGCATTCTACAGGGTCTCTATATATATGAAATGGAATGACAGATTAGGGGGACATGTTAGAATCTAACACCTTTCTTGAAGTCAGGGTAAAATTGAGATTCTAGCCGCCCGCTCCTCGTCCGATAATGCAATTCTGTGGTCGCTTCCTCTCCTGTTCGTTCCGTCTTTCGAGCGGTTCTCTGGTTGACACATAGATGTGAAATTCCTGCGAGAGACTAGCTTCGTCTGCTTTGGGGGGACCGTCTTGCCTTAGATCGTATGCCGCTCCCTCGTTTGATTCTGGCACCGCCCCACTAGGCCGCCGTACTGACCAAGGTAAGGAAAAAACTGCTCTTGATTGTTCTAGAGATATCCGTGGGCGAGATTTAACCTCTCCTTAAATCAATGCGATTCACTGAATGCACGGAAGATAGCAGCCTACATATTTAATTATCCAACGTGTTGACAATTCATGTGGAAAGGCTACATAGCTAATGAGCCCACGTTTCTGTTCTGCATTGCTAATGAGCCCACGTTGACGAAAAGTTCAGACAATACTGATGTTTTCCAGGGACGTATCATCCTCTAACAATTCAGGGGTACCGATGTTATGAGAGGGTTCTTACCATCATCTAACAAATTCAGGGACAGCTGAGTTGTCCGTCACACTCGTCACCTCTTTTGAGACATGAAAACTTCTTTTCATGTTTGATTTATGACGATGAAGCTGCCCTGATCGGGAGCTTTTGGATGATTGGTACCTTCAACTTCGTCCTCTTCCTCCGTAGTCCAGTTTCTACTCAGGAAGTCGGCCCCGACATTGTGTTTTCCCGAAATGTATTCCACTTTGAAGGAGTAAACACTTAAAAGGACGGCCCAACGCATGATCCTTGCGTTAAATTCTTTATTGGAACCAAGAAAAGATAATGGAGCGTGGTCTGTGTGTACCGTGAAAGATGTCCCATAGAGAGACTCATGATGGCGTCTGATACCGTCAATCAGAGCGAGACATTCTCTTTCAACTACGCTGTAGTTCCGTTCAGCTTTATTTAATTTCCGACTGCCATAGGCAACTGGAAATAACATATTCGGGTCACTGTCCTCGGCTTGAAGCAGTGTTGACCCGATGACCTGACCTGACGCGTCGACCCGCAATACAAAGGGTTTCTTGAGGTCAGGTAACCTCAAAATGGGGTATGCAGACAACTGTCCTTTCAAAGTGCTGTACGCGTATTCGCACTTTTGATCCCACATGACCTTATCAGGACAACCTTTCTTTGTGAGGTCAGTCAGAGGTGCCGTTAGTCCGTTGAAGTTCTGGATGTATTTTTGATAGTATGCACATAGTGATAAGAAGGAACGGATGTCTTACTTCGTTCGGTGCCTTTTTGCTGCAACTACTTTCTCCACGTTCTTCTTAACAGGCCACATGCAGCCGTGAGAAATAGTATGCCCCAGGAAGTCTAGCTTTTCAAACCCGATGAGACATCTGCTAGGTCTGGCTGTGAGACCAGTTTCCTGTAGTCTCATGAGAAGCATAGCAACCGTAGCAATATGTTCTTCGTAGGTCTCCGATGCAATTAATATGTCATCAATGAAATTATGGATATGGGGACTTTGCAAAAATTCTAGAAGCTTCCTCATTATCCTGGTGAGCACTCCTGGTGCGTTATGCAATCCGAACGGCATCACATAAAATGTGTAATGCCCTTCACTAGTGCGGAAAGCTTACACAGGTTTAATTTCCTCCTTGACTGGTATTTGATAATAACCTTTACTGAGGTCAATCTTGGAGAAAATTTTTGCTTTGCTAAGCTTGGTGAACAACTCAGAAACAGTATGGAGAGGTTCGGGCTGAAATTCCGTTACAGCGTTTAGCAACCGGTAATCTATACACAGCCGAACTTCCTTATTGGGCTTCTGCAACAGCACTACACTCGAACTGTAAGGACATGTCGACTCACTGATAATTCCTGCCTGATGAAGCTTGTCTATTTCTCCGCGAAGTGCATCAGCTTTAGCGTACGTGATGGGGGTAAACTCTGGTTCGAACAGGGGTCTCGTTTGTTAATTTCATACCAAATTCGATGAGATTTGTTCGATCAGGTACATCCGTTAAGACTGCATTGTACTGCTTCAGTAGCGCCCTGGTTTCTGTTTGTTATTCTTGTGAGAGATTGTCGCCAAACTTGACATCTTTAAAGGATTCTGTGGGTTGCAATGGGTACTCCATGCAACCATCATCATCTTCCTCGTCTTCAGTTGCTATGGCGACAGCCAGGAGATGCTCGGAGGATGGCACTGGTCTTTCCAAATATTTCTTAAGGAGATTTATGTGAAAGACCTTCTCCTTTCCTTTAATGGAAATCTTGTAATTGGTACATAAGATCTTTTTAAGGACGGTGAATGGCCCTTGCCATCCGATGCGAAGTTTATTGCTTCCGGTTGGAAGTAGCAACAAAACTTTCTCCCCTGGATGGAGTTCTCTCTCTTTTGCAGCTTTGTTGTATCTTTTAGCATGTTTAGCGAGGGCTTTCTTAAGGTTGGTGTTAGCTAGATCCCATCCTAGCTTTAGCCTTTCCATGAGCTCAGATACATATTTGCTTGCAGAGACGACTGTCACGACAGCCTTTTGGTCTGTCAGGGACCGAAGTAAGGCTTCTAGTGGCCCCTTAACTCTTACTATACGGGAGCTAAAACCGCATTTTTACGCGATAGTTTAGCTATCGTTACCGTCGCGTGCCACTTCACGGGGCGAGCCGTAAAATTGGTACTAAACCCGCGCCACTTCACGGGGCTTGCCGGATATTTAGAGTTAATAGGTCTGCCAAATAAAAGTGTAGCTGGCGCGAATCCCGTAGACGCTTGGGGAACCTCTCTGTAGGCGAATAAGGCAGCAGATATATATAGGTCCCAGTCTTCCGGTTTCACGTGACCAACCTTACGTAACATCATGGTGAGGCTGCCGTTAAAACGTTCCACGAGCCCATTTCCGGCCGGATGGTAGGGACTTGTGTGGATATGTTTGGCTCTCAAGATCTTAAAGATCTCCTCCATTAATAGGCTACGGAATTGGGATACATTATCCGTCAAAACTTGTTGCGGGAATCCCAACCGTGTAAAAATTTATACGAGGGCTTCTGCGACATGCTTGGAATCAGTGCATGTTAGCGGTATAGCTTCGGCCCACATTGTGCAAGTGTCGACTAAGGTCAGGATGAACCTGTTCCTTCTTTTGGCCTTTTCCAGGGGTCCAATGATGTCGAAGGCAACCCGTTCAAATGGACTACCTACTATTGGCATTTGCTCCATAGGTACTGGGGGTGTCAAGTGCTTGGGTGCTACACGTTGGCACTGGGCGCAGGATTTCCCGTACCTGATAATCTCAGAGTTTATTCCTGGCCACCAATAGTCGTTTTTTATTCGCTGAATAGGGGCGTTTTGTCCCATATGTCCGCTAAAGGGAAGAGAGTGCCTCATTTCTAAGATCTGGCTTCTGTACTGCGTCGGTACTAGGAGCTGGTTATTCCCTGTATCAGGGTCGCCCGTTCTACGACACAATTCGCCATCCTTAGTGTGACGATATTCTCAATATAATAGCTAAATTAGATAATATTCTAGTGCATAAAGTCAAAAATAAGATAGAAAATAAAAATTGAGTCCATCGTAGTATTCTCCTACGCCCGCCCGCATGTTGATGTTGATAAACCTAATAGCCGAACGAAAGATACTGTCTTTTCGAAAAATTCGTCGTTCAGATTAAATGTAACACTTTTGCAAGGTCAAGTCGGATTGCCAAGACGAGAGTGAAAGAATAAAAGAATAAAAGAGGGGAGGGATGGAATGACAGAACCTAGGGAACGCCGTCTCGCGTTGATTTTAATAAAAAAAAAAACCAACTCGAGCAACATAGCCTTAGGCACGTTTCAAATTACGATACCAAAAAAAAAAAAATGAAATTATGAACCAAAATACATAGGGTCATAAAAATTATATATTCGGATGCCTTATGATGTCCTGAGCAATAATATGGTTTCAGTTACCCACTAGTACAAAAAAAAAACCAAAATAATGGCAATAATATTATGTATGATAAGACGGACTAACGAGAAAAAAGATCACGGCTGCTTAATTTTTTCAAGACATATTTTGAAAAAAGCTTTGGGTAAATAGGACTAAAAGGTACCAAGATTTTGATTGGCTGTAGTTTAAAGGAAGGCGATAGGGGATTGGTTAACATAACACCAAAAATATACTTGTAGTAGTAACCGTAGTATTTTGGGAATTGTTTTTTTTTAAAAGTTCGATTTAAAATTCATAGCCGTCTGCTTCTATTAGCCAGCTTAGATGATATTGAGGGAAAATTGTTAGGCTAGGACGCCATTTCTTAAAAAAATCTTGCCGCGAGACGATGATATCAGAAGTGTAATTCTAAATACAAATATTATAAACTTCTGGACAGGGCAGTGATAACTTGGGCCAGATCTGCCAGTCATCGTTGTTTGTGTGTAATATTCATTGAAATTGGGGGTTTTTGTGGGCCTGACAGTCACATAAAACCAGGCTCATAAGAACTGATTGATTCCTGACTTTGTTGCATAATTCGGGCACGTACTGGAGGCCATTGCCTTTTATGAAGTGAACCCGATGTTCCATCGAGCCTATGACAAGACTTACCAGGGTTGTCCTTCGAAGTTAAGTGCCTGTTCGGCATCGAAAGTCTCAACCTCTATGAACCTCAGTTATTAACCACAAAGCCTGAAATTATCAAATATAAAAAAATTCTACCTGTGACATATGAAAAGAAAATGCACGATAGGGAATGATTATAACAAACTACCTACCATTATACATATACCAGTATTATCCTATTTAGAAAACTACACCTACACACTTTTATTATATTAATACTTGTATTATGGACAGAAGATCCATTGTATAAATTGAATATTGTAAATAATTTCATTGATTTCACTTTTGATTGTCAATCCTGATTCAAACAAAATAGAGTCAGGATAATAAATTGAAAAAAAAATTATTAACGTTACACAAAATTCAAGCACTGGCTTACTTAAGATAATCTTTTAAAGTGTAGTGTGTATGTGATTGTTGTAGTACTGTTGTGTTGTGTTGGATAATAAAATACTTGTGTATATGTTTAGTTGGTTAGTGCAACATTACACTACTTATACATAACCCTAGACACCAAACGTAGTCATCATCATCATACATTCTAGTCAAAGAATAAGTCTGAATGAGATCATAAAGGTGGTAGCAGAAAGGTACCCTGTAACTTACCGCACTATTTATTATATTCAGGGGCCTTCACAGCTGACCTCATTCAGTACACTAAGAGTACATAACAACAACATTTCTTAACATCAAATCCACCACATATATTGGGACGCTCGTCTGGGATTTAAATTTTTCCTGGTACCCCATCACATATATTCGATAGCTCGATTCCGAGATTTTTAAATTCTTATAAAATATATTAGGGTCTCAGGTCCCGGAAATTTTAATTACCTGCCAAATAAAATTAAAAGTATTCTTTTGTGGAATTTAAATAGTGGTTGAGCTATCGGTGCCTGTTGTTGTTCTTAGCCATATTAGAAATTCTTAGTTATAATTAGATACTTGTCTAATTAGAAATTTTAAAAGGTTGCATAGTACAGAATGGCTGATCTGGCAAAGTTTCGATCTGCTGCTGTGCAGACTGCTAAAGAAATGAATATGGATGGACCAGAGCTGGTCCAGTACGTAACTTCAGAGGTTGATAAATTTATTGCCAGAGAAGATAAAAGATTAGAGAAAGAAGCAGAAAGAAAGTTAGAGGCTGAGAAAGAAATTAAGAATTTGCAGATTGAGGCTGACAAAGAGGCTAGGGCATTGGAGGCGGATATGGAGGCGGAGATTAAAAGGCTCCAATTTGAAGAGAAGAAATTAGAAGCAGAAAGAGAAGAAAAGAGATTAGCTACAGAAAGAGAAGAAAAGAGATTAGCTTCAGAAAGATAAGAAAAGAGATTAGCTACAGAAAGAGAAGAAAAGAGATTAGCTACAGAAAGAGAAGAAAGAAGATTAGCGGCAGAAATAGAAGAAAAGAGATTGGCTGCAGAGAGGGAAGCAGAAAAGGAGGAGAAGAGATTGCAGAGGGAGCACGAGTTACGACTAAGGGAGTTTGAGTTTCAAAGCCATGCTCCTGACAATGGTGCCAGCCCTTTTACCTCCAATGCCACTACTAGTCAGGGAGCCTCAACCTCAGCTATGGATTTTCATTTAGACCATTTTGTTGAGAAAGACGATGACATAGAAAGTTTTCTGGGTAGATTTGAACTGTTGGCTACCACGTATGGTTTAGAGAGAGAAAGGTGGAGCCTAAAGTTATCCCAGGGGCTTAAGGGAACAGCTTATGAAGTTTTTGCCAAAATGAGCAGGGATGATCAAGACAGTTATGACATGTTAAAGCAGGTTCTTTTGTTAAGGTATGAAAAGAATGGAGAATTTTATAGGAACAAATTTAGGAATGCAAAACTACTGTCGGGTGAGACCTATCACCAGCTCTCTTCACGTTTAGAGACCTACGTGGAGAAATGGACTGCTCTGGGGAAAACTCAAGATCTTAAAGAAATGATCCTTATTGAGCAATTGAAAGAGTCCATGGCTCCAGACTTGAGAAAGTTTCTCATGGAACAATGTGCAGAGAGGCTGGGTGAGTTACTAAATGTCGCTGAGAGGTATCAGGCAGCAGAAGCAGAGATAGCGGGCACAAAAATGAAACAGGTAGACACTTATAAGGCTCCTCAAAACTTTAATAGATTTGACAACAAAGATCAGGGAAACAAAGGTAAGCAACAGTTTGATAGGCCACGAAATGATTATAGAAATAAAAACCCACAATTCAATGACAGAAAATATGAGGAAAGAAAACCCTTTCATAAAGGTAGATTATATTGTAGATGGTTTAAGATGGACAACCATAACACCGAAAAGTGTACTAGGAAACCTCCTTCCTTCGCTGCAATGACAACGGGGAGAAAGGGAGCCAAGGCCAACCCTACTAAACAGCAGGAACCGTATCATCCCCCAATGTGTGAAGAAGTAATATGTAATGGAGTCACCATAATGTGCTTGTGTGATACTGGATTGGATTATGATTCCGTTGTGAGTTCTCACCTGAAGCAAGCAGATCAATACACCACAGAAACAGTAGAGATCCAAGCTGCAACCAAGGACGTAGCGACCATGACACTTCCCATCGCCAGAATAAATGTGAAAACGCGATATGTGGAAGGAATCATCAAAGCAGCAGTGATAAATGAACCAATCTACCCTCTGATATTGGGGTGTAGATATGTCTTCTTGGGGAATCCCAAGAGACCTGTGATCATGGCAACAGTGCACACCAAATCACAGTCCAAAAATGAGGAGGAAAACCCAATAAATACCCATCCAGATGAGATGAGGAAGGCGCAGGCTGAGGATAAGACCCTCAAGCCGTGTTTTAAGAAATTGCCCAAATGTCATACACCTCCAGGCAAGGGAGACTTCTATATGAAAAAAAAACTGTTATATAAGAAGGCCAAAACTGGATCCACTGGTCACGGACAGTTGGTTCTTCCAAGGGCATATAGGGCAGATGTAATAAGGAGCTTACATGTTGGGAAAGATGGGGACCACGAGAAAGTAGGTACCATCTGCCAAAACGTTGCTCAAAATTATTATTGGCCAGATGTAATGGTCATCGTTGAAAATTTTGTAGAAGCATGTGGCATAATGCATGAGGGAACATCCACACGTGGGAAAACTGTTCAGGACCTAGACACGCCACGGGGCAAACTTAGGTCTGAAAATAAAAATACATTTAAAAATGTAAACAAAGTGGAATGGGAACCCCCTTTTCACACACAGTCTTCACTTGAGTGTATTAACATGGCAACTCTGTGTAGAGGGCCAAAATTGGTTGTATCCCAGAATAAGCCGACAATCCCTCGGTCGGAATTATGTGAACTGGGTAAAGATAAAAGAGAGAGGAGATCTCTCACAAGGAAATTAAAGTGGGGAGAAAAACCCCAAGAGAAGAATTGATAGTGGACGATTTGTAAGTGATGATAGAAGGAAAGTCCATTGGAACTTCACCCGGAATGGCACCGGTAACCCTATTTATGAAGCCAATAAAAAGTCCATTAGAAATTCGACCGGAATGGCACCGGAAACCCTATTTGGGAGGCCAAGAAAAGATCCATATGTAACCTTATTGAGGACGTGGACAGATGAGAAGGCAGAAGAGACTGCTACCTCATCATATCACTATGTGAACGAGCTGACCACTCGTCTTAAAACTGGCTGGAAACTTGCTAATGATAATTTGAGACAAACCAGGAAAAAACATGCTGCCTATTATAATAAGACAGGCGAAGGATAGAGATTTAGCTGTGGGAGAGAAGGTCCTCCTTCTATTACCAGGCAGTAGTAATAAGTTGCAGATTGGATGGCAAGGTTTATATACAGTTCTAGAGAAGGTGTCTAGAACAAATTATAAGATAGATAAAAAGGGGAAAGAGAAAATCTATCATGTGAATCTCCTGAAAAAATATCTGGAAAGAGAAAATCAGGACGAGACACACTTACTAACCTTGTCCATCGCAACGGGAATGAAAAACGAACCACTCACCTCTCATGAATATCCGCTCCATCCCTGTGAGACAGCCGCACAGGTAAAAATCAGTAAACACTTAACGAAAAATCAGAGGGAGAGAGTTCTAAAGGTTTTGGATGATCATGCAGATGTGTTAACGGACAAACCGGGGCATACGAATTTATTGGAATATGATATGAAACTTGTAGACCCAACACCAATCTGTATGAGAGCCTATACGATCCCGTTTGCAAAGGAGACAGCTTTGAAGGAAGAGATAGAGTATTTGTTGAAAGAAGGAATTATTTCACACAGTGAGTCCCCGTACAGTTCTAGTGTGGTTCTATTGAGAAAACCCTCTGGGGAACACAGACTGTGTATAGATTACAGGAAACTGAATGCTGTCACATAAGGTCAGGTGGATCCATTACCTGATACAAATCAGCTGTTTGCTAGGCTGAACAAAGCTAAATATTTCTCTAAGGTGGATCTGAGCAAAGGCTATTATCAGATTTCAGTGAAACCTGAGGTTAGACCGTATTTAGCCTTTAGCACCTCGGATAGACATTATGAATTCATCATGTTGCCTTTTGGGTTGAAAAATGCTCCGAGTGTGTTCTCTAGAATGATGCGAAAATTGTTGGATCCCCTGAATAATCCATGTATCACGAATTTCATGGATGATATTCTCATTGCTACAGAAACATTTAAGGAACACATTAACTCTCTGAATATGTTGTTGGATAGACTCAGGGAGGCAAACTTGATGACCAGACCGACCAAATGTTTTATGGAATGTAAAGAGTTGGAATTCTTGGGACACACAGTATGTCAGGGAAGCATGACCCCTGACCCCAAGAACTTGGAGAAATTGAAGAAAGCTCCGAGGCCGCAGAAAAAAAAAAGATGTGAGATCTTTTGTCTCGTTGTGTGGTTTTTACCAGAAATATATTAAAAATTTTAACTCGATATGTGCAACACTGACGGATTTAACGCGCAAAGAAAATCCTGATAGAATTACGTGGTCCGCGCAGTGTTAATCGGCCTACCAAGAGTTAAAAGAAAAACTCACAAGCAAGCCTATATTGAAATTGCCCGACTTGAGTCAAGAGTTTGTTGTGAGAACGGACGCTAGTAACGTCGGATTAGGGGCAGCCCTATTACAAAGATCCAATTCACTTGATGGGGAATTAACCCCAGTTGCTTATGCTAGCCGTAAGCTGAACACAGCGGAACAAAAATATTCAACTAGTGAAAAGGAATGTCTGGCTTTGATATGGGCGATAAAAAAGTTCCAAATCTATCTTTATGGTATATCATTTAGGATTCAAACAGATCATAAACCACTTGTATTTCTGTCGCAAGCAAGACATGAAAATGCTAGATTATTACGTTGGTCTTTGCTCTTACAGCCATACCAATTTATCATAGAATATATCCCCCGGCTCGGAGAATGTAGGTGCCGACTTTTTAAGTAGACACCCATACGACGAAAATCAGAGTAGTCACCAGGCATAATGATTTAAATTTATCTGTGTGTATTTCGAATTATGAACTGACATCATGTAGTCTGTTCTAAAAGTGGGGAGATATGTGACGATATTCTCAATACAATAGCTAAATTAGATAATATTCTAGTGCATAAAGTCAAAAAAAAGATAGAAAATAAAAATTGAGTCCATCGTAGTATTCTCCTACGCCCGCCCGCATGTTGATTTTTATAAAGATAATAGCCGAACGAAAGATACTGTCTTTTCGAAAAATTCGTCCTTCAGATTAAATGTAACACTTTTGCAAGGTCAAGTCGGATTGCCAAGACTAGAGTGAAAGAATAAAAGAATAAAAGAGGGGAGGGATGGAATGACAGAACCTATGGTACGCCGTCTCGCGTTGATTTAAAAAAAAAAACCAACTCGAGCAACATAGCCTTAGGCACGTTTCAAATTACGATACCAAAAAAAAAAAAATGGAATTATGAACCAAAATACATAGGGCCATAAAAATTATATATTCGGATGCCTTATGATGTCCTGAGCAATAATATGGTTTCAGTTACCCACTAGTACAAAAAAAAACCAAAATAATGGCAATAATATTATGTATGATAAGACTGACTGACGAGATAAAAGATCACGCCTGCTTAATTTTTTCATGACATATTCTGAATTTTTTTTGTTGGGTAAATAGGACTAAAAGGTACCAAGATTTTGATTGGCTGTAGTTTAAAGGAAGGCGATAGGGGATTGGTTAACCTAACACTAAAATATACTTGTAGTAGTAACCGTAGTATTTTGGGAATTGTTTTTTTTTTAAGTTGGATTTAAAATTCATAGTCGTCTGCTTCTATTGGCCAGCTTAGTTGATAATGAGGAAAAATTGTTAGGCTAGGACGCCATTTCTTTAAAAAATCTTGCCGCGAGACGATGAGATCAGAAGTGTAATTCTAAATACAAATATTATAAACTTCTGGACAGGGCAGTGATAACTTGGGCCAGATCTGCAAGTCATCGTTGTTTGTGTGTAATATTCATTGAAATTGTGGGGTTTTGTGGCCCTGACAGTCACATAAAACCAGGCTCATAAGAACTGATTGATTCCTGACTTTGTTGCATAATTCGGGCACGTACTGGAGGCCATTGCCTTTTATGAAGTTAACCAGATGGTCCATCGAGCCTAGGACAAGACTTACCAGGGTTCTCCTTCGAAGTTAAGTGCCCGTTCGGCACCGAAAGTCTCAACCTCTATGAACCTCAGTTATTAACCACAAAGACTGAAATTATCAAATAAAAAAAAATTCCACCTGTGACATATGAAAAGAAAATGCACGATAGGGAATGATGATAACAAACAACCTACCATTATACATATACCAGTATTATCCTATTTAGAAAACTACACCTACACACTTTTATTATATTAATACTTGTATTATGGACAGAAGATCCATTGTATAAATTGAATATTGTAAATAATTTCATTGATTTCACTTTTGATTGTCAAACCTGATTCAAACAAAATAGAGTCAGGATAATAAATTGAAAAAAAATTATTAACGTTACACAAAATTCAAGCACTGACTTACTTAAGATAGTCTTTTAAAGTGTAGTGTGTATGTGATTGTTGTAGTACTGTTGTGTTAAGTTGGATAATAAAATACTTGTGTATATGTTTAGTTGGTTAATGCAACATTACACTACTTATACATAACCCTAGACACCAAACGTAGTCATCATCATCATACATTCTAGTCAAAGAATAAGTCTGAGTGAGATCATAAAGGTGGTAGCAGAAAGGTACCCTGTAACTTACCGCACTATTTATTATATTCAGGGACCTTCACAGCTGACCTCATTCAGTGCACTAAGAGTACATAACAACAACATTTCTTAACATCAAATCCACCACACTTAGAAAAGATGTCTCCGTTGTGTCTGGGGTCCTTGGCCATGGGCAGTTTTCTAAAGCAGGGCTCCGGAGTTGGGTTCATTTGTTGCGCCTCCTTCAGTTCATTCGGCAACAAATTTGGCGCAGGCTCCCTCTTCTTCGTAGTTTGCCCTATTGTGGTTACCGATGCCACAATAGGCTCCTTTGGTTTCCCAATAAACACGTATCTACATCCCAGGATAACTGGGTAGATCGAATCATCCATTATGGCCGCTTTAATAACACCTCTGACAAAATCAGAGTGTATTTCTACCAGTGCGATAGGAAGCGTCCTGGGTGCATCACTCTTGAAAACTCCACATAGTTTGACGGATTCCTCTGTCTCCTGACCGGGTTTGACTAGATGCCTGGCGACAATACAATCAAAACTTAGTCCAGTGTCAAAGAGACAAGTAGTTGAGTGTCGTAGATTTTTTATAGGAGAATTAAGACTTGGGTTGGTCCCTTCTGAATAGATTAGAATAAGTGATAGTCACAGTGAGAGATAGTAATAGAAATAGATTTCCACGAGTGAGATGGTAGACTGTGATAGAGGCTGTCTCTGAAATCGAGAAATCTTCTCTCTTTCACCTATCTTCTACTACAGATTTAGAGGAGTCAGACAGTCTAAACACACACACACACACACACACACATATATATATATATATATATATATATATATATAACATATATATTTCTATCCACTCACGTGCACGCACATACAAGACGACAGTTAGACGTACAGACGTGGGGAAAACTATAACAAAGATTATACAGATAATTTGGAACGAGCTGACCAACGCGCTGATTAAGTTCAAGAGAAATTTTAATTATCATCTAAAATTTCATCACAACACATAAAAATTACATCAAAGCATATACAAATAGTCATAAAGTCAATACAAATGCTACAAGAATGATAGACCCACAGTATGATCCTTCCCCTCGATGTTTAGCCCACAGTCCTGTTAGAAGAAAAGTGATAGCCCAAAGAGTCACGGATACATTAGCGGTAATCTAATGATTTTCCCCTTTTAAAGGTATGAACAGACTTAGATATTAGTATGATCTATCCTAAGGAAAAGTATCTTGTTTGCAACAAACTTGCATAATGAAATTTACAAAGTGGGTGAAATTTGGTATACCATAAAAAAAGAGTCACTCGTTCCTGCTTTCTCTCGGTTCATTCATCAGGGCCCTGTCTCACACAACCTTACCTACAATCGTGCTGCTGTTCGCCGTATGGCGCAAGTAATGACACAATCTGTTTTATCGTTTGATGAAGCGGATACCCAGCTCTGCAGATCTTGGTTTTATCCAATTTGTCCGGGGAGCGTCCTCTTCAGGCGATCGTTTCTTTTTTTTTAGATTTAAATTGGTGTCACTTTATCAGCTCAGGTAAGAATTAGTGTCAGCGGGTTCACAGTGTCAGAATCACGAGGTTTCCACTACTTAGGGGAAAATGTCAGGTTTGTAACTTTCGATTAAAGGTAACCTTCTTGGTCACACCACAAGTTGACAAAAGTTGCGGAACGTTACTGTTTGTAATAGTTTACTTGCCACAAGGGCTGAACTGTACTTAAGTTTTTCTCAGGAAGATTTAAATCTGGCGCAATAGGCCCGTTATGTCATTTCACCTTTAAAGTTCTTGTAAAGATGTTACACCAAGTCTTTTAAGGAATATGTTTTAGTTCTTCACAGATATTACTCATCAGTACTTAACGCTGGCAAAGTTTGGGTTAACCCCAGTTTTCACTGCATAGGGAAGAAAAACCACATATAAAATACTATACATACTATGTACTTGTTATAATTTACATTTTAACTGCAAGCGTACAGCTTGACTTATAATTTAAAACTTCCCGTGAAATAAGTTATATACATAAAATCAATCATCATGAATTAGGAATACATACGTATCCCGTCAATACTCACTGATGTAGCATTTCAGTTATAAGTTAATTTTAAAATATATTCTCGTCTGATTATTTAGCAGTTACATTAAATTCATTTATGGCTGCATGAGTTTAAGCTAGAAATATAATTTATTCTGCTTTCCACTGGAACACGTCAGCTAGAGATCATAACAGACTCATAAATTAAGCACTCTGCACAAAAATCTAACTAGTGAAATATGAAATAAGCGATTATCACTTTAAACACTTCACAAAATACTAGATATCTAATATATAATATTTACCTCCGCACAGAACTACAGATTAATACCACGAACTAGAATCATTCAATATAATGGTAGTCTAGAACTCGGCAAATGTTGCCCAGAAACTAAAGACTTTTCAATACACAAGATATTCTTCTAGTCTGGCGATCTGTCTACTGCAGATTTAGGAGTACGAATGAAAATCTAGTTTCAAACTCTGGTTAATATCTTTAACCAGACAAAAGATCCCACTATTTCCAAAAACCCGATCTCTCCCCTTTCCTAACACCTACGTACCTTAGACGCTGGACATAACATGCCAAACGCGTCATAGACACCTCAAGCTACGAAACTGTCTGAGAGTGCCGTGACAGAGGAAATTACCAGACAAATGTCTCATTCTGCGCCGTGCAGATGTCGGTTATCACACCTCACGCCGGAGAAACGTTCGTGTCAGGTGAAAATGCTAGACCAAACGTCTGCTCCTATGTCTGAGTATGAAACATAATCACACATCTCGTCTGACTGCAGCGACTGACACGTTATATAATAACATGCGGGTGCGTTTCTAAATGAGAAAAAAAAACAGGCGAAAGTATGAAATGGAAAATAGTAATGTTTATAGTCGAAAACGTACGAATGCGAAAAACACAGGAAAAGGATAAAAGAGCGATAATAAAGTAGAGGTCACGGGTAGAAAAAGAAGGAAAGAATATAGAAAATTTATTGATCATAATCTCTATGCGACATTGAGGTACCATTCAAAATTACAGTTCCTTGCGTTGAGGGTTTGTGCCCCTCAGGTTGAGAATCACTGACATTGACTCTACCTTGCGAGGCTGTATGCAAACATCCGATGCGGTTAGGCCCGGTCTGTGTGCCATGATCCGACGTCCCTGGTGTAGGGGTCTTCACTTTTCCGTGACCTTGGTGGCGCGCTGCCACGTAGGTTTGGTGGGTTGATCAGAATTGTTTTTTTGGGGATATCCGGTTTTGTAGAATTTCGATTTTTCCTGGGGAGGTATCTGGGTATTAGTTTCTCGTTGGTTATAATGCTGAGAGGAGTTGGAAGAATAGGATGACTGCTCTAGATTTTGTTTTCGAGATGGCTCATCTGTGGGTTTACGTTTAGTGCTGGGAAGTTTGGCCCTTGCATTGGTATAGCGTTCTGCCTTATTGAGGATGTCCTCAAGCCTGACTGCACCCTGTTCAGCCAAAAATCTACGGGTTTTGTTTGGCAAAGTTGACTTTATCTGTTCCACAAGGACAAGTTCAAGAAGTCCCTCATATGTAACCGGTAATTCAGATAATTCAATGCACTTTGTCAAATAGCCCGTGAGACGTGAAGAGAACTGGGGAAAAATCTCCGTGCTCTCTTTTCGGCTGTTTCTGGACGTTTGCAGAAATTTTCGGGCGGTCATCTCAAACCGCTCTAGCAAGGCCTTCTTCAGCATGTCGTAATAATGTTGGTTGGTTCCCAGCTTCGTGTATACGTCAAAAGCATTACCTTTCAACGCAGTTAAGAGTTTAAGACTCCAACGGGAACTCTCTAACCCATACAGATTTGCGAGCCTCTCGAATTTTTCTAGGAAGGTGTCAATTTTCTCATTGGGGCTGGGAAAAGACTCTAAAGTAAAAGACATCGCAGTTAATTGGGCAGATTGAGTGCTGGAGAGATCCCTTGATTGAGACTGGGGCAAAGACGGCTCTCCATTATTTGAAGTAGAAGCGCCCCGACTCTCTAAAGCCTTAAGCGCCAATTCGTGCTGTCTCTCCTTGTCTCTTTCTTCACGTTGTCTCTCCTTCTCTCTTTCCCTGCGGGATTCCATCTCTGCCTCGATTTTCTTCTGCTCCAATTTCTCTGCTCTATCCTGTGCTTCCTTCCTCTCTGCTCTCTCTTGCTCCGCGTCATATCTTTCAAGTTCCGTGTTTACAAACACGTTCGCGGCTTCTCTTTTTGACACTGACTCCTTCGCCTCCTGTCTCAAAATGGATCTCATCCTAATTCTCTCTGCCATGACAAAAAACTGGATGCTTCTAAGATTAGAGAATAGTAAGAAGAAACAAGGAGGGAAAAAAAACAAAGCCGCTACGAGAAAAAAAAACACAAAGTATAAGTTTACTTGTGTTACCTCCTACCTTGAAATGCGCTAACTTATCGCTGCTATTATCTGTCAATTAAGACTCTTAATGCAGGCGAATATGCCTCATAAAATCGTAAGTCAAACACTAGAAAAAAATCTACTTTTACTAACAGTAGAGAAAAATTTATATTAAAACAATTTAAAGGAAAAGAAAAAAAAATGTTTCCTAAAATTTTAATTCTCCGTCAACAAAACTCCACCCGCCGAAGTCAATTTTGAGAAGAGACGTTGTTAACTAGACTTTCAAAAAAAATCAGAACAAAGCGTCTTTAGCTGAGCTCAACTCTTTTAACTTCAAAAAACAAACCTTTGTGACTGTAACCATCACGCGATCCCAGCAATCTTATAAATGAAATTACAATTTTCTCTGCCAGAGAATAATTAAAGTAACAAATATTTTGGTTTATCTGTAATTTCCTGCTCTGTGGAAAGAAAACAACATGTAAATATGTTGTGTGGACGACCCAAATACTAAAGGCGTTGTCTAGGGGTGTAATTATTTTTATTATTTCCCTACTTCACAAAGACAAATCACTCTCACTCTATTTACGAGTAGTTAGACCCAGACTTTAGATCAGATTCAAAAATTCCGGCGAGCCAGCCAATTATTGTGGGTGCATCAAATGTAGCTCAGAAATATCCCGGCAAGCCAGCCAATTATTGTCGTAAATTTATTTGAGAGAGTTCTTGAAAAAAATTAGTGGTCCCGTTTAGAGTGAAGAAGGATGGTGAAAGCTCTATGATAGAAAGGGTTAGAAAAGTAAATAGTTGCTTCACGGAGTGCTGGGGAGAGTAAGGACAGACTCTTTTACGACAACCTGTTTCTCTTTATCTACTCCTTAACTCTCCTGGTTAAACACTTATTTGCCAGTTTCCAAACACACATGCGCTCACACCAATTTGGTGCTTCAACCACACGGACGTACGTGAATACAACTACAAATAACAGATACGGGTAATTTGTTCTTGGGTATTCACACAGTACTAAATAAGTTTATGATGTTTATTTATCATTTAAAATCAGTCACAACAATTATCATTTGGTACAGTCAAAAATCATAGGTACAGAAAATACAAATAACACGGGGGGGGGGGGGGGAGTGTATGAAGAATGGTATTCAATCTGCCCTTCCCGCTCGTATTAACAAAGGAAGAAAAATCCCATTCCAAGAGACAAATGGTTATCAGAAGTATAGATACATTTCTCTTGATAAGATGGGGTTACGATACTAGGTAGGGGTGAAGAAAAAAAAACCTATTGTTCTCAAAATGTTTCCCCTTTACTAAGCAGATTTAAGGGAGGGGAAATAACGAAGTTAAGCAATCCCCCTTGAGGAAAAAATACAAGAAATACAGTAAATAAGGTAGATACCAGGTAAGGCTAATAAAATGTTTGCAAATAATGCTCCTTTCTTCATGCACGCTCGTGATGGCCAACACACAAGTACTCACACACACTTACCGATCGTGGAATCTGGCACTCCATAGAAAAATTACACATAGTAGTAAGCGTTCAATAACTGAATACTGTTCTTCTTTTCCAGCCCCAGGTTTTAATGGGTTTAGGCTCTTTAACAGAATTTCTCGAGAATCGCTGGACGGTGAAGCGTAAGTGTACTTTTGTTTGTTAGGAAAAATGTTCTATGGATGGCACGGACACAAAATCAGGGGGTGAGGTTGGTGAGGTCTCTTTGACTTCGCTGCTGATAGTAAACTTCTTAAGCGTGGTTAAACAGCTCACCAGTAAGGTAGGTTTTTCTTCGGGGTTTAAAAATCCAGTGAGAAAAAATTATCAACTGTCAATGTTCAGGAAACATATGCTCTCTTTCACCGTATAGAGCAGGAATAACAAATAAAAATAATATATCTGGCACTGTTCTTCTCCAGTTAATCTTAATTTAATTGATGATGTGTTGATTGTTCTTTGGGGTTGCTTTCTTTCTTGCAAAAATTTAGATAGCGGAATCCCAACAGAGGAATGCCACAAAGATTAAAATCTAACTGTTCATCAACTTTTTCTGGAGGGTAAGAACTGAGTCTGGAGGACTCTATATAATTTATTTATTGCTTTATTGCTGGGACGCAAAGGCTGTATGATCATTCTATAGGAAAAGATAGAAAAACATGAAATCATACTGCAGAAAAATTCAATAGCATTCTAAAGGGCGATAAATTTACCGTTAAGACTATTATATATATTAGCACATTCAATTAGATATTTAAAGAAACACTTCGCGAGTCTAGTGGTTAAAACACGCATATATATATATATATATATATATATATATATATATATATATATATATATATATATATATATATATATATATATATATATATATATATATATATATATATATATAGAACTTTGTTTAATTAATTAGTCATAAATTCCTTCGCGACTTTAAAAGTAAATTTAAGCATTTAAGCATCTATTATCTTTGGAAATAATGTAATAGATAGATCACTAAATTTACCACTGGAACTTTTGAGATAGGTTTAATTTAATAGATTTAAATAACCACAAAATCCAGTGAAATAAAAATGAATGAACTATACCACTTATCACTAGAAACTCATATATATTATACCGTTTAGCACAGAGAAAAACACTCCAATATAGCCAGCATTCATATGAAATCTTGCAGGATTCAACTATACGCTTGTGAATTTTAAAATCTCTGGAAAAACAAATGATAAAATGGCATTCTACAGGGTCTCTATATATATGAAATGGAATGACAGATTAGGGGGACATGTTAAAATCTAACACCTTTCTTGAAGTCAGGGTAAAATTGAGATTCTAGCCGCCCGCTCCTCGTCCGATTATCCAATTCTGTGGTCGCTTCGTCTCCTGTTCGTTCCGTCTTTCGAGCGGTTCTCTGGTTGACACATAGATGTAAAATTCCTGCGAGAGACTAGCTTCGTCTGCTTTTGGGGGACGTCTAGCCTTAGATCGTATGCCGCTCCCTCGTTTGATTCTGGTACCGCCCCACTGGGCCGGCGTACTGACCAAGGTACGGAAATAACTGCTCTTGATTGTTCTAGAGATATCCGTGGGCGTGATTTAACCTCTCCTTAAATCAATGCGATTCACTGAATGCACGGAAGATAGCAGACTACATATTTAATTATCCAAAGTGTTGACAATTCACGTGGAAAGGCTGCATAGCTAATGAGCCCACGTTTCTGTTGTGCATTGCAAATGAGCCCACGTTGACGAAAAGTTCCAACAATACTGATGTTTTACAAGGGACGTATCATCCTCTAACAATTCAGGTGTACCGATGTTATGAGAGGGTTCTTACCATCATCTAACAAATTCAGGGACAGCTGAGTTGTCCGTCACAAAAGTGAATGCTTAGATTCGTGGAGTTGTTTCCATCTTTCTCTGTTTGCGGTAATTTATATACTAGCCGTTAAGTGATTTAGTGTGTTAAAAGTTTTTCATTATATTTCACTGGGATTTTCTGTGTTAAATTGAATAGCGTATTAAATAACAGATAGCTAAATTTCTCCAGTTGTAAAGTAAATTTAATTACTCGCTATTCCCCAGAAAGAGATGCAATAATTGACTAGTATATACATTAAATAACTGGCTACTGACGGTATATATTATTTACCTATATCCATTTTGTGTAATTTTATAAATGACTGGTGTTCATATCACACGTTAAAAGCGGTAGGATAAGCTAGACATTTGTGGTTTATAATCTAATTTAATAACGTAGTGGTTAAAGAGGTCTTACCTTAACACGTGTTAGATATAATATTGATATGTTGGTTAAATGTTTATATTTCTTTCCTAAAATCTAGGCTGATCAAAAACCCAGCGAACTAGCGGTCTTATGGTCATATGAAATTATGGTCATATGAACTTATGTCTTATGAACTATGGTCGTATGGTCCATTGGTCTTATAAGTGCATAAGCAACCAGAAACTTTATAATATTGTTGAGTCTTCGGGCTATGGCCTGTGTGGTCCATTTTCTTCATTTTATGAGAGAGACTAAACTAAAACAAAAATTGTAAATGTTAACTGGACCAGAACTATACCAGAGTTTAGCTATATATATATCTCTTCAGCCAGCTGTGGCAAAATATATTGTCAGCAACATTTGTGTAATTTAACATAGTGTCTCAGTAACCAGAGGCTAGACAACACAGGAAATATATATGTATTATTCCTCCTATGTCGGTGATCAACACGAATGAACCTTACTCCAACCAACTGAAGGCAGAGATACAGTATTTATCCAGGAAAACAATTAAAACATCAACTCCAGCGACTACCGTGAAATTTGCAGTCAGCAACTACGGCTAGTCTGGGGCTGGATTTGGCAAATATTAATATGACACTGAATAGTCTTATTACTTATTAGTGTTTATTTCCACTGAAAGCCTGCGACAACTACTGGGTAAGCGAATATGAATGTGGCCACAGTATGAAGGATTGAATGAACTGTAAGAGAGTAACATAATTTCCTGTTATTACCACTATCATACAAATCTTTTTCTCTTCTTTTTTTTTGTTCTCATTAACCTGAGTATTTACGGGATATATTAATTAGGGACTTGTCCTTTGTTTTCTTTGCTGGCTATTCCATACACTTATTGTTAACTTTTGATCTTTTGGGTGAATTAACCTCTGTTGGGATCTTCTTATTTTTCATTTTTGTCTGTAAACCATGATCTATTGATGTATATGATTTTTTGTTGTAAAGTTCTAGTAATAAATAAACTTAATAAACCTTAAGTTATTGTGTTGGTCAACCCCTACCCTTTCTGTTATCCATAGTTGTTTTCACGGTTGTGCGTATTTGTCACAGAATTGTGTGCACGTGGTGCAGTGTAACTTGTATTTTGTATAAGGAGAGAAAGTGCGTCTGATTTTAAATATAGTCGTACAGATAAGCTGGATTAGTGAAATTATTCAATCCAGAGACTGTCCTTTCTCTTACACTATCACCTCATGAGAAAAACTATTTCTTACACCTTACTCTCACATAGTTATCACTATCACCTTTGCTCAGACAGGACTATAAACATCTATTACCAATCTTATAAAAATCTACGACATATTGGTCGCTCGTCGCGGGACTGAACTCTAAAGTCTGAGTCTAGTAATTGACTAACATCTGTTAAGGTACCTAGTCTAACTCTAGATAGAGTGTGTTTGTGAGTTTGTCTTATGAGTTAAGGAATAAAAATAAAAACTAAAAAATAATGCGCTATCCTTCTATACAACGATCTTAGTTTACTGGGGTGTGGCATGTGGTACCACATCACACAATAAAGGACTATTCCTTTCTTTCCACAGCATCATAGAGTTACGTGCAAGATGCCGAAAATTGTGATCTGATTATGCTTAACAATAATGACAACATAGTCGAATTTTGTGATTTTCCAGAAAGTTATCGACGATCGATTTGAATGCCATACATGCGCGAAGTATGGTAACAAGTTTTTGTTTTCTGCAATTAAGAGGTCCTAGTACGCGTCGAACTTGCGGAAACTTTTCATCGATCATAAGTGTTTTTTTTAAAGGAGCAGCATGAGTTATGAGATTAAAATGAAGCTGTCTTTGTTAACTAAGGACTCGCGTATTACATTTTTATGCCCGAGCTGATACGATCCCGGAAGGCCACACCTTTCTTGCATAAGTTAATAACCAATTCACATCGGAAGCAACAAAATTTAGTACTCTTAAGAATTGCAATGACCTTTAGGTCTGACTTCTAGAGTGGGCGATGAAAAAAAAAATTTATGTTTTGACAACGGTGATTTTATAAAAATAAAAATCGCCATTAAAATGTTTTACATCTTTTGCAATAGCTGTCATCCTTCATTTTTAGATAATTAAAAATATTTCATTCTTTTGAAACCGAGTAATTCCGCTTGTCCTTTCCACGTTTAGATCTGTAAGTTCTGAATGGTTAATTCCACCATCATTATTACCGGTGAATCTAGTCCAGAATTTAAAGCAGGTAAAACTATCATCTTTCTGATGGTTCATTTACGTCCAACGGCTTACTCGTCTGTATTAGGATCGGAGCCTAGTGCCACTGGTAAACCGATTCACAGCGATAGTTTAGATGGATAACTTGTCAAGCATAACAAATCGGTAGTGTGATTTGTAGCAAATTAACAAGGCACTGGGCATCATTAAAAATCAAAATATTGAACAAACTCAGTATTTGCATCAAGTCAGTTCTTTCTTTTAGTTGGTGTAAAAGTTTTTTGGTCAACACCTAAAATCCGCACACGGGGAATAGAAAAAAAGGAGAAAGAAAGAAAAAAAAAACACCAAAAAGCTAGCAGTACTTATGTTGCTTTTTATTAATTTTTAAATGGTTAGTAAAAATGAAACGGGGCAAGATAACGGTTTCCCAAAAATAAGTATTTATTCACAAATGCCCGTAGAGATATAAGGAAAACTGACCTAAGAACACTTAAAAGGGCATGACAAGATCTTAGTTACTGGGGGTTTGACCACACACACATAAAGGACTATTTTTCTTTCCACAGCATCATAGAGTTACGTGCAATTGTTCTGATTATAATCTTTGTCAGATATATGAGATATATGAAGACCGCTAGTACGCGTGAATTGTCCGTGGAAACAGAGATGAGAGTAAGACGCAGGAGATGGGTAAGACACACATTGAGGAAACCTGTTGATAGCATTACAAGGCAGTCCTTGTTCTGGAATCCCCAGGGTAAAAGAGGTAGAGGGAGACCAAGGAACACATGGAGAAGAGAACTGGAGACAGACATGACGGGCATAAAGAAGACAGAGAAAGACCTTGAGCTGATGATGGAACGGGACAGGAAGACTTAGCATTAGTTATTGAAGGCTTATGCTCCTTGGGGAACCGAGGAGAGATGATGATGATGATGATGATGATGATGATGATGATGATGATGATGATGGTGGTGATGATGATGATGATGATGATGGTTTAAACATATTATAATTTTTACAGATGCCCTCTCAGTAATAACAGCGCTGAAGAGCCACCATGCTAAAGGATTGAAAGATCTGATAATCTCCCTTGAAAGACTGGCCGCATGCTTCAACAAGTGCACAATCCAGTGGATACCAGCCCATTGCAACATACCAGGAAATGAGGAGGCAGACAAACTTGCTAAGGAAGGTGGTGCCTTACAACAAAATGATATAGAGACAACTTACGCAATGGCAAAGACTACTATAAAGGCTACATTCAAGTCCAAATAGGAAAGAGAGCACCCGGGCCATTTGAAAAATGACGCATATCATCAACTATCCAGGAAAGAACAGGTCATCATTTTTCGGCTACGGACTGGACACAACAAATTGAGATACCATCTATACCACAAATATAAAATTGGTGCAACAGATCTTTTCACCTGCGGTACCAGCATGATGACAGTCGAACACCTGCTGCAGTCCTGCCCAACCTACAGTAATGAACGGAGTAGCATATGGCAACAACCCACTTCTGTCAACGAAAAACTGTTTGGAGATGTCGGGAACCTTGAGTTGACTACTGCCTTTATTAGAGTCATAATTGTGGAAGTCTGAGGGCGAACGAGGAAGAAGAAGAAGAAACATATTATGCAACTGTCCTCGTTTATCTATATGTTTATTGCATAGCGAGTACATAACACTTTATAAATATCTATGAATACAACTTTATCTTCCAACGACACCAACCACCCTACTGGAAGCACCAGAAAGTGAAGTACAACGTTCCATGTACCATACACTCGTTTACATCTGAAACTGACGCCCGTTTTTAGAACAAGCTTTCCGTGGTATCCAGTTGTATTTGAAGTGCCCTATTGAGTCTAGGCTTAAACCGAGACTATTGTTGAGGACTGGAACACCTCATATCTTTATCTGTAATATGATTTATAAAAGGGAGTTTAAAAAATCGACACTGCTGATTAGAAACCTTTGAAGAACTTAAAGCCACCGGTAGTGGATTATAACTGATACTAGGGGTTTTCAACCTCTAGAAGGCGCGGACATATTGAAAAGTGCCGTAAATTCGTCGTATTCCGGTCATAAATTAGAATAAATGTATAATTACAAACACGCCAGAAGTACAACGCCGAAGCCATTACACCAGCGCGGCTCCCAAAGCCTTGTATAAAAACTGTCTTAGGCTATATTTTTATTCTTATGCTTTGGTCTGTGGCTTTTAGCACTTTAAAGTACAACATTGTCAATACATTTTCATGTTGTTAATAAATAATATTTTAAAATTACCGTGAGCTAAAAATATAATAACTTTTATGCGAGGGTTCCGTGACACCTGAACAATTATTTTATGGGTTCCGCCAGGGAAGAAAAATTGAGAAAGGCTGAGCTAGAGTTGAGAATTATTATTTATTTATTTATTTATTTTTTTGGCGGGGGGGAGGGGGGGGGGGAGGGGGCTCTAAGTGTCGGCAGTAGGTGACTGTATTTCTCCGAACAATTTGTTGTCTTGTCTTTGATCCAACATCACTGAGTGTGTGCTGTTGTTGATTTTTATGCCAGAATGGTTTTTCCTTGTGTGTCCAATCCTATACCACATTTCGTTGCCCTGGTATTTGTGCAGTTTGTCCAGGAGTTTGACATTAGTGATCTGGTCATACCATTTCAATCCTTCAAGTCTCCTGCAGCTCTTTTTATGACAATCTACTACTTCTTAGTTGTCAGTTTGAAGAGAGTCTTAGCGGGAATGTGGTTCTCTAAATTGTAACAGAAAGTTGTTATTGCTATTATTGAACAGAATCGACATCATTGCACTCCGAACAAACCCATAGGTGCTCAGTCTCCCTCAGTATATGTCGAAGAGTGTGAGTGCTAACTGTTCCTGTAGCTCGTTGGTTGTGTACACGACGGATGCATCATTTCATACGTCCATTTCCGCTAGAGTTACGATTGATGCTAAATTCCAACAGTCTTAACCTTGATGATTCATCTATTGAAGTGTCATTCTCTAACAGGCAATCATTAATTGTTTTCATTATCTCTCCCTTACCCAGTTCCAGTGTCCCCACTGTGGGTGCTGTTGATGCCCGTCTGTCAGCTCTCTCATTACTTACCACAATGGTCTTCTTTGCGTCAGTATTTGCATCTCTTGATCGATCTTTCTTGACGATTTCTGAATACTGTCTGCCCTCTTGTCAGTGGACGCCCCAAAAGTACAGAACATTTATATGAAAATTTATCACTGCTTAAATGAGGTTCTTGCAGAGAAATCGGTTGGAAAATGTGACGAGTTTTTCATTCTGCTATTTCAAGCATTAGACAGAAATTAGCATTTATCTTCCAATCCAGGGTGTACCGTAAATAAGACTGTAAGAAAATATTCCCTATTGGCTCTTTCAATATAACATTCTTAGCAGACCCGTGTTATCATATTTAAAAGCAGCTTCAAAGTTAATATTAATAAGGGTCTTTGACCAACACGTAGTGGATTATCCGTTGACCATTTATCTAGACTGTTTGTATGGACTAAGTTTTTTGCTATTTCTTTAACTTTCTTACAATTATATTTGGTATTTTTTTTTTCTCCAACACTGATGATAAATTCTCTCTATCATTAAAAAATAATGTTTTATTGTAATTATCCGTATTTGCTGTATTGCTTATAATATTATACTTATGGCTACTCATTTGAAGCCATAATACTGCTATTATGGATATACATATGGTTCACCTGATTAAAAGATACCACAAAAAACAAAAACAAGGCCAGTACACATGTTTCATGGCACTGTCCTATTCAAACAAGCGAGTAACCCACCAAAAATTAAGTAGAAATGAATAAGGTTTCCCTCTTTCCGCTGCATGTCCTGATGATGGCAATATTGCTCCTTTGGTCATTTCTGTCACAAAATGGCTTTTGGATCGTTCTCTTGTCGCTCTCTTGTTCACTACGGCCATATCCTGGACATTTGTTGTATTGATCATTTACGTGTTTCAGTGACCGGCACCCTCTTTCTTTCTCTGCACTGTAGCAGATATTTTATATTTTCATTCTTACACCCCTCTCAGAGATATTTTGTCTCCTCTGTTTACCTGACGATTCCTGCTGAAGATAGTAGACAGGTGATGCAATATTGAAACGACAGGCATATTCTCGTGTACCCAACCTTGGCCGCTACCGATAAACACTAAAATCGCCAGCGTATTTGTCTAATTGCTGATAAAGCCAGGGTGCGAGACAGATAAGAGATTATTTGTCTGAGTGACACATTCTGGACAGACAAGGATGACCTTATCGCTTCCTGTCCGACTTGTTATGACAAGACTACTTTAGATAGTAATAATTTGTAACATCTGAAACACATTGTCGTATGAGTTTACAGATGTGTAGGTGAGTTCCATGTCGGAATATTTTGAAATTACCCCACCGAACATTTTTGTTTGAAATTATTAGAGCCCCGTGACGACGCAGAATTTGCCTTCTTTTCTCTCTGTCAATCGTTTTATCTTTCTTCATACGAATTCATTCATTCCTTTCTTATTTTTTAGAAAGTCAACCACATCAGTAGCGGTTTTCTGTATTCTTATAAAAGAAATTTCTGACTGTTTGTTCCACCTTTCAATTTGAACTGGACAATTTCTTTCTAACTCAGCCATGAACTTCTGACAGCTGTCCAAATTAACCTGGGCTTTCCGTGGTGATACGCGACATTTGATCTCAGCAACCAGTGAGGAGAATTTAAAATAACACTTCGCTTGGTATCAGACTGCCTAGTACCAGTGTGTGTGTGTGTGTGGTGGGTATGAGACAAGGGGCAACAAGAGATGAGAGCCCCACCCGTCTCATCGGAAGAGCAGACACAGACCCCCCAAAACGTTGTAGTGAATTTGGAAGGCGCATTCTCTCGCTAGCAGCCGGGCGACCGCCTGGACAAGTATTGCTCCAAGAAAAACAGATGGAGCACGGTCCTTTTTAATTCAGTGTGTGGTTCAGTTGAGCGAAGTTGTTTATGTACAGTTCTAAATGGATTTTCATTCCGGTGTCAATAATTATTTCATTATATACATGCTACTCAACTATTTCTAATGTATGAGTTCGCAGGATTTATAAGCAATCACTGATCTCCTTCTCACATCATGGTAGAAACAAGACAGGGTTAAATTGATGATGTATATCATTATTGTTACTTTTGGATTTGTATTACTGAACTAAGCTGAACAGAAAGTGTCACAGTGGTCCTTGTACTTTCTATTTCTTATATGTTCCATTGTTCTTTGTCAAGACTACAAACTTGATAAGTGTGTTCTCAATCACATTTGTTATCTCTTTGTCTTATTTGGGATATTAGTGTTTTCAGCATGGAATATTCTTTCTATACAAAAACCATGCTGATGATTTCTGAACTTTCCTTGTCAGGTTTAATGTGTGTATATGCATGTATGCTATGATATGATTGTACTATCAGGGCATATGAATGTTTGTAACTTAACCATAGAACTATGTAATAACTTGACTGACTTGTAAGCCAATGGTTCTCAAGGCTGAGACCAGGAACACACTCAAATAGATTTAATGCTCTAGTAGCCAAAAACGTACATCAATGGTCTAAAGCCGTGGCCGCAAGGACACCCCAACAAGTTTTACGGCAGCATGTGAGACTATATCCCAGTGGTTCTCAAACCATTGGTACCAATGACCCCCAAATAGATTTGACGGCTCTATGGGCACAAGGTAGACCAGTGGTTCTCAAATATTTGATGACCACAGCCCCCAAACTTCACAGTTGGTGAAGTTAACAGCCTATAGGTTGGAAATCACTGCGGTAGACAAGCAGGAAGCCGGATATAGATTGAGATCCAACTGTATGCTTATACCATCAGGTATGACATAGTATTTAAGATGGATAATAGATAGCACATTGTTATTGATATTATAGATGATTTTTTAATGTTATTTCTGATGGACGATTAGCGTCCAGCAGATATGGGAAGTGACTTCTCTGGCAAGACTACTAATGGAGCTTGAATTGTTTGTCAATCCAGTCCTACCAGGTTGTCCTACAGGAGACCTAACCATATGCAGTGTTCTCGAGGGTCAACATAATTCATCCCAGCTGGTGATGAGTTCTGTGTCAAGACAGAGGAAGAAGCCCTTGCCATCTTCTGAAACACTACTAGAAGTACTTGGCATACTGGTCCTGGAGTGCTGGGACAGATTGAAACCACATGGCAACTAGACAACATAAATCCAGCAGCATCTAAGATGAGTAGTTTGTAGTGGTTTTGATGGTATTGTATGGTTGTTATGTTACCTAGTGTAATGTATGAGGTCAGCTGTGAAGGCTCCTGAGATAAATGTTTATGTGAATAACAGAAGGCCCTTCTTACTACCACTACGACCTCAAACAGATCTCTTTTACTATCATGAATGTAGCTACGTTAAAAAGTCTAGGGTACTGAAATGTAATGTGTTGTAATAGAATATACAAACACACACAGGTAATTAATAAGTCTAATAATATTAATAAAATCTATAACACACTGAACTAACTCAGACTGTTTTAGTTTTGATGTTAACAATTTTTTCTAAATTTATTAGTTCTGAACCAATGTTTTATTTTGGTCAGAACATATGAAAGGTTATGGAGTTATAAATAGAATGCATAAATATATGGCATAATAAAATGGAATTTGTGTACATAGGTATTTTATAAGACTGGTTAATATTAATAATATATATATTGTCTCTGGGAGAACTATTACTGGATGTGCTGTTGGGGTGGTGTCATCACTCCCACTCTGTGATTATAACAAGCCTTGTCCATTGACTTATAGACTGTAGTAAATGTTATATTTCCCAAGAATTAAGTCTATATTTGATGGGGGAAATATTTGTGAATAGTTGTTAATACTGGTGAATCTTCAGCCGGCCACGTATTCACTTATCTCGTCGATGACACTCTGAGACAGGATTCCCGTGGCCCACTCCTCTCTGTAACTGGAATACAATGGTAGGCTGCACCGACAAAAACGTTAGGCGGCACACACATCTGCTTGTGTATTCTTGCTTAAGTATTTGGCACTACCTTTAGTGCCACAACAGAAACTCACAATTCAGAATTCAGAATTTTAGAACACAGTTACTACTAGCAAAACTCAGCTGAGCTGTTGGCTATAGGATGGCGTCCCACTAAATTGTATGTAATATCTTCTGGGAAAACACCACTGGTAATAACTGACTGTGTCCCTGGACAGACTTATATAAAATGGCAAAAATGCGCGTCTCTATCCCGCTAATATGAATACATTTGTCCAATCACAGACTTCCCCTCTAACTTTTTTCAAATCTCAAACCAAAAGTCAAATTTCAGTCAGATCTCAGTCAAGTATGTATTACTGTGTGTTGGTCCGTCTGTCTCTACTTGGTTTTTCACAAAAACACACTTGTTTCTTGGACCAACTATACGCAAAACCTACACACACCTGCCTCCTAAGTTATTTTTAGCCACAATTCTCCACCTTCCCCCTCTCGTTCATTACAGCTTGATTTTTGCATTTCCGTGTCTCAAGGACGAAAATTTGAAACTTTAGTGAAAGTATGCACAACAATACTGTCGCTAGTCTGATGTGAACAATACAGTCTTTTGTCAATATCTTCCTTGTTATCTGTCCGATTGTATAATTTAAAGTATATTATTTCTCTGCTTAAGATGGGCTATCAAACTAGCTAGTTTTTATATTCATAACTTTATTATTAATAAAACCATATTTTTTCTCAAGGTTAGTTTTTGAAATTTGTTTTCGAACCTTCTCCACGGCGTTTGCCGCTGAATTCAAATGAAACAACCAAGTACCGTAAAACGTCCAAGATATGACTGTTTCAAATAAGAGCTAAGGTCTTTTCTGTCCATTTCTTTACATTGTGTTAACTAGTGGCGTGATTTTTTATTCTTTTACTACCAATTGCGTCTTTTAGCCTTTCTAGATTCAAACACGTGTTCAGTCATATTTTTCCTTTTTTATATCTCCGTTTCCCTCCCGTCTACAAGGGTACCGTTTCGTCTGCACGTCTAACTAGTTAGTTTGAATGGCGGTAGGAACCATCTCAACAATCTTGCATTTTCATGCTTAGCCTGAGATAAGAACACTAGGGGCTGATGATCCGTCTGGACCACAAAAGTCCTACCATACAGATAGATTTGAAACTTTTTTATCGCCCAGATTAACGCTAAACATTCTTTTTCGCTTGTGGAATATCCTTGCTCCGCTTTATTCAATTTGCGGCTTGCATAAGCGACTGGGTTCAGGTCCCCATCGGGTGAAGATGACCTTTGCAACAGAGCCGCCCCAAGGCCTATATTACTTGCATCTGTTCTCACCAAAAAATCCTGTGCCAAATCAGACAATTTGAGAATAGGCTTGCAAGTGAGTTTTTTCTTTAACTCTTGGAAAGCCAATTCACATTGCGCAGTCCAAACAATTTTATCTGGATGTCCCTTGCGAGTCAGATCAGTCAGAGGAGCACATATAGAGTTAAAATTTTTGATATATTTTTGGTAAAATCCACATAACGACACGAATGATCGCATGTCCTTTTTTGTTTGTGGTCTAGGTGCTCTCTGCAATTTTTCCAAGTTCTTGGGGTCAGGGGTCATGTTACCCTGATATACAGTGTGTCCCAAGAATTCCAACTCTTTGCATCCAATACAACATTTTGTTGGTCTAGCAGTTAAGTTCGCTTCCCTAAGCCTATCAAATAACATTTTCAGAGAGTTAATGTGTTCTTCAAATGTCTCTGTGGCGACGAGAATATCATCCATGAAATTCGTGATACATGGGTTATTCAGGGGATCCAACAATTTGCGCATCATCCTTGAAAATACACTCGGAGCATTTTTCAGTCCGAATGGTAGCATGTTGAATTCATAATGTCCTTCCGAGGTGCTAAAAGCTAAATAAGGTCTAACTTCAGGCTTCACTGGAATCTGGTAATAGCCTTTACTAAGATCCACCTTCGAAAAGTATTTTGCCTTGTTTAATTTGGCAAATAACTGTTTTGTGTCTGGTAATGGATCCACTTGTCCTTCTGTGACAGCATTCAGTTTCCTGTAATCTATGCACAGTCTATGTTCCCCAGATGGTTTCCTCAACAAAACTACACTGGAGCTAAAAGAAGATTCACTGTGTGAAATAATCCCCTCCTTCAACAAATAATCTATTTCTTCTTTCAATGCCTTCTCCTTCGCGAACGGAATAGAATAGGCTCTCATACAGATTGGGTTTGAGTCTACCAGTTTCATGTCATAATAATAATAATAATAGCCCCTTCAGTCATAACTGACTATGGGAATGCGCCCCTGAGGTGGCAGCCCTCAGCTGCTTATTTTCCTGGTGCTCCTTTTGACGTTTTCTCCTCACCTCTGCTTCTTGTGTGAGCCTCTCTTCGCCCAATCTGAGGTGGTGCCGTAAATAGCATCGCCACTTATTGCGATCGGCAGCTTCATCCTCCCATGTTGCTGGATCCATGTCCAGTGCCCTCATATCTCTCTTGCACACATCTTTGAACCTCAGCTGTGGTCGCCCAACTGTTCTCTTGCCATCTGCTAATTTTCCGTAGAAGATATCTTTTGGGATGCGACCATCTTCCATGCGGCGAACATGGCCAAGCCAGCGAAGTCTGCGCTGTCTAAGCAGCGTATACATACTTTGAAGGCCAGCACGTGACAACACCTCGACATTTGTCACTTTATCTTTCCACGAGATGCCGAGGATGCGGCGTAGACACCGCAAATGGAAAGTATTGAGCCTTCTTTCTTGCTTAGCATAGGTCGTCCAGGTCTCGCTGCCATATAGGATTGTGCTGGTGACGCAGGCATTATATACCGCAGCTTTGGTCTTCATTGTGAGTTTAGAGTTTCCCCAAACACGCGATGTGAGGCGGGCAAAGGTAGCTGCAGCTTTGCCAATGCGGCTGTCGATTTCTGTATCCAGTGAGAGTTTGTCATTGATGGTAGACCCTAGGTATGTGAAGTGGTGCACCACTGCCAATTCATAGTTATCGATAGTGATAACTGGTGCAGCATACTGTAGCGAATTTGTATGTCCTGGTTTATCTGCTTTCCTGGAGTGGTCTGTCCAGATACTTCTTTAAAAGGTTTACATGATAAACTTTCTCCTTCCCCTTTTTTATCAATTTTGTAATTTGTTCTAGACACCTTCTCTAGAACCGTATATGGACCTTGCCATCCAATTTGTAATTTATTCTGGCTACCGGGTAGTAGAAGAAGCACCTTCTCTCCCACAGCTAATTCTCTGTCCTTTGCCTTCCTATTAAAATACGCTGCATGTTTCTTCCTGGCTTGTCTCAAATTATCATTTGCCAGTTTCCATCCAGCTTTCAGACGAGTGGTCAGTTCGTTCACATATTGATACGATGAGGTAACAGTCTCTTCTGCCTTCTCATCTATCCAGGTCCTTAATAAAGCTTGTAGTGGACCTTTTATTGGCCTCCCAAATAGCAGAGTTGCGGGAGCCATCCCGGTTGAACTATGTGGTACCTCCCGATACGCAACCAATGCGGCGGGCAGAAATTGATCCCACATATCCGGTTTTTCGTGTGCCAGCTTCCTCAGGATAGAAATGAGAGTCCCATTGAACCTCTCTACCTGGCCGTTCCCTTGTGGATGGTACGGACTACAATGAAAGTGTCTGGCTTGAAATAGCTTAAAAACTTCTTACGTTAGTTTCCCCTTGAACTGTGAGCCATTATCAGTCAAGATTTGATGCGGGAATCCTAATCTTGTGAATATTGTAAGTAGTGTCTCTTCTACATGTTTTGAATCAATTGATGGCAGGGCTACCGCCTCTCCCCACATAGAACAAGTGTCCACCAGAGTAAGGATGTAACTGTTCCTCCTCTTGGTCCGAGTGAGAGGTCCCACAATATCCACTGCAACCCTCTCAAAAGGCGTTCCCACTATGGGCATTTCCCCTAGAGTTGCAGGAGCAGTCCAATGCTTTGGAGCTACCCTTTGACATTCTGGACAGGATTTGACATATCTTTTTATATCCTCCGTTATCCCTGGCCAGAAGTAATGACAAGCTATACGCTTTCCTGTGGCGCTGATCCCCATGTGACCACTGAAGGGAATCGCATGCCCGAGTTCCATCACTTTATCCCTATATGAAGTGGGAAGAGCCAACTGGTTGTGACCATTTGTTCCAGTTCCGGCCTTCCTGTATAATAGTTTGTACTTCATAAAGTACTCTCCCTTGCTTGGAGGTGTGTGGCATTTGGGCAATTTTTTAAAACATTGCTTGAGTGTCCTATCCTCAGCCTGCGCCTTCCTCATCTCCTCTGGATGAGCATTTATAGGTTCACCTTCTTCCTCCTTTTTCTGTGACCTGGTCTGCACTGTCGCCATGATCACAGGTCTCTCGGGATTCCCCAAGAAGACGTACCTACACCCCAATATCAGAGGGTAGATTGGTTCATCTATCACTGCTGCTCTGATTTCTCCTTCCACATAGCGAGTTTTCACCGTTATCCTTGCGATGGGAAGTGTCATGATGTTGCGTGCATATTTTGATGCACATATTACAAAAATCTATATGGCTATTTAATATGGGAAAAATATAGAAATTCATTCATTTGTGTATGAAAATGCTGTCTATGGTAAAAGCGAGAGAATCCATGTTTGATTCACACTTTTGATTATAGGAGTAATCGTTCTTGATATTGATCCGGCGCATGGATTGCTCTTACGTTTGTACTTATTTTTTAGGGCCAGAAAATATATTAATTTGCTTATTATGTTTATGGCCTGAATTCATATGTATTACATATTATTAGTACAAGTAGAATCAGTCCTATATTGTATATTTTGGATGGGTAGGCGGGACTAGATTCTTGTTATTCCGGTCTAGCGGAAGTATGAGTTGTCTTGACAAGTCGTGATGAGTTCCGATGTACCGTGATAATGGCGGGTACGCACTTTTCAAAGGGCTGGTAGATTCTTAAGGAAATATGATTCATGAAGTGGTTTTCTTCTAAAGGAGATGGTATCTCTACTATAGTTTATGTTAGAGACTCTCCTAAGGTACGGTACAATGTATAATTCGGACTCCATGTATTGCCAGACCCTATTTTGATGATCTCATGTCGATTCGACCTAGATGGAACATTGTGCTTCGTATCGCTAGGGTCGTGTTTTGTATCGACAAAGATGACAGACTTTCCTACAGCGGTTATGGCTACGTGAATTAACCTGATCACCGTAGAGCTGTATGGGAACATTTATGAAATCATGTATATACCCATTATAAATTAACTCTGGCTTATATTCTCCTTCCTATGAATGAGTGAACGACAACTCAGGGAGGCGGCCATGTTAGATTTCGGTCATCATATGTTTTGATCACTGCCAAGAGAACAGATTATTTATCCTATTATCGGACAGTGACAGGGAGATCTCAATCTTGCTAGAAACCCCCTCTTTCGTGGTTTCATAATATATGCTACAAACTATGGACGTCAAGTAACTTTAGTTATTTACCGATCTGCCTTCACTGACGCGTTTAGTCAGATAGGGGGATGCGGCCATAATGTATCATGACAATTGAACTTTTGATGTACTGCCCATTATTTCTGAATGTGTCATGACTTCAGATCTGCTATGTATACCTACAAATTGATATGTCAACATACCATGAGGTACTCGTATGTCCCAGTGTGTACGTCTGAATAAATTGAGTAAACAAAGATTCCAGCAGTCTGCATTGGTGCCTTGTAGACACAAGTGTATGAGTGGTTATATTGGTCAGCACACGAACAGTACACCATTCGCGGTAATCACACTCTACACTTCTACTTCATACATACACCATCCTGCGTCGGTTGGAGCGACCAAGTTTAGGGCCTGCTTCCCCTGGAGCCTTTGCCTTCCCTAACTCAGGACTAGGGTGAGTTACCCATTTACAGCTGGGTAGACTGGGGGCATGCCTGATCTCAACAACACACCACTCTTCCTTACAGAGCATACAGACTGACACTTTACAGAGTGGGAAATAAACAAATAAAGAAGAAAGAAACTTTACACATGAGTGGTATGTCCTTAGTCGCCCCTTGTATTTCCACTGTTTCTGTGGTATACTGATTTGGGTCCACTAGGCTAGACTTCACGACTGAATCATAATCCAAACCTGTATCATATAGGCACCTTATGGTGACCCCATTACAAATAACATCCTCACAAACTGGGGGGTGATAAGGTTCCTGCTGTCCATTAGGATTAACCTTTAATCTTTGAGTCCCCAACTTCATTGCAGCAATGTTTGAAGGTTTCCTTTTACAAAATTCGGTGTTATGGTTGTCTTTCTTACACCATTTGCACCATCTTTTTCCTTGGTTAAACGGTTTTCTTTCGTTATATTTTTGGTCATTGAACTGTGAGTTTCTGTCACGATAGTCATTACGTGGTCTATCAAAGTTTGTTCTGCCTTTATTACCTTGTTCTCTGTTATCAAATCTACTAAATTGCTGTGGAGCTTTAAAATTTTCTATGTGCTTCTTTTTTGTGCCACTTACCTCTGCCTGGGCTGCCTGATACCTCTCAGCGACATTTAAAACCTCCCCCAACCTCTCTGCACCTTGTTCCATGAGAAATTTTCTCAAGTCTGGAGCCATGGACTCTCTTAATTGCTCTATCATGATCATCTCTTTAAGATCTTGGGTCTTCCCCAGAGCAGTCCATTTCTCCAAATAGGTTTCCAATCTGGCAGAGAATTGGTGGTATGTCTCCCCAGACAGCAGCTTGGCATTTCTAAATTTCTTACGGTAAAATTCACCATGTTTTTCATATCTCAATAACAAAGCCTGCTTTAGCATGTCATAATTGTCTTGGTCTTCTCTATTCATTTTAGCAAAGACTTCATAAGAAGTACCTCTCAGTCCCTGGGATAACTTAAGACTCCACCTCTCTCTCTCTAACCCATATGTAGTAGCTAATAATTCAAATCTACTGAGGTACCCCTCGATGTCATCGTCTTTCTCAACAAAATGGTCTAAATGAAACCCCATAGCTGAGGTTGAGGCTACCTGACTAGCTGTAGCATCTGAGGCAAAAGGGCTGGCACCATTTTCAGGAGCATGGCCTTGTAATTCCAGCTCCCTTAGTCGTAATTCGTGCTCCCTTTGCAATCTTCTATCTTCTGCCTCCCTTTCGGCAGTCAATCTTTTTTCTTCTGCCTCCCTTTGCTGTCGTTTTTCTTCTGCCTCAATCTGCAGCCTCTTAAGTTCTTTATCAGCCTCAATTTGTAACCTCTTCTCTTCAGCTAACCTCCTATCTTCCCTTTCAATATACTTGTCACATTCTGAAGTTACATACTGAATTAAAACCTGACCCTCCATATTCATCTCCTTCGCCGTCAGCACAGCAGCCGATCTAAATTTTGCCAGGTCAGCCATCATACAAACTAACAATGACCAAGGTAAATCTAATTATATAATGACTAAGGTAATTCTAGTTATATAAAATGGCCAAGGTAATTCTAATTAATTAATGACCAAGGTAATTCTAATTAATCAATCAACTAATTACCACTGGCTGTGAAGATTCACCAACTTTTATTTTCCCCTTTTTATTTTAAGGGACACTTTTTAAATTCATACAATCTGTCCCCACTGGTTTAATTCTCCCACCATGAGATCCTAATATCTTTGATAAACTAAATATCCCTGGACAAGACCCCAATATTTGTAGTGGTTTTGATGGTATTGTATGGTTGTTATGTTACCTAGTGTAATGTATGAGGTCAGCAGTGAAGGCTCCTGAGATAAATGTTTATGTGAATTACAGAAGGCCCTTCTTACTACCACTACGACCTCAAACAGATCTCTTTTACTATCATGAATGTAGCTACGTTAAAAAGTCTAGGGTACTGAAATGTAATGTGTTGTAATAGAATATACAAACACACACAGGTAATTAATAAGTCTAATAATATTAATAAAATCTATAACACACTGAACTAACTCAGACTGTTTTAGTTTTGATGTTAACAATTTTTTCTAAATTTATTAGTTCTGAACCAATGTTTTATTTTGGTCAGAACATATGAAAGGTTATGGAGTTATAAATGGAATGCATAAATATATGGCATAATAAAATGGAATTTGTGTACATAGGTATTTTATAAGACTGGTTAATATTAATAATATATATATTGTCTCTGGGAGAACTATTACTGGATGTGCTGTTGGGGTGGTGTCATCACTCCCACTCTGTGATTATAACAAGCTTTGTCCATTGACTTATAGACTGTAGTAAATGTTATATTTCCCAAGAATTAAGTCTATATTTGATGGGGGAAATATTTGTGAATAGTTGTGAATACTGGTGAATCTTCAGCCGGCCACGTATTCACTTATCTCGTCGATGACACTCTGAGACAGGATTCCTGTGGCCCACTCCTCTCTGTAACTGGAATACAATGGTAGGCTGCACCGACACAAACGTTAGGCGGCACACACATCTGCTTGTGTATTCTTGCTTAAGTATTTGGCACTACCTTTAGTGCCACAACAGAAACTCACAATTCAGAATTCAGAATTTTAGAACACAGTTACTACTAGCAAAACTCAGCTGAGCTGTTGGCTATAGGATGGCGTCCACTAAATTGTATGTAATATCTTCTGGGAAAACACCACTGGTAATAACTGACTGTGTCCCTGGACAGACTTATATAAAATGGCAAAAATGCGCGTCTCTATCCCGATAATATGAATACATTTGTCCAATCACAGACTTCCACTCTAACTTTTTTTCAAATCTCAAACCAAAAGTCAAATTTCAGTCAGATCTCAGTCAAGTATGTATTACTGTCTGTTGGTCCGTCTGTCTCTACTTGGTTTTTCACCAAAAAAAAACTTGTTTCTTGGACCACCTATACGCAAAACCTACACACACCTGCCTCCTAAGTTATTTTTAGCCACACTTCTCCACCTTCCCCCTCTCGTTCATTACAGCTTGATTTTTGCATTTCCGTGTCTCAAGGACGAAAATTTGAAACTTTAGTGAAAGTATGCACAACAATACTGTCGCTAGTCTGATGTGAACAATACAGTCTTTTGTCAATATCTTCCTTGTTATCTGTCCGTCTGTATAATTTAAAGTATATTATTTCTCTGCTTAAGATGGGCTATCAAACTAGCTAGGTTTTATATTCATAACTTTATTATTAAGAAAAACATATTTTTTCTCAAGGTTAGTTTTTGAAATTTGTTTTCGAACCTTCTCCACGGCGTTTGCCGCTGAATTCAAATGAAACAACCAAGTACCGTAAAACGTCCAAGATATGACTGTTTCAAATAAGAGCCAAGGTCTTTTCTGTCCATTTCTTTACATTGTGTTAACTAGTGGCGTGATTTTTTATTCTTTTACTACCAATTGCGTCTTTTAGCCTTTCTAGATTCAAACACGTGTTCAGTCATATTTTTCCTTTTTTATATCTCCGTTTCCCTCCCGTCTACAAGGGTACCGTTTCGTCTGCACGTCTAACTAGTTAGTTTGAATGGCGGTAGGAAATGCGGGCATGGGCGAGCATGTCTCCTAGTATCTTACACATTATTTTTATCCCTACAATGTTATCTTTATAATTGGAGATATTTTAACGTTGTATCACGGTAAATTCATCACATAGTTTACAATGCCAGCAAAACCACCACAGAAAAGCTATTTCAGGCTAAATGATGTTAATTTATTCTAATATTTCTCAGAACCAGTAACAGATTAGTTAACGAAGCTTATAAATGTAAAATTTTGAAGCTTTGAGAATCTATCATCATTTTTGTAAATTTAAAAGTATGCGAGAATCTATATATCTTTTTATAAACTTTACAAAACAGAGTCTGTTGTTATTTTTCTTGTAATATTTAATTGGGTTGTACAGTTTTTTAGTAATTAAAACCTACACCCTAGGGGCAGAGCCGTAATTGAATACACACTGTTGTTTCGGGATATTTTAATGTGGCTGGGCACCAAATCTCTTATCCAACTATATGTACTGTACATAGTCCTTTGTAGGATTTCGGATAAAGAACACTGGCTAACAAAAAAAAAAATTTTTTTTTCTTTCTCTAACATTTCTATGTTTTTCTTTTCAATTTTAATGCGCTGTTTTTAAATCTGCAAACCGTTTTTCTCTATCAGGTCGGGATCTCTAGAAATACGCAATTGAAGGTTTTTAACAACGTATACAGTATTACAACATCATTCGTACAAGAAGTGTAACAGTTATGTAGGCTTGAATTTCTTTGCAGTCGACTTTCGTCGGTGAATGGCATGTGGTACATCGCGATGAAGCATCCAACAATAATCGGCAAGGATGGTCACACTCCACCGTCCTTGATAACGTGACTCCATTACGGCGATATCTTGATGGAATCGTTCTCCATGTTCATCGCTGACTTCGCCAAGGTTGTCAGGGAAAAAGTCATGATGCGAATCGAGCAAATGGATTTTGAGGGACGTGTTACAGCCCATAATTCTGTATGCATCTATGCACTGCTTAACAATATGCACATAGTCGACAGATTTGTGATTTCCCAGAAAGTTATCGACGATCGATTTGAATGCCATCCATGCGCGAAGTTCACTACCATGTAACAAGTTCTCGAATTGTTTGTCTGCAATAACTTTCCTCATCTGAGGTCCTACAAAGATACCTTCCTTTATCTTTGCATCGCTAACTTGCGGAAACTTTTCTCGAAGATAAGTGAAAGCTTTGCTCGTTTTATCTAACGCTTTTACGAAATTCTTCATGGGCCCCAACTTTTATGTATCGGTGGTAAAATGATGCTGTCTTTGTTAACTAACGGCTCGTGTATTACATTTTTATGCCCGAGCTGCATGCGATCCCTGATAGGCCACACCTTTCTTGCATAATGTTCCTGTCTGTTGCGGCTGTCCCATTCACATAGGAAGCAACAAAATTTAGTATACCCAGTCTGCATGCCCGTGAGAATTGCAATGACCTTTAGGTCTCCACAAATCCGCCATTGGTAGTCATTGTACTTTATTTTTGCCAAATGTATAGCCATATTGTCATAAGTTTCTTTCATATGAACAGAGTAGGCGACTGGAATTGATGAAAATAAATTTCCGTTATGCAATAACACGGCTTTTAGACTAGTCTTGGAAGAGTCGATGAAAAGTCGCCATTCGTTGACTATGTGCTCATGACCGAGGTGCACCATTAGACCGTTTACATCTTTGCAATAGCAAATGTCATCATCCATCTCAAAGTATTGAACAAGTTCTCTGTGTCTATGACGAAATTTAGATATCAGAGTATTGGGCGCTAAAAGATTCCATTCTTTGAGTCGCGAACCGAGTAATTCCGCTTGTCCTTTGGTAAGAGCGAGATCACATATTAGATCTGAAAGTTCTGAATGGTCAATTAAGTGAACACCATCATTCACCGGTATATAATCTGAGTCAGAATTAGTTTCTAAAGCAGGTAAACTATCAATTTCTGATGGTTCATTCACGTCCAACGGATATTGTTCTGGTGGAACTGGGGTCGGACACGTGATTGGATCATAAGGCACTGGTTTCGAAACCGATTCAATATTTGGATAAACCACAGACTTTCTAGTTTTAAAAGTGAAACCATGGATATTTGTCAAGCAGAAGTAACAATCAGTAGCGTGATTTGTCGGTTCACGCTATATTACTGGCACTCCAAAAGGCATCGACTTATGCTTCGGCGATTTTCGTAACCAACCTGCCAATGTATTTGCACAAGTCGAACAAACTGCATTTGGCTTCCAAGATTTATTTGCATCATCAACTTTCGAATCGAAATAAAGTTCATATGCTTTCTTTAGTAATGGTGTAAAGTTTTTCTGGTGAACACGATCGGTAAAATATCCGCACACGTAACAGAACAGATCAGCCGAATTTCTACAACTTCTAGAAGCCATATTTTGCTCAGAATTATTTCAAAATACAGTAACTATTTGCAAAATAGCGTAACATATGTCATGCATCTTTTAGCAGTATAAAAAGTAGAATTATTTTGCATTTTATTAATTTTTAATAAGTTATATAGTAAAAATGAAACGGAGCAAATAACGGTTTCCCAAAAATATATTTATTCCCAAATATCTTAAGAACCCGATGTGATAGAGATAAACGGATTTCAGATTTGAAATCAGCGCAAGAAACTGACCTAAGAACACTTATTCTTATATAAGAAAGAAAAATGTTGTTTGTCAGTGGAATTTATCGCCTAGATAATTTCCTGTTTAGTTTCACCAGTAGTCTCTTTCAAGTAAGGTTTTCTAGTGGACTAATTCCCGAGATTCAACCTGCAGTCTGTAAGAATTTCCTCTAGATATTATCTTTTATTCTTTCATACAATCTGTCACTACACCTCAAAATTATTCGCCACAAGCCCTGAGCAGCTGCATAACAAACAGATGCGGGGGTAGGACAGGCATATAACCTGACACGTTTCAGTGTTATTCCACTGTGAGAATTGCTTGCCAAAGACACCAGACTTGCCAGTAGATAGAATTAGGATTCCATCAGACAATTTTATTGGAGTATTCATAAGGACTTACAAAACATCCCAGGAAAACTCTATCAAATTAATAAGGAAAGCAACTGCCTGAGAAAACTCAACACACGGAGTCATAGAGAGAATTATCTTATAAAAGTAACGACCCCCAAGAACAAGCGTAAGAGGCCTAATCAAGTGCCTTAACTTCATTCATCTGAGCAAAAAATCTGTGAGCCAGGATTGGCAAAAGTTGCCATTTTACATTCTTTATTTTTCATCACTAACATGTGAACTAATATGTACGCGTATATATTACCATGTGAATATTAATATGTGAAAGTCGCCAGTGGATGTCCAAGTCATTTGAGTCTGGCAACCTCAGCGTATAGAATGATGATTTCATGAACCACCACGACAAGGGATAGTGACTGCTTTATTGCTAGTTTCTTACAGAGATCTGAAAGCATAAGGTAGTCCGAAGTTCCATATGGAGCAGGGAGGGAAAGATGAAAGAAATATTGTACATTCTAAGTATAATAGTTACATTTTCAAACGAGTGTAAATGTCTGTTTAAACACATTCACTTTAAAAATTAATGAGTTTCAAACTCTTCAACAAGTGTAGATATAGATGAAAACATATTCAATTTATATGGTGAACACTTTTCAATTAGTGGAAATGTAAATGTAAACATATTCTATCTGTACCATTAACCTTTTCCTTTAAATGTAAAGTAAATTTAAAGCAATTCAGTTTAAATGTAAAGAAAGTTTTCTCTCGAGGGATAAAGTTTAATTCTCAACGAGGGTAAATTCTGAGTTAAATTAGATGGTGGAATTGAGGGAAAGAGGACCCATAATTATGGGTTGGAAAACGCAATACTCAGGAGAGCGTTTCGTTTCTATTCTTTTACCATAGTTGTTGGTGGTACCAGGAGGGTACTAATCTCTGGAACATAGTGAGCGTAGAAGTGGACTGACGTCGAAACGCGGTACCAGCTTGGCAGTTACTCCTTGACGTTTCTTGGAACGTGCTGCACTTTTAATTTTGACCAGAGACGCGAGAATTTCAGTGACCTATCTGCACAGAACCAACCCATCAACGGGAGCAGAACATACCATAAGAAGTTAAGTAGCTCTATAAGCTACCAAGTGACATCCTTTAAAATCTAACTTCCCATCACAACCGTGATGAAAACTTTTTGCTTATAATTCATTATTCAAATTTTCTAAGACCTTGTTAAACTTAAATGATCATTAAATCTGTTATTTGTAATTATACAAATTTAATTTTGATTCAATCATTTTAAATGTACTGCATGTTTGTCTCAGTCAATTTACTAAACACACTCTAAACCAGAGCTATACCAGAATAATAAAAATTCCACTGAGTAAATCAGAGGTGGGGGCTTGACGAGCTGAAGAATAAAATAATGGCTTAATCCTTCACAAAAGTTGTCGGCAGGTCATAGAATTAACGTGCACAGCCATTGCAGCATTGTTTTCGCCTTTTTCTGAATTAACTTGTGAATTCTCCCTTGGGATAGAATATCATTACCCTTCTTTCTACATCTCTGCCAAGAGTAATCTTGTGCGAAGGTAGACACCTTTGATGACCCACTTTAGATACTCTTGAGTTTTGGCCACTGTTGGACCACTACTGCAAAGCAGGGGAGGCAACCCGTGACAATTTCATTCATTTCTATTCTGTTACAGCTTCATTGGATCTTTGTAGTCAAACTTTTCATAATTGATGGTCAATGCACGATGCACAAAAAAAGATTGAAAGGCATGTGCGTTCTTTTAATTGGTGATCAATTTAGTGTTCACGATACAATGCGCACCGTTTCCGCATTTTCCCGAAGTGTTGATGTTGTTGTTTCATTTATGGTTACTATCGTTTCATTAAGACAATTAACAGTTTGGGGATGCGGCTTATTACTGCTTCCTCCTGTTGTAACTCCTGACGAGTTTGTCTTTAACGACATTAAAGAAGAGTTCAGATAGCCACATCCTGTTTATAATGTAGTGCATCAGCAAATTCAATCAAACATAGGATGTAACAAATCATATATGTTTTCTGCTAATTTTTTTCGTTATGTAACTTTTTAAAAAGAGTAATGAGGATGTCCCGAAAGAGGCCAATGAGCAAAGGAAACTTATTTCACAAGTTAGAAAGAAACAATCCACTTGTTTTTGGGTATGTTATGAGAAGAGAAGCTGGAATATATCGTAACAACAGGTAAGAGAATATATAGTAACAACAGGTAAGAGAATATATCGTAACAACAGGTAAGATTGAAGGAAAGAGATATAGAAGAAGACAAAGAGTTCAAATACTGGACAGTTTGACATCGTGGCGTGGAAAGAAGTCAACAACAGAATTGATAAATTGTACTGGAGATAGAAAGTTATGGAGAGACATGATCTCCTGCGCCACACGGCGTAGGTAGAAGAGTGAATGAATATTCAAAACATATTTTAAGAATCTCAACACCAGAAAAGCCATAGTTTCAGTCCTAGTTGTCAAGAAGTGACTAGCTATTTATGTTCACAAACAAACGCTAACAAATCTACATTGGGCATTATTTTTGTTGCCTGTTAAAACAAAACGTGAAAAAAGCACAACATTAATTTCATTAATTTTAATTAACTTTTTACATACTATATTCCCACGTATGTTTTAATAGTTATCGTCCCAGAAAACATGGGACTTCCTCAACTGCCATGGATGTTGTAGCTACAAAATGACTTTTCATATAGTTATTATCAACGTCGAGTGTCGTTAATGGTTAGAGCGCATGTTTCCCTAGGTAAAATTATCGGGTTCGAAACTTGGTAACGCAACGCCATAGCCTACCAATTTGTAAATAGGTACTTTCAAGAAAGAGAACCGGTCACCAGCTTCATATAAATTTGAGATCTAGTATAATGAAGTCGACAACACTTCATATAAATTTGAGATCTAGTATAATGAAGTCGACAACACTTCATTTCCATACGGTAGTATCTGCAATCAGCCTACTTTTACCCTTTTTTAAAATTGTAATTATCCGTTATAATATTATACTATTACTGCTACTCATTTGAGGCTATGCTACTGCTGTTATGGATATATACTGTACATATGGTTCACCCGATTAAAAGATACCAAAAAAGAAAAACAGGCCAGTAAACACGTTTCATGGCACAATCTGACGCCAGAGGTTTGTCCCCGACGCTGACTACGACCTGTACAACGCCAACGGTCGTTAGAATTCCTTAGCAACAGTTAATATATTAAGAGATACGGCAATTTAATTAACACCCGCCAGCCCTGGCGGTAATGTGCGGTAAGGAGGCGTTCTTTTTATGTTAATTTATCGCCCTTTTCATTCGTTCCCCTATTTCGTGTTATATGTTTTGTAGTCGGGATATTTCTCGTCCGAATGGCAGCGTCGGCATCCCCTGTACTTTTCCCACACCTGACTTCTATATCACAACCACCGCAAAACTCGTTAAACTTTTGTTGAAGACCACAGATTGGTCTTTGTTTTAATTTTCTTTAATCTCTTCCATCACTCCCTAAACTTTAATAACAAAATTCGTGGTTTAATTATTAAAATATGGTTTTCTTCTTTAGTTTTTCTCCCCTTTCCCATTTTTTTCACTTTTCGTTAAGCTTGGGGGTGTCGCTTGAGCCCCAGACGTAACTCTAGCTTTTACCTGCATGACCGCATGCAGGAGGCGCCCACTGGGAACCCATGATAGGCAGGGGGAGCTGAGAAGTGGCTCTGTGTAGGGCGTGACAATTCCTTGAGAGAGCACAGAATCAGAGCACAGTATTTTAGCTCTGCATATTTGTAGCAGATGGCGGGGGATGCACAGAATGCCACGCACTCCTTCCTCCTAGCTTCGGACCAGATGAGACGATCCTTTATATGCAAGCCAAGCTGGAGAAACTGGGGCTCATGACTTCAACTCAATATCCGTATCGGATTGGCAGAAAAGCCACAAGAAAAGCCTAGATCTGCAGCATAGATAATACCAAGGAGTCTTTCACTTGGTAGAGGCTGAAGCAGCCCTAGTTAAATAACAACTCATTTCTTCTTCACCTTTCTTTCCTGCTCACGTACACCTCTTCTATCTCCCCTCCGTCACTTCTTTTTATGAATCAATTAAATGTATTTGTTGTTAGTATAAACGTGCTCCATGTCAGTGCTCATATCGGGGCGTCTATTTCTATATTCAAGAAATTTCAAGCCATGTTCCTAAGTGTCCTGATCCCATCTTGAGTTCAGCTGTAAGCACTTTTTAAATTAGATTTTATCGTATCTCTTTCCAACTGTTCATTGTGTCTATAATCTTGGTCATGTCACCTTAGTCTACATGCTTTTATGAAATCTATCATCAGCATTATTTTCATCATCATCAGTGGTTTTTTTGTTCCATAAGTTCTGCAATTGCTGCGAGACACTGACTTCCGTTCTTGTCCATGTTCTCTTTGGCCTTACAATTTCTTTTCTTCCCTGCGGGTTCCAGTCAAGGGCATATCTATTTATTACTGTTGACTGATGAGTGAGTCCGATCTATCTTCAATGTCACTCTCTAATTGCCAACGTGGGCTTCATAGATCATGAATAATTATATGTTAATATATTTTCTCTACTACATTTCCATCAACCCCTTCTTCTTGTACCTACGACGACTGACTGACAAAATTACAAATGTCCATCATGCCTAGTGGCGTATGGTAGGAGCTCAACAAACGCTCTCCGGCGTAGGGTGACCTTGTTCAGGTTGACGTTTCTCACCTCAATCTCCACAGTTCTGCGGCAAGCCTGTCTTTGGTCGGCCTCTCTTTCCGCCTCCGTCTGGAGTTCATAGCATGGCAGTTCTGGTGATGGTCTCGGGAACTCTTTTGAGAAACTTGACCAGCTCATCTCCAACGTCTGCCTGTTTTAATGGTGTACACATTTTCTTGGTTGCTCCGGGTAAGCAATTCTGGGTGATCATTGACTAGGCCTTATAAGTTCTATTTTCTTATCAATCAGTTTCCCCTTAACACCCCCCCCCCCCCAACTGCACCTGGGTCCCGTGTAGGAAGCCTGCACCAAATCATGCAAGTGCTCATGTATCAGTGGTTTCTGTAGAAATTTGTTCCCACATGATGGTGTTGACAGCTCAGTGCACAACCTCATAGAAGTCACTTCTAACGACAGTAGTCCTATACTTTCTTTGTCCCCTCAGATACCCCCGGGCCCTCAGATACCCTCGGGACCTCAGATACCGCAGGGAACTAAACGAGGCATATTTATTTCTGCTTTACAGTACATGTGTATATATTTTAATATTACCAGAAATATCAATATAAAAATATGAAATGATCAACCCTGTTGTCAAATACAGTCTGGGACCGAAGACGCAGCAAAAGTGATGCATGCAATCAGCGACCCATAGCTTGACTGCTTGCGTCAGGGTCAGCGAACCAGAGCTGACCAAGACCCTACTCCACCTCCAAGTCGTGGTCCTGAAAAGACGCTGCATCAATGCAGTCTGGCTACGAGAGTATGGATCGAAGAAGGAAGGCAAATCCGGTCCCAAAAAATGCCGTGCTTAAGTCGGACGTGTCGGCCGAAAGACGCAAATATCACAGCTTCGCTGTAAACGGACACAACGCAACCAACGTCCTTTCCAGGACGAACGAGGAAGATGAAGAAGAAGAAAATACAGTCTTACTGCATGGTTCTGACACGTGAAGAACAACAAACAACAACAACAACCAAGAAGTCACGCATTTCCATAAATGGGCATCAGCGCAGAATTGAAGGATTACAGTGGTACGACAGAATTGACTACTTAAAACTGATTTGGAAAGAACCACATAGATACCAGTGTAACAAGAAATACAGAAAAGTCTACATTCTGAAGCTGATCGGACAGCGGCACTATGACCCCCACATAAGATGCACGCCGCTGGTTCTATACCTGGTTTGGCCAATGTTTATATTTCTTTTTTTTCTTTTGTTTAAGGTGATTTTGTTTTAGAAATCTTTAAGAAAGCTCAGCGCTTATTTGTTTGTAGTTGCTCAAATAGTGAACGCGAGTCTGATCAAAGAATAATTCCTTTGTCAGGACTTGTAGGTGTGGTAAAGTGGGATGTTATAAATATTTATAGGGGACTTAGTGTACTGATATTCTTAGGCAAAATATTGCCTCTCTTGTTCCACTGTTCCGTCTAAAACCAAACTGTTCTTCCTGGATTTCGCGCTGAGATTTAACTTTTTTTTCTTTCTGTATGATGTTTTTAAGGTAATTCTTTGCATTTGGTTTTTTGGCAATGTTATAAAAACTGAAGTAAGAAAGTGTGTGATTGTATCTCTACCAAAGCTCTCCAAACCTTCTATCATTTCAATTTTTATGAATCCATGCCTGCTGATTTTCGTCATATGAATGGCATTCTCTACTTTTGTGGAATACCCTTCATTAGGATCTGGTGATGGTTTTTTACCTCTGTTGTCCTCGAATAATTCTTTTACGTATTCTGCCCATCTGTTTGATATGTCTTTCTCATCAAGTAATATTACACCAGTGTATAAGAAGGCTTTTGACAGAGTATCATGAGAAAATATCTAATAGGTATTGATGGAAAAGATATAAGAATACTCAGTAACCTTTATTGGGAGCAAACTGCCACAGTAAGAACTGGAAGGAATTATTCACCATACATAGACATAAAAAGAGGTGTCAGACAAGGTTGTGTGCTGTCCCCCTGCCTATTTAATTTATACACTGAAAAAATTTTCAAACAGATACAGGAAATACCAGGACTGAACATCAGTGGAAGGTCAATAAACAACCTTAGATATGCAGATGATACCGTGTTGTTAGCTGAAAGCGAACAGGAGTTACAAGAACTAGTGAAGCAAGTGAACAGTATGTCATGAATATGGACTCGACATTAATATTGAGAAAACAAAAACTATGATAATTAGCAAAACAGACGATAAACCCACATTACAGATAAGCGTAAATGGGAAAATCCTGGAACAAGTCAAGAGCTACGTATATCTTGGTCATATAATAACAGAAGATGGCAGATGTGAAACAGAAATCAAGAAGAGAATAGGAATGGCCAAAGCTACATTCAAACAACATGAAAAACATTATACTGACATCCAATTATCTCACAAATTAAAACTGAGAATCATAAAGTGTATGCATTTCTGTATGGTGCAGAAACATGGACGATGAATAAGCACTCTTGAAATGTGGATATATAGAAGATATCTCATGGAAAGAGATTGAAAAACAATAAGTAAGGTCCTGAAAATCTAGGTATGATGAAGGTCAAAGTGTATACTTTGGCCACATAAAAAGGCATAACACCTTGCAGAAGACCAGGCTATAAGTGGGAAGGATTCAAACATATGGACAGGAAAGACGTCTGTCAGAGTGCACCATCAAGGAGAACAAGAAGGTGGATCACAATTTTTTGAATATGTATGTACTGACTGGTTCAGCTGTGAAGGTACAGAATCTAATATTATTATAGATAACCTTACTTGCTGCCACATATATATATATCTCAGTCAGAATTATTCTGGAATAGTGTGATGACTACGTTATATGTCTAGGGTATGTGTATGATGAATTGTAAGTCATAACAACAACAGACAGATAAACAATTTAATTTATTCCACCACACTTGACAACACTGTGACACTCACATACATAAAACACTCTAAGAGGATATCTTAAAGGAGTCACTGATAACTTTTCAAATAACAATATGTATTCATTGCTGTCATGAATGTATATGTGTCCTGATTCAAATACAAGGGGAAACAGGAATCACAATCAATTTTAATTACAAGGTATATGTACAGAATTTATTAATATGATTCATGTAGTGACATATATTATCAATGGTATCCTATGTGTGTCAGTTGTGTAGTGGTAATATGAGGTAATACTGGTTTTGTTTTGTTCAAGCTCTGTTGGTATTTGTCATCATGACTTCAATAGTTTGTTTCTATTAGAACTAGTATTGGAGATGTTCTCAGTTCCTGGTATTAAAACAATTTACTTCCCCTCTTAATTTTATGTTACAATGTTATTTTAAGATGGGGGTACATAATGTTGAGCTCCATGGCCACACTCTCTTATCTTGGGTGATGACTGCAGTAAAAGACTCCTCTGCTCGATAACTGTAATGAGTTCTGGAGCCACCCCACTGGTTGCTATATTGACCAAGGAGTATGCTGTCCACTTCTGGCTTCAGCAAAGCTCTGACCAGGTGCTGCTCAATAACTTTAAGACCACGGTCCCTGAAACAAGAAGGTTGTACCTTCTACGTCAGAACTAATTTATACTCTATTTCTACACTGAGCACAATACATCACAAACATTGAGTTCAGAGCGTTAGGCCAACTGTCAGCTTCATCTGAAATACTTTATACCAGTATTTCCCTCCCTAATGGTTACTACGCCTCTGCAATTCCAGCATTATTTCTTTCTAGTTAATAATCTAGGTGTCAGTGTACTGTTTGGCCATTCCATGCAGTTTTACTTTCCTCCGACACCTTCTGTTCAGGCTGGAGCCTATAGGCTTTACATCATGTTCGCTACTGAACCACACATATATATAGACATAAATTATCAATTTACATTCAATTTTCATTAAAAGATATTGAATATTTCAAGCTTACCACAATTCATGGAAATAATAATAAACAGTTTCGTTGACTGGCAATGAATATAGCACAACTCCGATCTGCCGATGTCCCAGGCTTTATTTTATAAAAAATATACACTGGTGCTCAACGCACTGCTTCTTAGTAGGTTTATTACAAGATGTGGCAATGAACAGACGCTCTGAATGGAGTATATTCGCAGCTCTACCCAATCACACCACGTCTACACATCTTTTCAAAAAAGTACCCCTTTCTCACGTTTCCCCTGACAACACACGATAGTATTTATAGTCCGACCAATCGTGTTTAGTCTTTCATTTGTTGCGCTCCAATCACATAGGAGTTAACATGGTAGGCTATTTCCGTACGTAATGTTTTTTTTAAACACGTTATAAAAAAATTTTATGAGCAGAAATGATTTCATGCTGTCAGGCACCCCCACTATTTTATTTTGGCCATAACTTGGTAATTCCTAGACTATTTGCGTAACGTTTTACATATTCTTTGTCAGCAAACCCTAAGGAACCCAAATATATATATTTAATAGAGCTAATATGCTGCGTTCAAAATATGCAATTTCTTCTACCTCCTGTTTCGAAGATGTGCTGTCTGGGTACTGTAATGTTTTCAAACGTAAACCGGTATAATGTCATAATTCCTAATAAGCGTTTTTCAGGATTTTAAAACCTAACTCTGGGAAGGGTAGTGAATTTTATCACTGTCGATTTGAAATAAAGTTAGTGCATGTGGCCTTACACGCGTGATGGCAGCAATTGTGTATCGCGCGACGCGTGTTTAGTGTTGCACGTGTTCGGCTTTCTGCCTCTCCCTTCTCTCTATCCTTTAGTCCATCTGTCTTTAGTTACGCCGTGTATGGAATGAATGAAATATTAAATCTAGGTCATTGATCAGCTTGCGTGATACAGCACACGTTTCATTGAAGAAAGCGGGTAATAATACAGTAGGCTTTTACTATCAACGTGAAAGCGTTACAATTTGCAGACGAAGTAGAAAACAAGGGGGATTTCGAGTACGGTCATTGTGACAGCACTGTTCTTTACCATTCTTCTTTCCTTTTATTAAATTTATTTGTTAGGCTTTGCATTTACGTTTTAATTTATATATGGGGATTAGAATAATTCACGACAGTAGGATTATAGAATCTTAGACCTGTCTTTCTCCCGAGTGTTATGATGACAGAGATAGTGAAGTCTACGGGCTGGTGATCTAGTACCTTGAAATAGTTCTTGAGTGGATTTTTAAAATTATACGGACTCGATCTTTAAATTGTTATTGTCTCAATGTTTTAACCAATACGGCTTGATTTCGAAGTAATGACTATTCACAAGACGAATTAAAAACCCATTTTGCTTTATAACTGTTATTGAATTTTTATGGGATTTATTGATTCGAAGAGAAATGAATTCGCAACTTAGCTACCGTCTACTGTATGTGGGAATTCCAAAAAAATATAATGTATTTCATTTAAGCTTTGCCCTTTATCTTACAGAATATGGGTGAAGAGATTACATTAAAAAATTAATTCTCTCTCTGTTTCTCTTCTCTCTCTCTCTCTCTCTCTCTCTCTCTCTCTCTCTCTCTCTCTCTCTCTCTCTCTCTGACGGTTTCGACGCAATCTAGGCCTACTAGCCAATGTGGCACTGCCTAAAGGGGGTTTGGTTCAGGGCCGTCAACTGGGTTAACTTGAAAAATGAAAATAAAAAGTTTTGCGTCCATGAGTGGTTTAAAGTGCTCCTGTTTCATAAGTTTCCCACAAACACACACTTAATAATTACACATACATACATACACAAGCACACATGAACGTACGCACATAAACACACACACACACAAGAGAAACATAACACTGGCGCAGCAATATCATCATCATCATCATCAGTTTCGTGTAGCCACCCCGGCAACTGACCCCCTTTCAAGAAGCCGGCACTAAGAATTCACAATTGTTGTTGTAGTGGTTTCTGTAGCAATCTGTTTAACATGATGGTGTTGCCGGTCCCATCTATAACCTCATTTTTTTCTTCTTCTTCCTCGTTCGTCCCGAAAAGGACGTTTGTTGCGTTGTGTCCGTTTACAGCGGGGTGGCGCTATTTGCCACTTTCGGCCGACACATCCGACTTCCGCACGGCATTTTTTGGGACCGGGTTTGCCTTCCCTATTCGATCCCTACTCTCTCGGCCAGAAAGCAGAGATGCAGACTGTTTCCAGAACCACCACTTGGAGGTGGAGTAAGGTCTTGGTCAGCTCTGGTTCGCTGACACTGACGCAGGCAGTCAAGCTATGAGTCACTGACTGCATTCATCTCGTTTGCTGCGTCTTCAGTCCCCAACCTCATTTTAGTCGCCTTGTCCTACATGCCTAAGGGAGCAATATGGCCTAACTCTTTCTTTGTCTATCTGCCGAGAAACGTCTTCCTCCCCGGAAACTGGCGTCAAAGCTAAAGACTGAACGAACCAATGAATGAACATTTATTTGTAAAGGGTGGATAATTGGGTCGACAAGAAGGCCTACCATTCTGCCCTTTGGTTGTACAATTAATATGAATCCTGGCACTCAAACGCAGAGTTGGATTATTCATTAAGCCTACTAAGCACTGACCTAGGGCCCCAGGCTTACAGGAGCCCCCGCGAAAAAGCCACGAATAAATATTTGTTTCGAGAAAATGTCCAAGCCCCTAAACAATTTTTAACGTATTAAATGTATTTAATTTTTTAAATTTTTTTCAAATAAATAGTTCGGTAATAATCAAATAGCTTTTAAAAAGCAATTGTTTTTTAGTGCGATTTAGTGCTTTTTTTTTGTTTGTTACACATTTAGTGCTACTCAGAACGGTCAAGTTGGCAACATTGTCCCAAATATTAGTTGTTGACGGTTCTGATAAATCCCAAAGTGGGTATTTGAGCAAATGTGTATTTGTTTGTTTGTTTTTGTTTTTGTTTTTTTTTAAATAACGTAATTGAATAGAATTTTCAATTTGCATTCTTTATTTACAACAAATCCATATATTTTATTTTTTTTAAAACCCTCATAGGTCAAACATGACTCAGGAAAAACTAAATTCGCTTGTTTTACTTTGTGCGGAAGCGGACATGCTTCTTGTCGTGATTTGGATCTGTCTCACAACACGGTTTTCTAATCTGACCATACCCAGGGCCGGCTCTACCGATGGTGCAACACGTGCATTTGCACGGGGCGGCAAGCTTTGGGGGGGCGGCAAAAAAATCTTTTTACTTATTTTTACAATCCCGCCAAAATATTCCGTCTGGGAGCCGCGCTGGTGTAATGGTTACCACACTGCGCTAGCGATCAGGTGTTCAAGGTTCAAGCCCGGGCGCGGCATTTATAAGAGTGTCATCGACCGGGATTTTGACTGAATAACCTAAACGGATCTTGAAATAAACCCTCTGTGGATTGTGTCACGGAATGTTCTAAGGTTTCGTCTAGATTATTTTAAAATTCCTTATTTTTCTATTCCTTCACATTTTGTCTGTTTTCTCTACGAAATATTTGCACCTGCGGTCTGTTCTTTAGCTGTTTTTCAAGTCTTCACTAATAGTTCTGCCATGCGATCCTAATGCTATCTTCTCCTACAAAGGCACTAAAAGGTATTTCTTTAGGGACGTCAGTACAATTTATTCGCTTGGTCGAAACCACAGTGGTTCCCAGAGGATTATATTTCCGTGTTCAGTGGACAACTGAAGACCGCCACGATAAATCTTCCGGCATGGCTCAACGAGAGACGGGAATTAATTAACTTGGCGTGGGAATCAGGAATTTATTTTTTTATCGACCGTTCTATGTTGGCGGCTCGAATGTTTCAGTTGTTTTTGAGTGTGCATTCAAGGAAGTTGATTTTGCTCAGTGTTAGTGTGCTTTGTGTTACAGTGATAAATAAGTTTTTTAAACGTTTTATAGAAATTAGTTCAGTGCTTCAGCCTCCATTCATTACTAAATAATACATTTTATTGTAGGGTTTATTAAAACAGTTTTAATATTCAAATAGTTATAATGTCCGATAAAAGAAAAAACTGTCAGGTGCCTGATATCGGAAACGGAAACTGGAAAAACAACGCGATATTCAAAATCAAAGCGGTGCTTTACATAAATATCTAAAAACTGAAACAGCTGATGTAGGACAGAAGAAAATAAGCAAATGTACCGAAACAAATGATTCTGAGCTCATGGCAAGTACTTCTAACTCGGACCCCAGTAACGTAGATATTACTAACAATGTCGAAAATGAGACTGATTTGACCGTTTCCAATTCCAGAGATTTAAGTGATGAACTTGAGAGGTACACTGATCCGGCAAGATGCAATCCTTCTTTAAGCGATACCGAAAGACTGGAAATCGTAAAAAAAGGCCTGCAAGAGAGACCAGTACAGACAATTGATTCAATGCAACAAAAAAATTAAATTCCTAAGTTCGACACAGGAGGAGCATAATAGAACGCCTAATTGCTATTGTCCAGTTCTTGAGCCAACAATGCTTGCCATTTCGTGGAACATCTGATAAATTATATGACCCTAACAATGGAAATTTGTTAAAGCTTGTTGAACTAATTGCCAGATTAGATAGTGCTATGTGTGAACATTTAATGAGAGTAGCTCGTGGATCGATCCAACATTACCTTGGGAAAAACATTCAAAATGAATTGATTGCTCTTCTCTCTGAAACCATAAAAAAGAAATAATTTCCTTTTTAATATAACATCCCTAAATTGAAACCTGAGACGACAAATGAGCTCTTAAACAAATGTAAAAACCTAGAACGCGTTTTTACACATCAGGAAAATAGAGACATTGATGCCATTGAGCTATGTGATGAACTGAAAGATGTATCCAAATTAGTACCAGAAAATACACCGCCAATTGAAGTTCATCGTTATATTATTGAAAATAGCATTGCTCCTAATGTCGCTATAGCCTTAAGAATATTACTAACTTTGCCTGTAACGGTAGCAAGTGGTGAGCGTAGTTTTTCAAAACTGAAGCTTATTAAAACTTATTTACGCTCAACAATGGCCGGAACTAGATTGGAAGGACTTGTCATGATTTCAATTGAACATGAAATCGGTCAAAAATTAGACTACGCAGACCTTATTTCTGCTTTTGCAAATATGAAAGCAAGAAAAGTGTCTTTTTAAGCAGTAATTACTTTAAACAATATAAATTCAAATAATGTGAAAATAGTGCTAAAAACTATAACATGTACATACTATAGTTAAGTGTTTGTGACTCCCCAGTTCATCGTTCCACATGAGAAGAGCATCCCCTATATGTAAGTAATGTAACTACATTTATTTCATATAATTGTGTCTAATAAAGTCAATGGTTTACTTTAATTTGAGGTTGGGCTGGGGCGGCAAGGTATGGTATTGCACGGGGCGGCAAAATTCCTAGGGCCGGCCCTGACCATACCGCACGCCATAGGTAGGGAACTCTTTGATACAATAACCAATCAAAACGTACCTTTATTATTATTGTGGTAGGAAACGTACTGTGCTAAAACCTAGAAGAGAAATTTTGTGTAAGTGATAGTACGATAATATTTAATTGTGGAAAGATTAAAGAAGTATCACTGGGGAGGATTATTTAACTCACAAACGGGAATGTTACTTTAGAGGTAGATGTAAACACTTTATAGAATAATAATCTAGTAGGATAGAAATATCGAGTAAACGAGCTGTGTTACATCAGGATTAGTCCAACTTAGCTAGTTAAAGCATGCATACATTTAAATGCATTGTGCAAACTACATAATTTATAGATAGATCGATACAAAATAATTCAAAGTCTAAGTCCACCTTTAAATGACCAAAATCGCCCCATAAATAAGAAACATAATTGAAAAACTAGATTTTATACATTGTACAGAAGGCAAAATTATGCCTCATTTTGGGATCCTTTACTCCTTGCTCCACCCATGTCATCCGATACGCCGGAGGCGTGACTATAAAAGACCTTGCCCTTGGCTATTTGACGCCACTAACAAATTCAAACCACAAGCTGCCCAGAAAGAAGCAGTAAATTGTAATCGTATTGTACTTTTGCAAACCGCATCTGTTGCGCAGATCATAGAAGCCATTAACAGCCTGTGCATTTTGCCTGAGGGTAAGAATGACTATATATATACATGTATACTATATATATATTTATATATTTATGTACATATTTATGTATTATTCCTGTGATTTAATCCACTTGTGTGTTAGAAAGTTAAAAAGCCTGTGTTAAGAATATTCCAGGACGAATGTGTTGCTTGCTGGAATGCAAAGTATGTGTTGATTTTAGAGGCGAAAGCCAGCATTGTAAAATGTGTAGGTTAATTGAGAATGATGTCAAAAATACGACTGTAAGTTTGATAATACATTTGAAAGAGTATTTGTTAAAGGAATGACATGTATCATGGAACCTAAGGAAGGATTGACAGGACTTGTTGTAATGAATCGATCAAGATATTACTTAGTAAATTTATATTATTCCAAATCATTGTATGTAAGCAAATCATGGACAAGGGAATCAAACTTAGGAATTATAAGGAAATTTTAATCACAGTGAACTGGCTGTGATGGGTGGTGAGGTAAATTGTCCTGTGCATATGTTAGCACAATGTCTGACACTGTTTGTTATGTCCTTTGTGTGTAAAGACAGAGTAGTGCTGGACCATACAGGGGTTGTGATTATTTGCATTTCAGGTTTTATCCTTCAAACGCTGTATCCTGCAAATTACCGGAAGTATCTGATTCCTATAACTCGATTTGACTCTGAGGTGCGAATGCTCGTGAAGTCATTGTAGCTAGCCACCATTGTTCCACCGCCTGGCAAGTCACATAGGTGTTCGTCAACGACAAAAGAGCGTGGGATTTTCTTGATTTAAAGATAAGTGGCATTATATATAGCCACTGGTCAGCATATTCAATAGAAGAAAGCACCACAATAAAAGATAAATATATTTCTAACATTACAGTGGAGGATGAGTTTAAGGACAATATGAATCCACCCTACCTTCACAGTCAAATTCAGTGACAGTTTAGTAAAGTAAAATATTTATCAGTGTAGAAGACAATAGAAACTTCAGTACTTTATTATGTTTTCATACATTAGGTTTCTATGTTTATTTATTTCATGATGTAAATATCTTTGAGTTTTCCTAAGTTACCTAACCGAAAAGAGAACCGGTTTAGGTTAAATAAATTGTAAATACATATCATCAGACTTGCTGAAATTATTTGCATTAAAGTTTCAAGTTTGATTGATACTTATTTTAGATTGAGAGTTAGATCGTATTTAATACCCCTAGAACAACTTGTCAACATACACAACATAAATAATAAATAATACCACATATTACCAAAGGAGAATCTACGAAAGGGGCAAATAGATTTTCAGGATATATCCTTTCAACACCTGGAGGTTTATACAGCTGGATTCTAACCTTCAATGTCGATACACCCTATTCTTTTAAGAAAAGGGGTATTTCTTGTAAGACTAGTCTCTTATCTGGCACTATCCTGGTATCATCTGATACATCTTTTTGTCCAGGATATCCTACATTCTTATAACATCTCAAACCTTTTGTGACACTTCCTCGTATCGATTTCGATAACATAATCAATGGTTTTGCAATTTAAAAAAATCAAGAAAACTGTTATTCTAAATATTTCTCTAATATAAAGTATAAGCACCCGTGTGTTACCGGGGCCCGAAAGGGGAGCAAAGAATAGTAACACTGTCCCCTACCAAGCATGTCGTAAAAGGCGACTAAGGAGGGTTGGGCATGGGGCCGGTTACACCATCCTGTAAAAAAATTTAAACCACAAAAAACTTCAACAAATATGGACAAGTCAAATAAAGAAAATAAAACACAGCCATCCAAGACAGGGGAAGGTCCTCTCGCGGGGAGGCGTATGATGCAACACAGAGAAAGCCGAAAGGAGTCTGTGTTGCTGACTAACCTTCTTTCTTCTAGGAGAACTTCCAGATTTGGCACCTGGAATGTTCGGACATTAAACGAACAAGGGAAAGTGGCGCAAGTAGCAGCAGAAATGAGGGAATACAAAATCGAGGTTCTGGGAATGTGTGAAACAAAGTGGAAGGGGGTAGACAGGAAGAAACTCATCACAGGTGAATTGGTGCTGTCCTCAGGACATGAAGACGAAAGTTCACACCACAGTGAAGGGGTAGCTCTTATGTTATCTAAAGAAGCACAGAAAGCACTAATTGAATGGGAAGCTGTTGGACCCAGAATAATAACAGCTTCTTTCAAAACAGCTAAAAAGAAAATTCATGTAAATGTCATCCAATGTTATGCACCAACTAATGACAAAGAAGAGTCTGTGAAAGAAGCATTTTATACTAAACTACAGGAAATTATGGATAAAGTAAAAAGAAGAGACATCACAATTTTGATGGGTGACATGAATGCAAAGATAGGTACAGTCAACACTGGATTCGAAGAAGTCATGGGAAAACATGGGCTAGGAGTAATGAATGAAAATGGAGAGCTATTCGCAAACTTCTGTGCTTCATATCAACTGGCTATAGGAGGAAGCATGTTTCCACATAAGAGAATACACAAGGCAACATGGATATCACCAGACCATAGAACAGAAAATCAGATTGATCATATATGCATAAACAAGAAGTTTAGATCATCATTGCAGGATGTAAAGGTATATAGAGGAGCAGATGTGGCATCAGATCACCATCTTCTGATAGCCAAAGTAAAAATGAAACTCAAGAGATATGCAACAATGCAAAACTATAGACAACAGTTTAATGTAGGACAGCTAAGAAATCAAGAAACAAGAGACAAATTTGCGGTCACAGTATCCAACAAATTCCAAGTGCTCCAACAGCTGGAAGATGTAGAGAATACAGAAGACTATTGGCAGCAGGTCAAAACAGTATGGAAGGAGACATGTGAAGAAATACTGGGGAAAAGGGAAAGACAACAAAAAGCATGGATAACAACAGAAACCATCAATAAGATAAAAGACAGAAAAAAACAAGAAAGCAGAGTTATACACAAGCAAAACTAGAAGCTCCAAAGCCAAGGCTCAAGAAGTGTACACAGAAGCAAACAAAGAAGTAAAAAGAAGTATCAAAAGAGACAAGAGGAAGTATATTGAGGAGTTGGCAAGAGAGGCAGAAGATGCTGCAGCCAAAGGAAATATGAGAGAACTGTATAGCAGCACAAAGAAGCTAACAGGGAAATACAAGCAAACAAGTTGCCTCATAAAAGACAAGAATGGGAAACTGCTCAGCAATATACAAGAGCAAATGAAGAGGTGGACAGAATATTTTGGGGACCTTCTCAATAGACCAGCTCCACAAAACCCGCCGGACATCCAGCCAGCAGAAGAAGAGCTACAAATTAACGGTGAAAGACCAACGAAGGAAGAAATAAAGAAAGCCATAAAGCTTCTAAGAGAGGGAAAAGCGTCTGGACCTGATGGCATTCCAGCAGAGGCCATCAAAGCAGATATCGACACGGCTACAGAGATGTTATATAAATTACTTGGTAAAGTCTGGGAAAAGGAAGAGATACCAGCAGAATGGAAGGAAGGATATCTGGTTAAGTTGCCTAAGAAGGGAAATTTACAAGAGTGCACAAATTATAGAGGAATAATGTTACTATCAGTGCCAGGAAAAGTGTTAAACAGGATTATCCTTGAGAGATTAAAAGAGTCCATAGACAAGAAACTGAGAGATGAACAAGCAGGTTTTCGACAAAACAGATCATGTACAGACCAGATAGCCACTTTGAGAATAATAGTTGAACAAAGTCTGGAATGGAATTCACCACTATACATCGGATTTGTGGACTACGAAAAGGCATTTGACAGTGTAGACAGAGAATCACTTTGGAAATTGATGAGGCATTATGGAGTTCCCATGAAGATCATTAATTTAATAAAGAAAACATATGAAGACATGACATGCAGAGTTCTTCATGAAGGACAGCTTACAGAACCGTTTGGGATAAGAACAGGAGTGCGACAGGGATGCCTCTTGTCTCCATTTCTTTTCTTGCTGGCAATAGATTGGGTTATGAGATCATCGACAACACACAACAGAAATGGAATCCAGTGGACTCTGACTAAGCAGTTGGATGATCTGGATTTTGCTGATGACTTGGCTCTTCTGTCCCATAACCGTAATCAGATGCAGGACAAATTGAAAACACTCGATGAGAGGTCACAGCAATTGGGTCTGAAAATACACAGGGAAAAGACAAAAATAATGAGAATAAATGCAGGTAATGATAACAGGGTTGAACTTGAAGAAACACCAATTCAAGATGTAGAATCATACACATATCTTGGCAGTAATATAGACAAAGTTGGAGGGACAGACAGCGATATCAAAATAAGAATACAAAAGGCAAGAGGAGCTTTCATTGCATTGGGAAATATATGGAGATCAAGAGAAATCGGATACCACACGAAAATAAGAATCTTCAACTCAAATGTGAAGTCAGTCCTATTGTATGGCTCTGAGACATGGAAAACAACAAAGACAACAACCAAAAAGCTACAGACTTTCATAAATGGGTGCTTGCGTAGAATAGAGGGATTAAAATGGTATGACAAGGTTACCAACGTGGAACTGATGACAAGAACTAGACAAGTGCCAGTGGAACAAGAGATGAGAAGAAGACGATGGCGATGGATAGGACACACACTGAGGAAACCTGTTGATAGCATTACAAGGCAGGCCTTGTTCTGGAACCCCCAGGGCAAGAGAGGCAGAGGAAGACCAAGAAGTACATGGAGAAGAGAGTTGGAAACAGAGGTGAAAATGATGAGGAGAACATGGAAAGAACTTGAGATGATGGCACGGGACAGGAGGACTTGGCATGTGTTTGTTGAAGGCCTATGCTCCTTTGGGAGTGGAGGGTTATGAATGAATGAATAAAGTATAATATAAAATAATTCTAAATATTTAAAATCATTTACACGATTTTTTGATGTTTGTATGGATTTATTAATAATTTTTGTTTACATATTATTATATAATAATAATAATATTTATATGAAATTTATTATTATTTTTTTCTAGTTATACCTTTTAGAAGGTCAGAGAGGGGCCCCGAAATATCTTATTAGCCTAGGGCCTCCGGAGTTCTTAATCCGGCCCTGCTCAAACTTCAAACAGTAAATATCTATGTTGTACTTTTTCACATGCGTTAGCAATATAAAAAGCCTCCCCGTATAAGTCAGCACATTGTAAAAGGAAAATATAACTGAAAAATGACACACAAGTGCGCAAGGAACTCTCGCATCAATCGCTGACCTGTGAAAGCCAAGAAAAGCAGACGGTAATATCCGATAAGACACTTACAGACCTTGCTGCACAGTCAATAACATGCAATAACAGAAAAGACCAACAAAAATGCATTCTGGTGGTTACCACGATTACAGTAGCAGCACACAGCGCGAGAAGATGGCGAGGTTTGTATACGTAAGGGTACCACGTTTTTTTCAAGGAAGAACAAATTGGAGAAATTTGAAAACTCTGTTCTAAAGAGTACAGTGTTTTTAAAACATAACAAACTAATGAATTGTCCAGAATTCTTGGTGTGTTAAATTCACCTAAACAATAAATTTTTTGTAACACCATTTTGTTTGAATATGCCTCGAGCTCTTTTAAATTGCTATTGTCTGGTTACAAAGGATGAGATCCGTTATGGTAGATAAGACTGCATCTTTCCAGTAAGAGCTTGCTTCGTATGTGCATTTGTCATGTACTTACGTCCAGAAACATTTGCAGCAGCTTTTCGGGACAATACGGAAGCGGCCTTGTGAGTAAAAGTTATCTTGAGTACCTACTAAAATCATCCCACGTAGAGAATATGATTGTTGTTTTCATCTGGATTTCACAGATTTACTAGCAAGATACAGCACCGGTAGGTATGAATATGTATCACGGTCTTACATTTGCACATCACAGTAAAGAATGAATTAGTTCATGAAAATTTGCAATCAAGCGGATTAGTACAATACAATGTACATTGCTGTGGGTAAGAAATGTATCACAGTCTTAGATTTACAGATAACATTAAATAATAAATTGAGTGCATGAAAATGTGCAGTCTAACGGATTTGTACAATACAGTATACATTGCTGTAGGTAAGAAATGACTGCAAAGAATAGTTTTAGGAGATTGAACAGAAGTTAAGGGAAACATATGTCCGATTTAACTTCAGTAACTAACGATACGTCGGTAGATTTAGTCGTCAGTTCGACACACCCTTTTATTCAAGCAAATTTGGTTTTGATTTACTCTATTTAGACTGTAAGAATGAACTATATTTGGGTATTGGAAATCTGACTTTATTTTCTTGAATTAGTAATTAAGACACCATATGTCCTAATTATAACCCATCAAGGGTTGAACAGGATAGTTTATAAAAAATAAAAAGACACCCTTAGATGTGTAATCTGAGACAAATAATAAAGGATGAGTTGGAATTTCGTTGTTGTTGTTTGCTTGTGTGCTTTTTTTTAAACGTACTTTTTTAAACGCACAGCCGCTATCCTTATTTTTTTGTGTGTGCACACTATTACTTTTGAGAAAGGTTGAAAGAGGGTTCATGTTAATGTTAGCTTACGGAGTAGTTTTCTGTCTTCTAAGCCTAACCCTAATTTCTAATACCTAAACTGGTATAAAAAAGAAAAAAAAAAGAAAAAAGGTAACCACATTTCCGACGTTATGTTTTCTTTCTGCAAATAGTAAATGGCTCCAATTATTTTTAAAAAAAAAATTATTGACGGAAAACAAAAGAATTGGGGATTCTAACGCTATTTAAGTAATCATCATGCTGTGTTGCGATATGAAATTGCACGCATTCAAAAAAAGGCACCCATGCGCAAAGTCAATTGTTTCGACGGGTATAATTGCGAGTACTATGAAAACCTGGTCAGCGATCACAGACCCAGTGGTTTGTTCTAGCTATTGAATAAGCCACCGTTGCTAGTGATGTGAAAACTTGGTCATAGATCACAGACCCAGTGGTTTGTACTAGCTATTTAATAAGCCGCCGTTGCTAGTGATGTGAAAACTTGGTCAGCGATCACAGACCCAGTGGTTTGTACTAGCTACTTAATAAGCCACCGTTGCTAGTGATGTGAAAACTTTTTCAGCGATCACAGACCCAGTGGTTTGTACTAGCTATTGAATAAGCCACCGTTGCTAGTGATGTGAAAACTTGGTCATAGATCACAGACCCAGTGGTTTATACAAGCTTTTTAATAAGCCACAGATGCTAGTGATGTGAAAACTTGGTCATAGATCACAGACCCAGTGGTTTGTACTAGCTATTTAATAAGCCACCGTTGCTAGTGATGTGAAAACTTGGTCAGCGATCACAGACCCAGTGGTTTGTACTAGCTATTTAATAAGTCACCGTTGCTAGTGATGTGGAAACCTGGTCAGCGATGACAGACCCAGTGGTTTGTTCTAGCTATTTAATAAGCCACCGTTGCTAGTGATGTGAAAACTTGGTCAGCGATCACAGACCCAGTGGTTTGTACTAGCTATTTAATAAGTCACCGTTGCTAGTGATGTGAAAACCTGGTCAGCGATGACAGACCCAGTGGTTTGTTCTAGCTATTTAATAAGCCACCGTTGCTAGTGATGTGAAAACTTGGTCAGCGATCACAGACCCAGTGGTTTATACTAGCTTTTTAATAAGCCACAGATGCTAGTGATGTGAAAACTTGGTCATAGATCACAGACCCAGTGGTTTGTACTAGCTATTTAATAAGCCACCGTTGCTAGTGATGTGAAAACTTGGTCAGCGATCACAGACCCAGTGGTTTGTACTAGCTATTTAATAAGTCACCGTTGCTAGTGATGTGAAAACTTGGTCAGCGATCACAGACCCAGTGGTTTGTACTTGCTATTGAATAAGCTACCGATGCTAGTGATGTGAAAACTTGGTCAGCGATCATAGACCCAGTGGTTTGTACTAGCTATTGAATAAGCCACCAATGTTGTCTTTTTCTTTGTGACTTATAATTGTTTTGAGACTTCTGCGTTTTTTACAGGTTTAGATAGGGCCCGGCTTTAGTAATTGTGGCGCCCGATTCAGACGATTCTTGTGGGGCCCCCTGGACATAAGATTATAGTATTGTTGTAACTTTTGTGTGTGTGTGTGTGTGTCAAAATATAGCTGATAAATATTGGTAGCATTTTATTTGTAATACACTGTAATATTTTGCTGATAAAATGCACATTTTCCTGATATCTAATGTGAAAAAAATGTTTTTTTCCCTGATTTTGGTTGACATGAAAACAATGGGGCATGCTTTTCGATGCCTTTCATACAAGTTGTCCACGATTAAGATTAGGGTTAGAATTAAGATTCGTAGACCTAAGCTTAACCATTACCCTTATTAATGAGTCTCTGAATTCATTTTTTAAAGCTAATTCGAGCAAACGTCCCACCGTTCTTCATTTCAATCCCATTTTTTTAAAAGTTGGAAGTACCAACCCGAGTTGGGGCCCCCTGTGAGCGCGCAGCCTGATTGGATCAAATCGGAATAATGCCGGCCCTGGCTTCAGATTCCAGGTTTTTACAAATCTGAAAATGAGTGTTTCCTTACACTCTGGATGCAGATGAGTTAACTGTGAGCCATATATTAGGTTAATGTCAATCGATACATTAAAAAAAAAAAAAAAAAAAAACACGTGTATAAGATTAAAGACATATGAAAGTAAATAATTATGGCACAGTTGAACTCAGAAGAAAATGCTGCAGATAAAAACAAAGTATTTGTCGAAACATTTCCTGATATGCTCACTTTAAAAATTGAGTGCATCAATTCTTTTTCTTCAAGTAGCATGCCTGCTGGGGTAGGCGATTATACTCGTATCTCTCCACAACTTTCTGTCTCCAGCACGGATCATCAATTATGTTGTTGACTTCTTTCCATGCCATGATGTTAGTCTGTCGAGTACGTTCTCTCTTTGTTTTTCTCTGTCTCTTTACCTTCAATGTTTCATGTTTTCATGATATAAACCAGGTTTCTTCTTCTCATAAAATGTCCATCAAAAACGGTGCAGTTTAAAAAGTTTCTTTTAATGAGTTCAATGTTTTCAAGATTTATAATCTAGTGTACGGTACCAGTTACCTAAAATACTTTTTTCTTATTTCTTTCTATCTCTCTTTTTGTATGCACAGTCACAAAGCAGACTGGTTTGAATTGATAGAAAAATACAGTAATCAATTTTAATTAACATTTATAGTCAGTGAATGACTAATTAGAATAACCAGCTTCATACGTCAAATGAATATTGCTCAAGAACATTGTGGAGCGTTTGTCTCCCCTGCTGTGCAGCGGTGGGCCAAAGATGGCCAAACTTAGAGTCTAAAGATAAAGATCTTCCCAGGAATCAACCTTCGCTCAAGATTACTCTTGGCAGAGATACAAATAGAAGAATGATACTTCTTTTTCAGGGAGCCTTACAGGAATTTTAAGAAATCAAGCATAACAGCTAAGATCTAAGCTGTCATGAACTTTTATCTTCCCGCCCCTTCTGTGTGGAAAAGTAAATTTGCTCGTATTTTCTGAACCCCAAACTGAAATGAATCAGTAAAATATTACTTTAATAGCTCTGTATGGTTATGTATTTAAAATATCTGAGTCATTCGGGTGCACTTCAGCTAATAATGATTAAATCAACTATCACTTTGTATATACAGATAACAAATTTAATCAATTATAGTTAACAAATTAAAATTAGAGCGCTTTATGAAAAGAAATGCACTGATGTTTTCATCACTGGTAGTGACTTTAAAGTGGCTATCGTTAAAAAAAGTTCTTTGCTGGGCCTGACATTTATACTTAACTAGCCAGGTGTTGACAATGATCTGGTAAACCAGGGAGTGACAAATTAGAACAAGAACTAAGAAACCTTGAACTATGAAAGCGAAAACAAACGTCAAGGAGCGAGTGAGAAAAAAAGGAAAAAGAAGGAAACATAAAACGTTAAAAGGATGGCATGGGAAAATGTAACGATCGAAGATTGACTCGTCACAATCATACAGGAAAGAATAAAAAAAATTGAGGTAGACAATCAAGTTCATGAAGAATAAGTTTGGTTGTCGACAGAAACGAGCAAACAATGGAAGCAATATTTTGTATAAGAATATTAGTAGAAAAATATATCAATCAATCAATACCCTTTAGTTCCTCAAGAAGCAAAAGCTTTCAAAAACACATGCCAAGTGCTTCTGTCACGTGCCAACAGCTCAAGTTCTGTCCACGTTTTCCTCATCATTTTCACTTCTGTCTTCAGTTCTCTTCTCCGTGTGTTTTTTGGTCTAACTCTGCCTCTCTTTTCCGGGGGATTCTCAACAAGGACTGCCATGTAATGCTATCAACAGGTATCCTCATTGTGTATCCTATCCATCGCCTGGGTCTTCTTCTCATTTCTTGTTCTACTGGCATTTGTCTGGTCATCAGTTCCACATTTGCGACTTTATCATACTATTTCAACCCTTCTATTCTACGCAAGCACCCATTTATGAAAGTCTGTAGCTTTTTGATTGTTGTTTTTGTTGTTCTCCATGTTTCAGAGCCACACAATAGGACTGACTAGACATTTGAGTTGAAGAATCTTATTTTCGTGTTGGACTTGATTTCTTTTGATCTTTATATGTTTCTCAATGCAATGAAAGCTCCTCTTGATTTTTTGTATTCTTATTTTGACATCATTGTTTGTCCCTCCAACTTTGTCTATATTGCTGCCAAGATATGTGTATAATTCTACATCTCGTAATGGCGTCTTTTTCAAGTTCAAACTTGTTATAATTTCTTGCATTTATTCTCATTATCTTTGTCTTTTCCCTGTGTATTTTCAGACCCACGTGTTGTTACCTCTCATCGAGTATTTTCATTTTGTCATGCATCTGATTATGGTTATGGGACAGAAAAGCCAAGTCATCTGCAAAATCTAGATCACCAAGAAAAATATATAGAGTTCCAAAAAAGTATTTTATTCGCTTCATTGATTCTAACAAGGCTTTTGACGCAGTCCATCTTGGATTCATAATTTAATATCTCGAGGAAAAATGTATTGATGGAACAGACATAAGAATTTAAGGTAGTCTTAAAGCAGATACTACCATAGGGGAGTGAAGTGCTAGAGATCGTACCATACTGGGTCCAGCTTTTTTATGAGGTGGGAGTGAACAGTTCCCTTCCTCGTTGACTTTTCCCTTTCCTAACTCAAGCTTATACGACAAATTAAAATTATATGAGATCTCTAAGAAACTGAGTGTGGTTATTCTAAAAAAAAAAAAAAAATTAGTTAGTTTTTATATCCTCAAACAATTTGACGATTTAACTGTCACGTATTTTCTTGATCTCAAGAATTTTCTTAACTATGACATTGTTTATGGCTAGAATAGAATGGAGCTTTTCAAAGTTAAAAATTAATAAAAACTTATCTTCGTACAACGATGACCCAGGATGGAAGAGAAGGGTGGGCAACGTTATCAACTGAACACGCTTCTGTCAACGACTTGAAATAAGCCGGAATGATCTAACAATTTACGGTTATTAAAGTCTGAAAAGTGACTCTGTGAAGCTGACATTTTGTAAGTAAATAAAATATACACCTGTATATTAATTAAATTTAAACTGATCATGAGTTTTCATATTTAATTTTTATTTTAAGGTTGAAAATATCTATACGCAATTCGGAAAAATTTTTTCTTTCTTTACACAATTGAGATATCACTAAGAGCTAAAGCTGAGTAATGACGGATCAAAGTCAAAACAAGACATAACACACGGCTGTTTGTACCTATACCAGAGCGCTCTTTTAGTTTCGGTGACCGGAATTATGACACCAGGTAATAAATCTTCATGTGCACCGTAAAAGGCTATTGAGGGTTTTGGCGGGGAAAATCAGCTGATGTGTGTGTAAAATCAGTAGTATATAAATCATTACACACTCGTTCTGGATGAACACAGCGCTAAAGTTCTTTTGTGTACTATAACTTTGTTCTGTGTTCTATTTTTGATTGCATTTTTATTTGTTTGAAACTATTTTTGACGGAGTTACAGACTTTAGAAAACAGCGTCATCATTTGAGGAAATTCATAACAGAAGTAATCTTTTTATTAATGTAATATCTAAAAATTGGCCCATTCATACGAGTTTATAATTATATAGACTTCTCGAAGGGAAGCTAAATATTATTTCCACATACTTTTTGTTTTGGTTTCATATCTTGAGAATGTGTGATAGTCAGTGTTGTGAGTTTGGCATTACAAGAACAAGCACATTGTCACCAGATTTTAGAACATTTAAATCATTGTAAACGCATTTCTGATACTAGCAAATGTTAAATAAGGTTGTTAAAAAATAACGTTTTGTAAAGTACCATCTGTTTTTGCATTTTTATTCATTTATAATGATATTTAGCTACGTATATAAGCGTCAGAAAACATGTAAAGCTATAGATAGATTACTTCCACATACTTTGATCTATCTTTCAAGTCTTGTTAATCTTGTATTTTTAATATGAATGTCTTCTTTTTATTGTGTGTGAGATAAGGACTGTTCCATTAGTGTTCTTTGGTAGACAATCCTGTGCACACGACGGCTACCAAAGAATTCTAAGTAACTGTTTGTATATCTTCTTTCATTCACAGTTCAAAGTTACAATGCAGGTAGTAAATTTAGAGGAACCAAATTCTAAATCTAATACCATCCTTTTATCAATGGCTAGAGTCAGATATACATATGATAATTTAGAAATATTTATGAATGGCATGAAAGCTCAGATAGAGTCACTAAAAGATTTAGAGTGGGGTGGTAAAAAAGTTGTTGTTTTCTTATTCGGGGATTATGACTTTTTGATGAAAATGTTTGGTTTGTCTGGAGCTCAAGGAACATACCCATGTCTGTGGTGTCTCCAGCAAAACAAGGAAATAAAGACATCCAGAGAGCATACAACTTGCAAACCAAGAAGTTTGGCCATGTTTATAAGAGATTACAATAGATATATGAAATATGGGAAAGGAAATAAAAGGCAAGTGGCACGTTACCATAATTGTTTACACAAACCAATGCTAGAGATGGAAATTGAAAATGTAGCTCCTCCTTACCTTCATATTTTATTAGGCATTGTTTTGAAACACTACAGACTTCTAGAACAGGTAGCCGATACAATAAACGCAAAGATATTTGAGAATCCGCAAGAGATACATGCAAACATTAGTACTATTAAGAACTTGAAGAGATTTGGTAGGAACTGGAAACAGGCAGAAGAATTAGAAGCTAAAATTGAATTTTTTCAGGGAGGTATTGAACTTTGTGAGGAAAAGTAGGAGACAGATAGTTTTAAAGTTAAACTTGAAAATGCACAAAATGCGCTGGCCAAACTTCAGTTTCAAGATCTGTGTGCTAGGTCTGGTCCAGTTTGCTCACACTTGGACAAGGTACTAGCCAAACACAAAATCATATTGATTTTTGTGAGGATAAGGAGGAGACAGATAGTTTTAAAGTTAAACTTGAAAATGCACAAGATGCGCTGGCCAAACTTCAGTTTCAAGATCTGTGTGCTAGGTCTGGTCCAGTTTGCTCACACTTGGACAAGGTACTAGCCAAACACAAAATCATACCACAGGCTTATCATAGCAGAGCATTCATAGGGAATCACTGCCACAGATATTTCACACAAAAAGTTTATATAGATCTTACAAGAGCAATCATTACACAAACACTGAAAATTACAGACAAACAAGATATAACTGACATAGCTTCTATTGCCCAAGAACAATTCAACTCACTGAACGAAGCATTTGAGAAAGTACACAACAAAATATCACACAGTAAACCAATTAGTAAAGAATCAATATCATCAATAACAGCATGCATGGAGAGCAAGGAGGAGAATTTCTACATTCCACTATTTCCAAAATTGAAAGATGCGCCAGTGGTATTAAAAATATAACTTCACAATTAAAATTTATAATGGAAACTCATTTGTTACAAATTTATCTATCTGTGAATGGACAGATTCCTCCTGTAAAAAATAGGAAGTGTGAATGATAATTGAGCGAAATTTTGGGGCTAGAGCAAATTATGGCAGTTGTTGCGTGAGCGTGACAGCATTGACAGAGTGTGGAAATCATTTAATAGGTGTATGTTTTATTTATTAAATTGAACATTTCATTTTACTCATGACCATACTCATTTTTACATGACCATCGTGATGTATGATTGAGATAATTGTTAGCTCTCATGTTTTGGGGACAATTGGGGGTGTTATTTTAAGGTAATAAATGTGGACTTGCAATTTAATGTTTCAATAATTAATGTTTGACGCATGAATCCAAAACAAAACTATGATATCCATTTTCTGCAGGTTTTCTACTTTTGATTTCTGTAATCTGTTATGCATGTTGATTGAGATCGTTTCAGTGTAAATTGCATTAGAAACAAACCATAACAAAATATTAAAAAAACGTAAATTTTACACTATTTCAGACTATTATATCTTCTGTTCTAATTGTGATAAAATGTTTGTTCTTGTTCTAAAATTTACTCTAACATTCCTAGTCTAGCTTTACGTAAAATTAAAGCCGGTATTTATAATAATAAAGTAGCCTAAAAGCATTAATTAAGCCTTATCAAAAGTAAACACCGCCACATTTTTTTCCTGTTAGGAAGTTGACCACGTGACCTCTGTCATGATAGCTATAAATAGCGCGGTCAGGAAAAACTAAAACGTCGCTCGCAAACAGCCGTGAACACAACTGAGGTATCATCACGAGCTAACACTCAATAATGGTGGATCAAAGACGAGACATAACACAACTGGGATATCACCAAGACTTAACACTCAGTAATGGTGGATCAAAGACGAGACATAACACAACTGGGATATCGTACTTACTTACTTACTTACTTCGTCGTTCCCCTTCTACCGTGAGGTGTAGAGGTTTGGAAAAGAGAGCGCCAGACTATCCTATCGGATGTCTTCCTCCTGGCTTGGTTCCATTCTAGTCCTCGGTCCTTCAAAGATCGTCTAATGTTGTCCTCCCAGCGGACTCTGGGTCGTCCTGGAGGTCTGGACCCCTGGCTCTTAGTTTTCCATGCTTGTCGTGGTAACCGATCTTCTCCCATTCTGCAGACATGGCCAAACCATCTTAGTTGGGACTGTTCTACTTGGGTCTCACGGGGGTGGGATTTTAGGCCTTGACGTATCGTCTGGTTGCGGACCATGTTCTCTTCTTGTTATTTCAATCACCTTCCTCAAATACCTCATGTCTGAGGTCTGGATCTGGCTTTTGTGGGTTGTAGTCATTGCCCATGACTCGCATCCATAAGTCAAGACTGGGACATAGGTGGAGCGGTATACAGCCATCTTCGTTTTCTTACCAACCTCTCTCTTGCTGAGGAATCCTTGATTTATGGCCTGAAAAAGTCTCCCAGCTGCTGCTTTTGGAGTTTCCAACTCTTCTTTGATGCCTCCCTTCCGGTCTATAACAGCTCCGAGGTATTTAAAGTGGTCGACCTGCTCCAGGACCTGTTATCTCAGCTTAATCTGATGTCTTCTTTCCTCTCGTGATATCACCATGGTTTTTTATTTAGAGCTGCTTATGACCATCCCTATCTTCTCCAGCTCTTCCATCCAGACTTGCAGGTTGGATTGGAGATGTGCCTCTGATTTAGCAATCAGGGCAATATCATCAGTAAATGCCAGTTCTGAAATACAGACCTGTCTCATCTTCCAGTACCCCACTGAATACTTTCTTGTTCTCTCCTTACGTGCCTTGGTGACATCGTCCATGAAGAGTATGAAAAGATAAGGTGACAGGATATCACCTTGTCTTACACCAGTGGTGGTCCTGAACTCTTCTGACTTATGGTTTGCTGTCCTCACATAATTTCTGCAAGACTTGTAGAAGCTCTGTATAGCATGAATCAGAGGTGCTGGAATGTTCTTCCTTTCCAAACAGCCCCAAAGTTTACTTCAGGGGACCATGTCAAACGCGTTTTTCAGATCTATGAAACAGAGATGGATCTCACACTTATACTCAAGAGCCTTTTCACTCAGCTGTCTATGTGTGAAGATTAGGTCTTGTGTACTTCGTTAGCTCGGAATCCACACTGGACCTCATCCAATTGTAGCTCAGCTAGGCGTCAGTCTCTGCTCTATGAGTCTATAGTAGATTTTACCAGGGACACTAAGAAGGGATATGCCTCTATGATTTTCACATTGTGGATTGTCAACCTTTTTTTAAATCGGTGTTATGATGGCAATCTCCCAATCCTTTGCTATGGTCTTGTTGCACCACGTTGCCTGTAGGATCCTTAAGAGTAATAGGTCGCCTGCTGCTCCCATGTACTTAACCATTTCTGGTGTTATACCATCATGCCCTGCTGCTTTGCCCATCTTGATTTTTTCCAGTGCTGCCTTCAGTTCTTCCATCTTTATGTAATCTTCACCACCATTGTGTTCTCTTCTGTGCTAGTGGTTATCATTTCTGATGCTTGACCTTGCTCACCATTAAGTTCTGAGAAATATTCTTTCCATCTTTCCATTACTTCCTTCGGGGCAGTAAGCAATTTGCCTTACTTGTCCTTTATAAATTTAAGAGGGCATTTATTTTCTCAGATTTTTACTCTCCCTGAGCCTATATCATTTCACTTAGGGCATGTGAGGAAAAATCACCAGTATGTCAGTTAATTTAAGGAAACATTTGTGGCCGGACAGCGGCAGTGGCTTGTGCCAGAAGGTACATATAAAATGTACATACATTCATCAAATGATAATAGAATATACAACTATTCACAAGTTGATGTAATCATCACTCACTACCTGCTCCATTCGGAGTCTGGGGTTACCTCTGCTTTTGATTCTTCCGTGGCTCTTGCTGTGGTGGTTCACGAATGTATCATTTTCACATGCTGAGGATTCCAGCCTAGTATGAATCTTTAACCCCACTAGCAAGTATGAACATGTCAAATTCACAGCATAAAAAAATATGTTACACTCACCTCAATAATTGAAAAATCATAGACTTCTTGCTCAGTAGAATAGTCTTGGCAACTTAACACAGATGCCTCGAACACACGTCTGGGGTAGTATTTCTATTTTAGAACCCATCTGTGACTTGTGAGTGGTCCTGCATAATTCCGTGTTCCGTATTAATGTTTGTGAGTTTTCTACTGATGTACAGAGATGCTCTTGATACTTTTTGTCTTATCCTATAAGTTCAGAATCCAGCTATATTCTTTTTCTTTGGCGAGGTCCGAGCTGTCTACGTTGACGTTTTCAGGAATGCAGTGCCGTATTTCAAACTTTTCTTACGTTATATCGTAAGTTCCCACCCACGCTTCCACCTGGCGTTTACTGACAAACTTCCAATCAGCGCGGTTGTTTATTGGTGCATCAAATGTCAGCCAATAAATTCAAAGTTCATGTTATGAAAACTTGTCATCATGCAGTATTCTGTATGTCTCATGCGTTTGAAAATTTCAAATAGTCATCCTCCGTATATGGAGTTGCTACATCCGACAATTCTTGGTAATTTTTACGTTACAACTTCTTATATTTTTCCTGATCCCAACCAGGTTGTCCTAAAGTTTCCTTACATCATTCGTCCAAATGTCTTCCAAGATTGCGGTTATCTTTTATCACCTAGTCCTGCTGTCGAATCGGAAGTAATTATGCAATGTTAAGCAAACACTTCATTCTCGCATTTGCCTGGAGTCAATGTGGCATTAACACGTTTTAGGGACTCAGTTAATCTCTCAGGGATGAGCAATACGCTTATCTGGCCATGTCATGCATCAACGCGTGAAACAATGACAGAAGGGAAAAAGAATGTACTTAACAATTGAATAATGCACCTAATTCTCTACGCAAAACAAATGTAATTCAATACTGCCGGAGAGGAAAAGAGAGCGCACAAACGTTGTCACAAATACACATAATCAGAGGGATTTAGCAATTAAACACACCTCCATCATTAAAAAATAAGTCCTAAAATAACACAACGATGGCTGATTAACCAGGAAAATCGTTAAGGAACAAACAGAGGAAGAAATACAGCAAGGACACAACAACAATTAAAAATGGTAGGCGAAAACTATCTGACAGCACTAAGAATAGAGAATAGCAAAACGGAGAAAAGAATAGAACAAGACTGAGGATATTTACGTCAGGCTTTGAGGACCGAACGACAGGAAGAAAAAGAAGAATGGAAGAAAGACGACGAAAACGAATAATGCCTAGTGCGCATGCTGATGATGATAGGGAAACATTACTGATAATAATTGTGACGATAAGATTGTTATTGTTGATCAGAATCGACCTCGCGGCACTCCGGGCAAACCCATAGGTGCTCAGTCTCCCTCAGAACATGTCGAAGAGTATGAATGCTAATTGTATCTGCTGCGCGCTGGTTGTACATACGACGGATGCATCCTCTCTCACGTCCATTTCTGCTAGTCTCACGTTTGATGTCAAACTCCAAAAGACTTAGCCTTGTTGATTAATCAATTGCAGTGTCATTATCCAGCAGGCGATCACTGATTGCCCTTATTAGTATCTCTCCCTTATTCATCTCCAGTGTCCCCAACATGGGTGCTCTCGAGTCAAGTCTGTCAGTTCTCTCATTGCCACGTACCCCACGTACCCCTGCATGACCAGGACAGTAGATACACACCAGTTCTTGAAGACTTGAGGATTCTATTGATGTTTTCCCTACCTGCCGCAACCATCCGTTCTGAGCTTTCCGAAGCATGGCTTGAATTTCTGACAATATAACTGCACTTGTTGATGGAGTTTCAGACAGCCACCTCAGTGCTGAAGTAACTGCCTCTATCTCCATTCTCATGCTGGAGGGTGTTGTCATATTGGCTCCACTCTGTTCAGCAACGACTCTGCCCTTTATTCTCGCAGAGAAGCCCAATCCTGATTTCTCACCACGCACTACAGACCCATCAGTGTACACAATGGCGTCATCATCCCCAGCACGATCACTTATCAGCTGATTAATCTCCAGCTCTGCTTTTCCACTGCCCCAAGATCTGCTTTCTCTGCCAAGGCTAATGATGACCTGCTGGTAGTTTATCCAGTTCTCCCCTGACTTACTCCACTCTTCCCGTTTGGATATATTTTCAACCCCGGTCACCTGACCAATCTAGCCTCTGCCTGTGCCATCCATGCCATCCGCTTCTTTATTCTTGCTCCTTTGATGTCGGCTACATTCTCATGTTGGGGGTGTCTTTTGTCGGTGGTTAATCGCATATAGGCTTTTGCCTGGGCCATCGCATAGCTGGATCTAATCGACAGCAATCAGAGCAGTATCTCATTGTCACAATGGGGGTATCAATTTACGATATGATTAAAATGGTTATGTTGATGTGGAAGAAGCGGAGATGACAGAAATAAAAGACGAAGAAAGTATTATGTTGATGACAGCGATGAGATGACGACGAAAATAAGTCTTTTAAATGTGAACGCGGATTAAAAAAAAAAAAAAAAAAACTCAAAGACAACGTCTGAACATGGTTAGCCAATTGCTGAATAATGATTGAAAGATAATGTTAAGAGATGATCTTGGTGGATGAAACTTTGGATTTTTCTATTACTTGAGTCACATGCACTGAAGTGCATCCTGACTGAATGTAACGCACAGAGATACTGTAGTGACGATCGGTTGTATATAGTGGTTACATGGACTGTTGTTTTGAGGCGGTTGACCAAAGTGGCCGTAATATAATAATTGAATCGACAGTTTCATTTTTGTTTTCGTCTTACGTTACAAATCCTGTTGTGTTTATTGGTGAACTTTACGAGCTGCTGTTTTGAACAGACGGAACCCCACAGAACAGTGGTTTGTCACAGATAATGATTACGTGTCATCGAGAAAATAAAGGAGTTTTTGTAAATAATGAAACAGTTGCTGCTGAGTCGAGACTTCTGCTAGATAGACCATACAGAAATACGTCACACAGTTTCTCGCTAGACCATGTTTTTATTTCATTGACTATGATGGTAATAAAGATAGCCCCCATAGCATATACTGTTGGCGAGTGAAGTAATATAGACTTCTCTAAGAGTGAAGTGATATAGACTTCTCTCAGAGTGAAGTAATATAGACTTTTCTAAGTCCAGCTTCAAGAGGTGGTGTGACCAGTTCTCTTCCTGGGTGCCTTTGACTTTTCTAACTCAGAGTCAGGTACTTATTTACAGATGGTAAACCTGAGCGTGACGACACTGTTTCGAACCTGGTACATTTGCCGCGAGAGGCCAGCGCTCGGACAACTCTGAACAATCGGACGCTCATGATGGTGATAACAATGTGAATAATACAGCAGACGCAATCACTTGGACTGAACTGTTTGTGGTTTGTTTTAAAGTATCCGTTTGTTCTTCGTAAACACTACAGCCCACATCTCTTATACAAGTGGTTGCTGAATCTATGTGCAGAACATTTATTAGGATCGCGAAGGTCTTCGATAAATTACTACAAACAACACGAGACACCTGAAATCTTCCAATAATAGAATGATGAAAACTGTAAATAGTCAGGAAGTAGGCAAGCAACAAGTTCTAATGTAAATTGTTATCGCCAACAACAATCAATTGTAAATGTCAATATGTATTTGAGTATATCATAAAACTGAAAAACAAATGACATCATATACCATCATTATAACCGAAAATTAGGTTGAACAGGGTGGACCACGAAGATGGATGAGTGTGGCGAAATGGCTGTTACTCTCCATTTTCCAACCCGCCCCTATCTCTTTTTTTTTCCTAATGTTTTTCTAGAGTCACTGGCTGTATTTCGTTCTTTTCATGTGGTTCTACGGGGCAGTAACCCCCATTATTACTCGGTCAGACACCCACCCTGCAGAGTGGCTTTGTTCTTTGATTTCGTGTTCATTAGGCTAACAACAATTGACGTAGGGATGCGTAAGAGCACTTGGCATCGGACCAGCGTGAGAGAATCTTCGCCGCTCATAAACATGTTTGAGCACGAGCGGTAATCCTGTTCTGCTTCCTTTTGAAAACACCGATTCACTGTGCACGTGAGTACCCTTCTTGCATTTCTGTAGAGGGGGCTTGGTCTTTTGGGTGCAGTTTCTTCCAGGAGACCTGTCTCAGTAGTCCTATTGAATGACATCACGTTACATAGAAACTTGGGAGGTCATTCGTGTCTGCGTCTTTGACAAACGGAGACGGCCAACGTTTTCACGTTTCCTAGAGTTACTATTACGTTAGTCTTACGATGGTTCTAGAGGCACAGGGTGCGCAGGTGTCCTTGTTTTTCTATTTCTGCGGAGACGGCCGTCAACCCGTTACGCAAAATCGTTTGGTAGTTGCGTCTTTTAGAGAAAGTTCTGGTCCAGTATTACGTATCTTTGTCTGTTGCTCTGTGCACGTGTTCATGACTGGCGGAACACCTGCGACCGAAGATGGTAGTATATAAGAGGTCCTTGTCTGTCTGTTAATTGTTTCAGTCTTAGAATTCTTGCCGGGGAAATAGCAACATTAGACAGTCTGCCCGCTTGTGAGTAGTGGGATATTCTGACCTTTGTTCGATAAGCGAATTTATAAACGCTAATATTATAAGTAACCTGATCTAGGGATAACTCGGTTAGGAAATTTTAACCCACAATCAGGTTAATCTGAATAAATGTATTTTTTTTTTTACCGCAGTGGCGGACTCGTGTAATATAATTCTTTTCCACACCATGTAATTTGATAATTGGTAAGCATTGGTACATGAATTGATTGGTTAAAATTCATGTATAATATTTCTATGGTTGTTATATGTGGTATGTAATTATAAAGGTAGATGGCCTTGCCAATTATGTAGCTAGCTGACCTGACTGATTTTAAGGTCTCGTGTCGCAGATATAGCAAATGGGAGGGGCGAGCAGTTTTGTAAAAACACTTGGAACTATACCAAGCGTTAAGACGCGGGGTTGCGTATTATCATGCAAACGCTATAGCATGTTGGCCAGCACTGAGTGGTGTGGGCTGACAGTAGGGAGGGGAGAGTAAGATAAACTGCAGCCCAGGTCTGCCTTCACCAACAGCGGGGAGGGGAAGGGCAGTATGTTTACCTGTATTTAGCTGTCTTTGTTTATTGTTGTGCTGTGTTGTAATGTTTCACGATTCTTATTTAGCAAAATGTTATGAGGTTTTAATTATGTTTTCATTAAAGCATACGTCGGCCATCTCCGGCAATCACTGAGCCGTAGGCAGGACTTCGCCTTCTGTGGTTAACGTCTTCTGTGGAGACTTTGCCTTCAGGAGAAGGTCGCTCCAGTCAACGACCCAAATATAGCTGGGTTGCACGTAGAGATAGACGTTTCCAGTTCATCGCCCTATTACGGGTCATCGGTGTTTTTCCCGTAAGTGGGAAATAGCATTTCTTCGGAAAATTAATAAGCAAGAGGAGAGCCCTGCTCCTGTGGCTTCAGTGTTCATAAAGCCACCTCATTCATTCTTGTTTGAGGGCTGCACCAAAGCAGTGGGCCCAATCCAGATGTGGATTAGTTCAGCACATAAATTATATGAGTGGTTCACCCCGCAACTGCCCGGATTTACAGCTGGGTGCATTTCTTCCAAGGATTTGTTAGCCATTACACTGGAGAAGAGAGGGTAGCCTATCTTCAGTGGCCAGCAGTGATCCCTGTGGAGTAAAGCACGCGTGCCAACGAAAAGGGAGTTAGGGAAAAGAGTGCACTCTAAATTAGGGTAGATTTGTCTGAAACTGTGTACTAGACTGGTTAGTGTAGTTCGTGAGCAAAGTCTGACAGGGACAAGTCAGCAGGCTTAGTGTGTAGGCATAACTGGGACTGGTGTGTATTCAAGGTTCTTTTCCAACCACGGATTATTAGATTTAAAGTACAATCCCATACTTGTGGGAGCGGGTAACATTTGTTTGGATTTTCCTGTGGTAGTCCATATTGTTTTGTTTTTGTTTATTTGTGTACTACCTGTCTCTGGAGTGTTTATAATTTTGGTGGCTCGTTCTTTAGAGACCTGCATTGTAATTTTATTCCATCTGTAGTTTATGCCGTGATTGATATTTATGTTATTCATTTTTTCCAGCAGCTATTTAGGGGTTATTTCAATAAAAGATACCAGATCAGATTTCCTTTACTTTCCTCACTGGATCTGTACTATTCACTTGTACTGTATTGTTGTGTGTGGATACACCTTAGTGCATAAAAACCTTACCGCTAAATTGAGTAGGAGCCGGTGTGACAATAGTTGAACAAAAGGTCACCGTGTGGCGAGAGGAGAGTCATGTTATGTTCTCACCCTCGATAACTATAAGTCACATCATCCACCATCAACAGAATCTGTTATCTACGAGTATTACCTCAGATCTCTCTCAGACACTTTTGTCTTGTCTCTGACATCACCCAGACCTTGGCTCTGGTCACAGACAGACACTTACATAACCCACGCGTGACAATGAGTGAAGGGAAATAAAGATCACAAGATACTAGTCCGCTCTACTCCCATTTGTTAATATACAATAATAATAATCATAATAATAACAGCCACTTCAGTCATAACTGACAATGGGAATGCGCCCCCGAGGTGACAGCCCACAGCTGCTTTTTTTCCTGGTGTTCTTTTGATCTTTCCTTTTCTATTCTGCTTGTTTTAAGAGTTTCCTTTCGCCCAATCTGCGGTGGCGCCGTTGAGAGCATCGCCACCTGGTGCGATCAACAGCTTCATCTTCACAGGTTGCTGGATTTATGTCCAGTGTCATATCTCTCTTGCCCACATTTTTGAACCTCAGCTGCGGTTGCCCAACTTTTATTTTGCCATCTACCAGTTGACCGTAGAAAATATCTTTCGGGATGCCACCATCTTCCACGCAACGGACATGGCCACGTCAGCGTAGTCCGCGATGTCTAAGCAATGTATACATGCTTTGAAGGCCAGCACGTGATAGCACCTCGACATTAATTTGTCACCTTGTACTTCCTCGAAATACAGAGGATGTGTCGTATACACCGTAGAGTGAAGATATTTAACCTTATTTATTTTCTTTATATATATATATATATATATATATATATATATATATATATATATATATATATATATATATATATATATATATATATATATATATATATATATATATATATATATATATATATATATATATATATATATATATAAACTAATAGTAGGAATCTCGAATTAATATGAGGAAAAAAAAATTATATTACCTAAAGGTCACGAGGAGTGTAAAAAAAAAATAAGGTCGCCAGCAAATAACAAAGGTTTGGGAACCACTGTGTCATACGATCGTGAAATCAAACCAATGCCTCGTACTGTCGTGAAATTAAGTGAAATCAATAGCAGATACTTGTCAAGAGTGCTTAGGGAAATAGGCTGCCAGTGGGAATGTCAGTTGAGTAACTTCAGATAAACTGTCGTGGCTCGTTGATAATCTACTATGAATGAATCTTTATGGCTTAAGTTTGAAGTAATTTTGTTTGAAATAAACAAGTGAGTCTGTGTGACCACTTCAATCAAAAACATTCAATGAATTATTTCTTGAAGTTTGGCTTACAATAAAAGCATAGGTTAAATTATAATTGGCAACGTCGGTTTTGTTATTATTATTGTAGTTGGTTAACTAGGGCTGCCGAGCTAGTTGCTCTATCGCTGCTAATATCAGGTTGAAGAATCTGTGGTAATATGAGAGATTATTGGTGTTACTCAACTAAGTGTGAACAGAGTGAGGTCAAGCTGTGTAAGTCCCTGAGTCTAATTGTTGATGATGTTGTATTCTCAGGGTACCTATCCGCTACCTCTCTGAGATCTCACTCTGGGAAATATTTTCTGGGTATGTTATATGGCTACGTGTCTAGGGTAATGTATTTTATGTGATGAAAGAAAAATGTCAAACATAACTTTAACCCAATAAAATTAAAGTAAGTAAGACTTTTGATGAAGTTTAAGTAATTATTTTTTACAATTTAATCTCCCTGTACCTCAATTGTGTGGGACAGGGATTGTCAAACTCAATCGAATTTTTATTTACACTATTTAAAATAAATAAATTGGAACTCTGTCCATGTCTCTTGTTTATTCACAAGAAAATCACTGAAGAAATCCACCCACTGTTCTGTTTACCGGCTTGTACTGATCACTGGTAATATGTTGGAAAGACTGTTGGGTTCCATCACTTTAAGGTGATTATATTATTATTATGGTTATGATTATTATGGTGGAACTTTATGATATCAATAATTTGTCAGTGCCTTTTCTAAAGGACTTAACTGACATGGATTGAAGAAAACAGTTGGCCCATAGGTCCTCAGAATCAACAAATGTGGGGCTCCTGGTCGAAGGTGTGGGGCTAGCTACAACTTTAAGGCTGAGCGATCACTCCCAGGATTTTCGTCCCTCACCAGGTTTCTTGCCACCAATAAGTATTCTGACATATAACCTGAAATGAGAGGAACATTCCCTCCCATATAACTCTCATCTATAATACTTCCACACATAACCACGGTAACAACTCACCTTGATCAGCTATGTGTGCTGATCATTACACCAGTCTTTATTTTTCATGGTCTTATACAGGGTTTTTCGTTCATACAATAGATAGGGTGTGCTTACTCTAGCAATGAAACCTGTGGATAAATTCGTCCTAACATTTTCTACATAATTATACATAACATGTAAACATTTATGGCACTACAAAAGCCAATATCCATTTTGGTCTACTTCTTTCGGATTCGCAAACGTTGTAAAGCCACTAGCTTACATGTTAATTAAATCAATACAAATATTTATTTTGCCTTACCCTCAAGTAAGAATTTCACATAACATAAGCTTGACTTGGCAGTAAATGGGTTCTACCACTGCTTTAGTGTTCCAGACGGCGAAAGCTTTGGTCACACAGGCTCTCCCGCTGATGTCAGCTTAGTTAGTTTAAATTTCAAATGGCCGACTTTGCAAGCAATTGTTAATTCTTATTGCTCCATGTTCAACTACGCCTAACCAATCAGAACGCGCGTCAACAAATTTTAACTTTTTCCCCAAGCTACCAAGTTTATCAGTTTATCGCTCGTCTGTTTTTATTTTATATATATATATATATATATATATATATATATATATATATATATATATATATATATATATATATATATATATATATATATATATATATATTTATATATATATATATATATATATATATATATATATATATATATATATATATATATATATATATATATATATATATATACTGAAGCACATTAAAAACGCACCACCTGTATAATCCAAGACCAGAGTGTGAAATGTAAATGTAAGTGTGTACAAGTTTACATATTTGGAATCTTTATTCATTTTCCTATGAATCCATGCTGGTCATCAAATTGTACATTTGATTGTTATGAAATTCATTGCATTCTGTGCAGGCAAGGGAGAAAACCAAAAATACAAAAAAATGCACTTGCGTTATCCTGCTGGAGAAGCTGCAAGTCTGGATAAATTGTGAACGCAGGAGCAACCAGTGCATCCAGAACCTCATCTCGATATGTCACAGCATTAACATTTCCACGGAAGACGTGAAGAGGCAAGCGATGGTGAAAACTGAATCCTCCCCAAATGTGAATACTGCCACCTCGAAATCGGTTGACACAGCAATCTGCAAAGCGCTCTTCACACCATCGCTAAATCCGCATACGTCCATCTTCAAAGGATATGTTGAATCTGTTCTCTTCTGTGAATAGGACAGCATTCCACTGCTGTCTAGTCCATCTGATATGTTGCTCTGCCCATTGCAGGCGCTGCTGACGATGTCTGTGAGTCAAGTTTGGCCCAATATAAGGTCGTCTTGCAGTAAGGCCTGTATCTCTGAGTCGTCGTATGACTGTCATTCGAGAGACTTGCCCATGTCTACCCACTATTGCTCTTGCTGTTTGACTTGCCGGGAGAGTCAATTCCTTAGGTGACTCAGCACAATATGACGATCTTGCGCAGGGGTAGTAACTCGTGGTTGGCCACTCCGAAGTCTATCCCGGGCACTGCCAGTGGTTCCGTAACGTTCATTGAGACGTACAATAGTGCTGTGGTGGCAATTCATCCTTCTGGCAATGGCCCGCGAGCTCATTCCGGTCTCCAACATACCAATGGCTCGTTGGTGGTCGTTTTCAGATAGTCGTGACATTTCAAGCACATGTACTGGGTGTTTTGTCTCAACGGCCTTTTTATACCGAGTATACTGCCACAACGCGTACACATTTTCAGGGTCATAGCTGTTGAGAATCGTGTTGTACGTGTAACTTTCATCGTTTTCATGTAGTCTGTACACACACCCATGGGTTGAATCTTGCACTTTCCATTCCAGCAGCCATTCGCTCTCTACCTCATGGCAAACACGGGGAAAATCTATTCCCACACTTTTTTTTGCCAGCTTCTCGGCATCGGTATATATAATAGTGGTGCGTTTTTAATGTGCTTCAGTATATATATATATATATATATATATATATATATATATATATATATATATATATATATATATATATATATATATCTATATATATATATATATATATATATATATATATATATATATATATATATATATATATATATATATATATATATATATATATATATATATATATATATATATATATATATATATATATATATATATATATATATATAATTTATTTATGGACAGATTTTTAATATCAAAATAGATTATTAAGCGGCAAAATGCCCTCTATCTATCTATCTATCTATCTATCTATCTATCTATCTATCTATCTATCTATCTATCTATCTATCTATCTATCTATCTATCTATCTATCTATCTATCTATCTATCTATCTATCTATCTATCTATCTATCTATCTATCTATCTATCTATCTATCTATCTATCTATCTATCTAGGTTTCATTTAATTATTCTTCCACATTTTCATCTGTATAATTTTTAAGTAATTTATTGTGCTTTTTCCGAACTGAAAATATTACTAAAATAAAATTTTCTATGTCAAAATAATATTATTACGGGGAAATCTTTATGTCAATATATTAAGCAATATTAACCCTATATTTCAAGATATCTCTCTCCTTTTAATTCGCTTTAGATTTTGAGTAATAAATTATTTAATTTTATTCCAAAGCACAGATTAGGCATATTTTCTCTTACAACCAAGATTTTATCGTCACTATAAAACGAGGTAACAATACGATTGGTTGTTAATTTTTACGACGTTTGTTAATAAATATTGGGAGGGGTAGTGCGTGTCAAAAGTGGGTAGTAACATTTTTAACTTGGCGTAGTGGAAAATGCAAATTCTTTAGTTAAAATGTTAGCGGTTGATTTGTCTGTGGCCTTGAGACAAATTTCAAATGCTGTTTTTATTTATATACTGTAACAATGCGTTAACTAAGTTTTGAGGAGGACAATTTCTGAACGTGTTGTCCCACAGATCCACTTTACGACATGTCTCCCCGATTTGAAAAGCGTGAACCACTAGTTCAGCTTTCACATCTGTATGTCAATCACGTTCAAATTATGTCCAACTGACTCTGTTATTCCTTAGTGTTATCCTGGTTTACTGCAGGTGGGTCATTCAAAGTAGGCACTTCTCAGGAAATTTGCCTCGGACCTCTGCAATCCAGCGATAAATCACCACGTTATGTTAATAAACCGCTGCAGGTGCTACTGCCTGTCAAATGCGGATTATCAATCAATATTTACCATTACTCTTCTCTGAGTCTGTCCCATGACATGTCCAGAGGTTGTTAGATGTCCCTCAAGGTTGCAGTATTTATGAGGAGACAATCTATATAATGGTGATAGTTGAGTTATGTAGGGGTTCCAATAATTTCCTGATCATCCTGGAAAAAACACTCGGAGTAATTTCGAATCCAAAAGCAACATATAAGTTCCATGTGCCCCTCCGAAATGTTCACAGCCAACACTTGGTCTGAACTCAGGCTTGAGTGGAATTGGGAAAAACCCTCTACTAATATTCAGGTCTGACTCTTTAATCTGCCATTCAGATAAAGGCCATATTCACCAGCGGTTTTCTTAGCCCAACGGCAATTGGTGATGTAATATATATAATATGGGGAAATTAGTTTTTCTGCACCAGAAATCAATTCTCCTTTAGCATTTTCTATAATATGTGTGATCTCAATCCAATGTCCGTACAATACTTCCAATTGGACTGTATAGGGCCGGTCACTACCACTGTCACCGGTGCCCTTCCTAATGGTACTTAATATTCGTATTGTGAAGTGATTTTGACATTAGGCAACCTTGCCAAACGCCCGATCCTCACTTTTCTAAGGTTAACATTTAGTTTCGGTTTCAATGTTAGCCGATTAACCTCATTTCTAAATTTAGATAGTTCCAGGAATCTCGATCTACCCTGTGTCGAGGGGGACTGATCTGCGTTCACGTTTACTCTTTGTGCCAAACATAGAGTTGCCATTTTAAATATTTAATGGGAAGACTGTTTGTGGAAAAGTGTTTCCCTATCCACTATATCTACCTTATCCTTTTTATTTACCTTTTTACTTTTAGGCCTATGTTTATGATTGCCGCAATGCTTTTCTCTGTCCTGAGTATTATTTCCCAATTTGGGGATGTTTCCTTGCTACATTTTTCACAGGCCCCCACAAATTGTGCAATGTCAGCTGCTTCTTGGGGCCAGTAGAATCTCAAAGATGTTCTTTGACGGGTGGTGCCAATTTTCTGATGCCCACCGTCTAGATCAACATGTGCTTGTGCCATAACTTGTTTCATATAACTCCACGGCAGTACTAACTGTCCATATCCTTTGGGTCCTACTCCTGCTTTCCTGTATAGCAGTCCCTCCTTCAAATAAAATTGTCCTTTCTTAGGGTTGTTATGGCTGGTTGGCAATTTGCCAAAGCAAGGTTTCAATGATTTGTCTTTTGCCTGGGCCTTTCTCATCTCTCTAAGATTAATATTAAGTGGTGGAACTTCCTCCACACTAGGGGTCGACCTGACCTGGAGCGTGGCCATTATCACAGGTTTTATAGGGTTCCCTAGAAACACAAATCTCTTTCCTAACACCAGCGGGTAATTAGGATTCTTGCACACTGCTGCTCTAATCACTCCTTCCACGTACCTAGTTTTGACATTTATCCTGGCTACGGGAAGTGTCATGGTGCCTGTATCCTTTAATGCTCCTTGTATCTCAACTTTGTCTGTGGTATACTGGTCAGGGTGCACCAGGGTTGCACTCACAACTGAGTCATATTCCAATCCTGAATCGTAAAGGCACTTGACTTTAGCACCATTACATACCACTTCTTCACAGATGGGGGGATGATGAAGTTCTGTCTGACTGTCTGTCAGTTTCTTCCTTCCCTTGTCCACTGTTATCATGCATGCAGCGTGATATGGAGGAACTTTCCTACCACATTCAATTGTATTATGGTTGTTCATCCTACATATTTTACACCATTTATTTTCTGGTCTGTAGGGTTTCCTATCATTTACTTGAGGGTTTCTGTTTCTAGGATCAAATCTAGACCTATCATAGTCTTGTATGAATCTAGATGGTTGACCCCTACTATTGGTGTACTCATCTTGGTCTTGTGGGGTTCTACTACTTTCTACTGGTTTCTTTCTGATACCAGCCACTTCTTTCTGGGCTGCTTGATATCTCTCAGCAACATTGAGAACCTCCCCAAACCTCTCTGCACCTTGTTCCATGAGAAATCTTCTCATGTCTGGAGCCATGGACTCTCTCAGTTGCGCCATCATAATCATTTCCTTCAGATCTTGGGTTTTCCCCAGAGCAGTCCATTTCTCCAAATAGGTTTCCAGTTGGGCAGAGAACTGGTGGTAAGTCTCCCCAGACAGTAGCTTAGCATTTCTAAATTTCTTCCTATAAAATTCCCCGTTCTTCTCATATCTAATTAGTAAGGCCTGTTTTAAAATATCAAAATATTCTTGGTCTTCTCTGCTTAACTTTGAGAAGACTTCATAAGAGGTTCCCTTAAGCCCTTGGGATAATTTTAAACTCCACTTCTCCTTCTCTAACCCATAATTTGTAGCTAATCTTTCATACCTACTGAGATAGGACTCAATCTCGTCGTCCTTCTCCACAAAAGGATCTAAGTGAAAATTCATAGCTAAGTTAGAGGCACCCTGACTTGTACTGGCATCAGAGGTAGATGGGCTGTTACCATTTTCTGGAGCATGGCCTTGAAGTTCCAGTTCTCTTAGTCTTAATTCGTGCTCTCTTTGCAATCTTTTATCGTCTTTGTCAGCCTCCCTTTGCAATCTCTTCTCGTCTGCTTCCAATTTCTTAGCCTCAGCCTCTAACTGTAATTTCTTGATTTCAGCCTCTCTATAAGCCTCTAATTTCTTAGCCTCCCTATCAGCTTCTAACTGTAATCTCTTTTCTTCAGCTACTCTCCTATCCTCCCTATCTATAAATTTATCACATTCAGTAGTTACATACTGAATCAGAGCATTCCCCTCCATGCCAAGTTCTTTCGCCGTCTGCGATGTAGCAGATTTAAATTTAGCCAATTCTGCCATCCTTTCTCTCAATACAAATTTAACAATAATATATTATAAATTAACCAACTTTCTAACTACTTATTAAAGGCGCTGACAGTTCACCAAATTCCACCAATTTATTAATTGTATTATTTATTTATTTCTACAATCAAAATACACTGGGGCTATGATAATAAATGATCCCGGACAGGACCCCAATATGTGGTAAATTAGAGAGGTTATTGGTGTTACTCAACTAAGTGTAAACAGAGTGAGGTCAAGCTGTGTAAGTCCCTGAGTCTAATTGTTGATGATGTTGTATTCTCAGGGTACCTATCCGCTACCTCTCTGAGATCTCACTCTGGGAAATATTTTCTGGGTATGTTATATGGCTACGTGTCTAGGGTAATGTATTTTATGTGATGAAAGAAAAATGTCAAACCAAACTTTAACCCAATAAAATTAAAGTAAGTAAGACTTTTGATGAAGTTTAGGTAATTATTTTTTACAATTTAATCTCCCTGTACCTCAATTGTATGGGACAGGGATTGTCAAACTCAATCGAATTTTTATTTACACTATTTAAAATAAATAAATTGGAACTTTGTCCATGTTTCTTGTTTATACAAAAGAAAATCACTGAAGAAATCCACCCACTGTTCTGTTTACCGGCTTGTACTGATCACTGGTAATATGTTGGAAAGATTGTTGGTTTCCATCACTTCAAGGTGATTATATTATTATTATGGTTATGGTTATTATGGTGGAACTTATGATATCAATAATTTGTCAGTGCCTTTTCTAAAGGACTTAACTGGCATGGATTGAAGAAAACAGTTGGCCCATAGGTCCTCAGAATCAACAAATGTGGGGCTCCTGGTCGAAGGTGTGGGGCTAGCAACAACTTGAATGCTGAGCGATCACTCCCAGGATTTTCGTCCCTCACCAGGTTTCCTGCCACCAATAAGTATTCTGACATATAACCTGAAATAAGAGGAACATTCCCTCCCATATAACTCTAATCTATAATACTTCCACACATAACCACTGTAACAACTCACCTTGATCAGCTATGTGTGCTGATCATTACACCAGTCTTTATTTTTCATGGTTTAACATCACTGCTGTGTACACATTCTTCTTCAGTGATAGTACAAAGCCCTGATCCCTTCCTCCAAGGTGTCACTTTCATATAATATTCAGGGGTGTGCATAACCAGCCTGTGACACTTTACTGATTCCCATACAACATCTTATACCGGGTTTGTCGTTCATACAATAGATAGGGTGTGCTTACTCTAGCACTGAAACCTGTGGATAAATTCGTCCTAACATTTTCTACATAATTATACATAACATGTAAACATTTATGGCACTACAAAAGCCAATATCCATTTTGGTCTACTTCTTTGGGATCCGCAAATGTTGTAAAGCCACTAGCAAATATTTTATTCATTTATTTCACTCCGAAAGACTGCATTCCATCTTAAGCTATCGTAACACAAATTATTTTGCCTTACCCTCAAGTAAGAATTTCACATAACATAAGCTTGACTTGGCAGTAAATGGGTTCTACCACTGCTTTAGTGTTCCAGACGGCAAAAGCTTTGATCACACAGGCTCTGCCGCTGATGTCAGCTTAGTTAGTTTAAATTTCAAATGACCGACTTTGCAAGCAATTGTTAATTCTTATTGCCCCATCCTCAACTACGCCTAACCAATCAGAACGCGCGTCAACAAATTTTAACTTTTTCCCCAAGCTACCAAATTGAGCAGTTTATAAGTGTGTTCACTCGTCTGTTTTTATTATATATAAATATAAATATAAATATAAATATAAATAAATATATATATATATATATATATATATATATATATATATATATATATATATATATATATATATATATATATATATATATATATATATATATATATATATATATATATATATATATATATATATATATATATATATATATATATATATATATATATATATATATATATATATATATATATATATATATATATATATATATATATATATATATATATATATATATATATATATATATATATATATATATATATATATATATATATATATATATATATATATATATATATATATATATATATATATATATATATATATATATATATATATATATATATATATATATGTTGAGTGAGAGGTTTTATATTTATGCTTCGTGCTTATTCCTGCCTTTTGCGTTTGCACGTCTGTTTGTTTGTATCCCATATAGATAGGAATGTGATGTCCAGGGTTCTCTCTTTATGTGCCTGGCGAATAAACATTAATTCTTAGTATTAACTTACTTTGTGCACACATCTCTTTCTCCAATGAAAATAATAATAACTGAGTGACGGTACTGTAACTTTAATACACATTACAACGAACTTCACATTAGACCCATTGATGTGGTCAGGCAATAAGAACACAATCAAGATTAATAATAATAATAATAATAATAGTCACTCATTTGCATGAACAATTATGAATGTTAAATATGCCATACAGTAGAATACTTCCATGTAAAACAGGAATATACATTAGGGCTTTCTACACACGCCCAAACACACATCTGTGTCGCCTAACGGCTGGTCATTTAATGCCCACTTCGCTAACTCTCGTTTTTCACCCGCCTCGTTAGCAATACTTTCACAGCCAATCTCATCACGTGACATAGAGTGGCTATTTGGGTGAAATGGCAAAGTGCCAAACTCGGCGTTAAAATTAATGCATTTTCTACTCCTAACATTGCCCCCCTGTTCCCGAGCGGAAACCAAGGGTTTTCGCTTGAGAACAGTGGATAGTTAGCCCAAGAACTATTAATCTATTAGAAAAGAACAATCCTACTGTTCAGAATAATATATATGAAGTATTAATTGTAGTGCGAAATGACATGAAAACAGATATATGTAAACAGTTTAGACAAAATGTAATCCAATCTTTCAAAAATGCAATTAAAGTCATAACATGAATGTTTCAATAGTATATCACCTGAAAAACAAAACAAGATCAGACAAAGTCAACATCTGGCACAAACAATTTTACTTTCCAGTTACATTCCTTGACAATAAGTCTGCCAGAAAGTTTTCTGATCCCTTGATGGGGATAATTGTATATCTATATTCTTGGATAAGCAAGAACCATCTGTGTAATCTACTGTTTGTCGTAGTTTTTTGATTTAGGGATATTAATGGACGGTGATCCGTCTGGAGGTAGAAGTGTGCGCCAAGTAAATAGCGTGATAACTTGCTTATACACCAAATGATGGACAAAAGTTCTCTTTCACTGGTGGAATACCGAGTTTCTGCTGGTAGCAACTTCTTGCTTACATACAAGCATGGATGTGGAGTATCATTGAACCATTGCAACAGGCAACCACCAATGCCAGTCTGAGAAGCATCAGTCCTCAGAAGAAATGGCATAGTGATATTAGGTAACATCAAAATAGGTGCCTTGGAAAATACAGTTTTAATTTTGTTCAAAGCTCCACTGCAAGTATCGGACCAAACAATTTTGTTAGGAGCTCCCTTTTTAGTCAAAGATGACAGGACAGAAGAAATAGATGAAAAGTTCGGAATGAACTTGTGATAGAAGTTAATGAGTCCTAACATGCTCCTAACCTGTTTCTTTGTCCGAGGTATATCTAATTCTAATATGCGTTTGACAGTGTGCTCATCAGGGTATAACATGTGGTTACCAACACGGTGACCAAGAAATGAAATTTCTCGACAACCAATCTGAACCTTTGAAGGTCTAACTGTCAAACCATGCTTTCTGAGTAGCATTAATAAAGATTTTAATCCTGTGATATGTTCTTGCCAAGAACTATGGAATAAACAGATGTCGTCTATGTATGTGATGACATCAGATCTATCTCTTAAGAGTCTCCGCATCATGCGCACAAAAGTCGCATGAGCAATGACAACGCCAAAACACATATAGTTCCATTGGAATAAACCATATGGGGTCATAAATGCAGTTAGAGGTTTGGCTTTATCAGTTAAAGGGATGTGCCAATATCCCTTGGATAGATCTAGTTTGCTAAAGTATGTAGCCTGGGATAGTTGTGATAAGAGATCCTCCAAAACAGGCCTGGGCTCGGCATCTGTGAGAGTGACACTGTTAAGACGTCTAAAATCAATGCAGATGCGAAGAGATTTGTCCTTCTTTCTAACTAGACCCATAGGAAAAGAATAGGATGATTCAGAAGGAGAAATGATGCCCATGCGTAGCATATCCTTAAGTTCACTATCCACCTGAGATCTGTAGTGTAAGGGTATAGTATACCGTCTGAGTTTGATAGGGTGATCATCAGTCAATGTAATATCATGAGAGATAACATCAGTGCGACCTGGAAGTTCAGTCAGCACATCAGAGAACGATTCTAAAACAGCAAGAGCCTGTTCTCGATAACCAGAATCTAAATCAACTGATACAGTTACATCTCTCCAAGATTCGGAAGATGTTAAAGGCAGCAGAGGAAAATTAAAAGAAATATCGCTCGCTGTAGAATCATCAGATTCCACAACAGCTGACAACGTCTGTCGAACTGGTTCATCAGAAATACTGTCTAAGATAGGTTCTAAGGGTTCTAACTCTGCAGGGCGCTCCACATACAATTTTAACATATTAATGTGAAATGTTTTAACTTTGCCCCTTATGTCAATGGCATAATCTACATCAGTTTTCTTCTCAACCACCTTAAAAGGGCCTTGCCAGGAAATTAGCAGTTTATTTTCCTTGGTCGGAAGAAGTAGCCATACTTGTTCTCCTGGTAAGAACGAATGTAATTTTTGAAATTGGTTGCAGCGCAATCTCGACCTGTGTGAAGCATTACGTATCATACCTGATGCATAAGTACATGCATCTACAAGGCGTTGTCTGAGATCAATGACCAGTTCATAGCTGGTACGGACAGTAACATCCTCCACTGATCCCAACAACAAATCCTTGAGTATGTGCATAGGACCTCTAGGGTTGGCACCATATACCAACTCAAATGGCGAAAAGCCAATGCTCTCATGGGGCACTTCTTTGTAAGCAAATAAGACTGCTGGTAACATTCGGTCCCAGTCACGAGGACATGTCTCAGTGACTTTGCCTAACAACTGCTTCAACGAGCCACTGAAACGCTCGCAAACGCCATTGCTTTCCGGATGGTATGGGCTTGTGAACGAATGCTTAATTGCTAACATGTTCTCAATATCTTTCATCATTTGAGACATAAATTGAGTACCACGATCTGATAAGATTTCATCAGGAAATCCTGTGCGACAAAAAATAACAAAAAGAGCATCAGCAACAGCTGCTGAGGTGATAGTCTTCAATGGTATGGCCTCCGGCCAACGTGTACATAAGTCTATACACGTTAGGATATATCTATATCCTCTATCTGACATGACTGACATAGGACCAACTATGTCAATTGCAAGCTTTGTGAAAGGCCGTAATAGCACATCAGTGACTTGTAAGGGTGCAGCGTGGTGCTTGCCCCTACGTGCTACCTTTTGACAAGTTGTACATGACCTGCAGTATAGCTTTACATCTTTGTTAACACAAGGCCAATAAAAATTTTAGGTGACACGAAACAGAGTACGCTTAATCCCCATATGACCAGCTAAAAGCGAATCATGGGCAGTATTCAATACAATAGGTCTAAAACTCTTTGGAATAACTACCTGTCTCCTGACTAAAACATAGTTGTCAAAGCATCTAGTCAGTACTGAGTTCTTAAATTCAAACCAGTAACGTGAAGTTTTTGTCTTCTTCATATGCTTGCTCTCTGCTAGAGCAAGCAATGGTTGCAAAGCAACATCTTCGAGCTGTTTGGCAGCGAACGACTGGGGGAAAACATTCTGAACATTCTGAAGAGTTGCTCTCTCACTAAATGGTATAGCTGGCTCTGCCTTGGATTCAGCAGCATGCTGGGCCCTAGTGACCACAGCGTTAGCCAACACTGGGTGAGATTCAACCCATTTATGTATCTCCTCTGGAGAGCAATCCTTAATACCTGGTATATTACCAAGGATAATGTCTGATACTGATTGGTCAAGGACACATGCCCTTACCTTACCTGTAAAGAAAGGTGTGGCAATATCTATTTCCGCCACTGGGTAACACTCTATACTCCCACCAAATGTTATGCACTTCACTGTTTTACCAGTAAAGGCAGATTCATCAATTAGCGATCTACGGACTCCGACAGTGGTACATCCAGAATCACGAAGGACACTTACATGCCTGTTATACAGGAAGCCAGTATATAATGTGAGGCGTCCCACGTTCTCACAAGATGACATAGCGGGTAGAGCATGCCCGCAAATTAATCTGGGTTGTGAACCAGGTTGGAATAAAGATTTGCATCCATAACACTTTTTATCATTAAGTGAGCTAACAATACATGCATTGGCATGGTCGCCTGGTGACCTCTGCCTTGGGAAGTTATATTTTCCTCGGTAGTTGGATCTATAACTTTGCCTTACTCTGCTGTCCACACTCTGTGATCGAGGTCTATGACCACCATCTCTAAAGTCATGATGAGCCACACATACTGGGAGTGCGTCCTTTATAGTTGGTTTGTGAACCTCTTTATCTGGGTGAGCTGTCATATATTGTCTCCCAAGTATCTCCATTGCCTCAAGGTCTTTCGGTTTTCTTTCTTGAAAAAATGAGGAAAGATCGGTGCTACATGCTGACACCACCTTGTCACGTAACATTAGATCAATTAAGCCAGTGAAGGTCTTATCAATTCTGGACAATTCTATCCATCTTTTAGAATATAATTTTATTAATGAGATAAATTCTCCAAAGTCAGCTTTCCTGCTAGGGAGACAGGAATGAAATTTATCACGGAATCCTGCTTCCGTAAGCTGGATATTACATAGCAATGTCTCCCTGACAACATCGTAGTCCTCTCTACTACCGCTGTCCAGAGCAAAATAAGCCTGTAGAGCGTCCGCTGTTAAAAAATCGCATAATGTTGCACTCCATTGACCCTTGGGGATCTTCAACGCACTGACCTTGAGCTCAAAACGTTGTAAGAAACTATCGACACAGTCGATTTGTTGGTTGAAATTAGGCAATCGTATCCGGTTTGTGGTCACAGGTGCACTAGATGATTTGTTTGGAGCGTCCAACTCCACTTTTCTTAGGGCGACAGAAACATCTATATCTTTCTGAATACGCAATTTCTCTATCTCTAAATCAGTTGCTTTCTGAGCAGTTGCAGCAGCTAATCTTAATTTTTCTTGCTCAGCGTCAATCTTAAGTTTTTCTTGCTCAGCGTCAATCTTTAGTTTTTCTAGCGCAAGAGCTTGTGCAAGATCTTTTTCTTTCTCTTCCATCTTTATTCTCTCCAATTTCTCCTTTTGTTCTAACTTGTCCTTCTCCAAATCTTGTGTCTTTTTCTTCTCATCATGTTCTAACTGAAGACGTTTTAATTCACGTTCATTCTGTCTTTCAATTCTTGCATTATAGCTGTCAAATTGTGCAGTAGCAAACGCCTCTAGTTCCGCTCCTGATTTATTAAATTTAATCCCAATTTCTATAAAGTCCTGAAACCAAGATATGGTTTCCTACCAGAAACTACTTTCTGTTCAAAATATAGTGATATTTATAATGATGAACAATACAAAACTCAATACCTATGTAAGTCGTACAAACCCACCAAGGACATAATTAGAATGTGTTAAATTATGGTGATATTGTTAATGAACACTGCAGTGCTCAATACATGTTATAATAAAAGAAAAAAAATATGCAAAATTATGCCATGTATATCAATGGGTCCAGACAAATGTACAATGAAAAGATGAAGGCAATGATGTCATTGACAATGATGATGATGATGGTATATTTTCAAATACAACACACACAAAAACAAATCAAAATTAACTAAAATAAGACAACAAAAACAATATTCTATATTAACATGTAAAAAAAATAATAATTATTAGACACTACAAATAATTCACAACTAAAACGAAACAACCGTCACATTAACAACTAAAGAGAAGAAGGTATAGAAAGCACTATTACAACAACTGACAACGCGAGACATATATACAAAACAATAACAAAACGTGATACCTAACACCACATCTAAACAAAAATGAAATGTTCGCAATGCAAAAAAGGACTATCAGTATGAATGCGTCAAAGCGCTAAAATTCCTTAAATGCAAACCTCACATAAACCTATAGAAAATCACCTTTTATCATACTTCCGAAGATGAATGAAAAAAAAAATGATACCTAAAAAAAATTTGGCAACACTGAACATATAGAATAGAAAAAAGAAAAATAGCAAAGATGGAGCATGCTATGAAAGCACAAGATGCTTTAAACAAGCTTTTAAAATGAAGCTAAACGTATCGTAAAATGCAGACTAAAGTGTTTTGGTCTGAACACCGGCGCAACGTTGTTTACACAGTCTCGCATGAATCAGGAACACTGAGCCAAAATAGAAACTATAGTTCTGAAAACTTGTTTGATAATATGTCGTCTGGTCGAACTGTTTTATTTCTTTCTTAATAATAAGGTCCGTAAAGTTTCTGTTATAGATTTATAAATGTTAGTACACGTATGGTCCCTGAAAGCCTTCAATGTATTTGGAAAAATAGTTACTTCGTTTGTCTTTAAAATGTTCCATAAACAGAAATCATGCGTGTTTGTTGACGTAAATTCCTGCTGCCGTTAAAGGTCACGGGGCGTGGCTAATTTGCCGCAGTCCGTCGAAAAGTTTCGCTTTGTACGGGAAGTTCATTTGCGCGATTGCTGGTTTAACCGCAGTGTTTGCAAAAATGTTAGTTTGCACGAAAGTTCATTTACACGAACAAAAAGTCATTGTTATACAGCGCAGCACTTCAAAATAGCTTAAAGCACGTTGCCTTAAAAGTGCATCTGAACTCCTGCTTTATGTTCACTCATATTATAGTTCAATTGATGCAAATGCATTTTAGAAACACTTGGTGCACATAATTAATTCAGGCACAATGGCTTGGCTAGCCATCTGTTGAGAGGTGTGGTTTATTTATATTTTTCGTTCTTATTCCTGCCTTTTGCGTTTGCACGACTGTTTGTTTGTATCTATATAGATAGGAATGTGATGTCCAGGGTTCTCTCTTTATGTGCCTGGCGAATAAACATTAATTCTTAGTATTAACTTACTTTGTGCACACATCTCTTTCTCCAATGAAAGTAATAATAACTGAGTGACGGTTCTGTAACTTTAATACACATTACAACGAACTTCACATTAGACCCATTGATGTTGTCAGGCAATAAGAACACAATCAAGATTAATAATAATAATATTAATAATAGTCACTCATTTGCATGAACAATTATGAATGTTAAATATGCCATACAGTAGAATACTTCCATGTAAAACAGGAATATACATTAGGGCTTTCTACACACGCCCAAACACCCATCTGTGCCGCCTAACGGCTGGTCATTCAATGCCCACTTCGCTAACTCTCGTTTTTCACCCGCCTCGTTAGCAATACTTTCACAGCCAGTCTCATCACGTGACATAGAGTGGCTATTTGGGTGAAATGGCAAAGTGCCAAACTCGGCGTTAAAATTAATGCATTTTCTACTCCCAACAATATATATATATATATATATATATATATATATATATATATATATATATATATATATATATATATATATATATATATATATATATATATATATATATATATATATCTCATTTATTTATGGACAGATTTTTAATATCAAAATAGATTATTAAGCGGCCAAGTGCCCTCTATCTATCTATATAGGTTTCATTTAATTATTCTTCCACATTTTCATCTGTATAATTTTTAAGTAATTTATTGTGCTTTTTCCGAACTGAAAATATTACTAAAATAAAATTTTCTATGTCAAAATAATATTATTACGGGGAAATCTTTATGTAAATATGTTAAGCAATATTAACCCTATATTTCAAGATATCTCTCTCCTTTTAATTCTCTTTAGTTTTTGAGAAATAAATTATTTAATTTTATTCCAAAGCACAGATTAGGCATATTTTCTCCTACAACCAAGATTGTATCGTCACTATAAAACGAGGTAACAATACGATTGGTTATTAATTTTTACGACGTTTGTTAATAAATATTGGGAGGGGTAGTCCGTGTTAAAAGGGGGTAGTAACCTTTTTAACTTGGCGTAGTGGAAAATGCAAATTCTTTAGTTAAAATGTTGGCGGTTGATTTGTCTGTGGCCGTGAGACAAATTTCAAATGCTGTAGTTATTTATAGACTGTAAAAATGCTTTCACTAGGTTTTGAGGTGGAACATTTTTGAACGTGTTGTCCCACAGATCAACTTTACGACATAATCATTGGCATTATCAACACTGCAGATATACGCTTTTCGTGTGGCTTATCTTCCATTTCAAAAAGTTTTGAGTTGCAGTCATAAACTTGTTTCTTTCCCAGATATTGTATCTTGGCTTGGCTTCTATCATGTGTACATCCAAAGTTATTAAAATTTACGGTTTCACAAGGACTTTAGAGATGCCCTGTATAAAGGATCTTCACATATGATTTAAAACTAGAAGAGGGAGGAAGTCCTCCACATTTTTCACCATAAAAAAAATCGTGACGTTGTTGGTGAAGTCACTCGATCCTTGAAACGTTGGAACGAACGAACGAACGAACTTTATTTTCAAAGAGTTAAGAATTGGGCACAAAGATTGAGTTGAGAAAGAACTTAAGGATATGCTACGGTTAGGAGTAATATCTCCATCAGAATCACCATACGCTTTTCCAATGGTGAAAAAGAAGGATGATTCTTTACGTATTTGCATTGACTTCCGGCGTTTGAACAGCATTACGCTTACGGACGCTGAGCCAATGCCGTTGTTAGAAGATCTACTATCTCATGTTTCACATGCTACTTTCTTTAGTAAATTAGATCTGTCGAAAGGATATTGGCAGATTCCCCTTGCTGAACATGCCAAACCTTTCACGGCGTTTACAACTGCATTTCGACTTTTCCAGTGGAATTACATGTGCTTTGGCCTTGTAAACGCTCCTGCAACTTTCGTGCGCATGATGCGCCGCTTTCTTAGCGATCGTAAAGACGTCATCACACAAATATCTGCTCCTTTGACTTCACTAATTGCCAAAGGTAGTCCCAAAGTGATTAAATGGACACCGGAATGTGAAAGTGCTTTGATTAAATTAAAGGACTTGTTTTCAAAACCACCAATTTTATTGTGCCCACATTTAAAGCTCCCATTAATTATTCCAACAGATGCTTCCATGGGTGGCATAGGTGGCTGTTTGCTACAGTGGTACAGGGATATGCCCCATCCCTGTTATTTTTTATCCCGGAAATCGTCAGCTGCAGAACAGAAGTACGCGACGGGTGAATGAGAGCTTCTGGCTGTGGTCTGGTGCCTCGAAAAACTTTCCAGATACCTCATGGGCGCCAACTTTTACGTCCAGACAGACCACAGTCCGCTGACTTACATAACGTCTCGAACACTTCGAAATGCACGAATCCACAGATGGTACTTGCTGCTACAGGAGTTTGCTTTCACTATTCTGCCGATTTCTGGAACTGACAATCACTTAGCGGATTTGTTATCAAGGAGTTCATAATTCGGTTATCATATATGAACAATGAACATTTTTACATTTGCTTAAGTTACTAGCGCATTAGTTTAACATATTTATTGACTTTTGTCATGCTTACACATTTATATATATATATATATATATATATATATATATATATATATATATATATATATATATATATATATATATATATATATATATATATATATATATATATATATATATATATATATATATATATATATATATATATATATATATATATATATAAATTCCTTATTTAATTCCTTATAGGATACATCTTCTCCACCGCCCTCACACGGGCCACAAGTATTACGTTTGCGATCGAGGGGGATAGATGTTAAGGATTGTTGCATGGTTTTCGAGTATTTTGGATTTATTTTGATTTGGAGAATCGCACCCTGCAACACCTCAACTAAATAGACCTCAAAGGGTACGCGTAAATCGTTGGATGAAGCATGAAGCCTAGGAACAAGGACAGTTTTAGTGCAGCCTTCGGGCATATGGCAGTGTTTAAAATTATGTGGTTGAACTACTAGCTAATGTATATAACCGTCGATGTATAGGCTTTTAAAGCTGATATAATAGTATGTGTTTCAGGACCGGTGAGTCCTTAATTGTGTAAAGCATCAAGAATAAAACGCAAGAATTTGTGTACGCGATATTTGAGAATTACGAACGCGAAGTTAATGTATAACGCTAATGAAAGCGATATGGCTGGTGTAGCCTGTCTAGTGATGCCAAATTGAGAATATTATACAGACAAAGGTCTGACATGAATGTTAGGCATTGGTCCTAAGCAATAATGAAATAATTAGCATAGATGCATTAACGCTGCTTAAATATGGTAATGTGCCAAGTATTTGGATAAGGATAATGAACAATCATTATGACGGTTAGAAATGAACGCACAATGTCTTGTGCATTATACACTACGAACTGTGATGTATCCAGTTTATTTCAATGTGGAAAATATGTTAATTGAGTAACTAATGCTGTATATACTGGAGCTATTAAAATATACGTGAAGTCGTCCACGCGAGACTTATCCTGTGAAGAAGTTTATAAAGTTACAGTTCAGACTGTTGTGTTGAATTGACCTTCAACGTGTTGGTCAATGTGTAAAACTCTGCCATAATAATGAAAAGTCAAAGTAATACTAGAGCACAACGAAATATCAAATACGAAATGAATTCATTGACTAAACGTTCACACTAATATGTCTGAAACTCAAAATAAACCCACTGTTGCAGCAGAATATAATAGTCAGTGAAAGACAGAAGAAGAAACTATATCATACGAAATTAGCCCATAAACGAAAGTCTGCAACAGTGGCAAATAATAAGAACTCGTGAAATATTGGAAGTCTGCTGTTGAACGACTAGGGACTTGGCGTGCTGTCAGCATATGCGGAAAATTTTACCAATGCGGAAAATGTGAGCGGCTTTGGACAGGTGTGACAGGTTATGTAAATAGATTACATGATTTCCCACCGTTGCTTCCTTATTAGTATTTGATAAGTCTCTCTTTTGCTCATCAGTTGATAAATACAAGCTCACTAGCACATCACCAGAGTTAAATGCTGTGTTGTTGTGTTGCTTGTGGTTTGAGTATGGAATGTCAACTCGACCTACGCAGTGGTGGGTAAGCATGAAGTGAGAGTGTAATACGCGAATGATAAGAAGAGTTCGTGGTGTTGACAATAGGTCTTTTCCTTACACTCATGTATGGCTGGAAGTCATCGACACCAACGACTGTGTACCTTTGCTACAGTTTAATTGGACGTACACACTTGACAGCACGGATAGCGACAAATCACAGGTTGGCATAATACATCATGGTACAGTGGATAAATGGTCTTGCAATGATACATGGGCACTCATGTAGAATAATAGCATAATGGACTGTCAGTAGACAACCACTCAGTATTGCCCATATATATATATCATCTGAGTTTACCGACAAAGCACGTCAGATTATAAACAACATTCAAGATGGCTTCTAGACCTAACCTCGTCTAGCGAAGATTTCTTTAAATAATGTTCAGCACATATTTTTCATATAATCATATTGAACCGCCAGTAATGGGTTCTCATGTGTAGCAGTGATCTCTGGACTCAACAAGCGATATTACGGGGCATCCCTTTCTCTTCTTGAAAGTCACAAAATATTTGGATACAGACAATGAATCTGTATTAAAGTTAGTCATTCATTAAATGTTCTCATTGCTCCGTAGATTCTATCATGATACAATTGACTTCATCATACAAGATATAGTGCTGCTAGGAATGAATGTCGTTTTCATCTAGTTAAATATATTCTCTCAGACGTACAAATCGTGCCTATCGAAAAACGGTGGCTTCGTAAGAGAGTTCATAAGGAGTATCTTTTGTTACCTTGGTATCAGAAATATGATTCTGCCATTCCTTGGCAATAAGAATAAACACTGGGGTAAAGCATACACGATAGGTCTAGACGACTATCACTTTCCCCATAAATATTGAGATCACTTTTTCCGGCGACAAGCCGACACAGAAAAATCACAGCCCCATCAGGGCGAAGCCAAATCACACCTCTCTAGCGACACATCCGCCGAACAACCCTTTGACCTTTCTAGAGACAAAAGACCATATAGTTCGACTTAGACATGCAAAGATATTCAGATATAAGACAGACTCGCCCTACCCAGACAAACAATACACATAAATTCAGGCCATAGATACACTGAAGCAAGAACAACCTATTTCTACCCAAACAAAGAATAAATCGCAGTAAAACTGGATTCATCCGCGGAGTTCGATCGAAAGAGACGACACTCCTTTCAAGGGAAGAAACTCAATAATGACTTTTCCTTAAGCACTAAAAAGTATCTATTTTGTTTACAAAATATTTGCGAACATAACAAGCATACAAATGTATTATAATGTAAGATATCAAAGACTGCACGTAACAGTCTTACCACACCTCCCGGGAAAAAAAAAATGGAACTTTTTTTTTTTTTGAAATACATCTAGGAGCAACGTACAATAGGCTCACAACGCATGAATAATGCGCAGATGAAAATATCAGGAATAAATATAACGCCTAATATGAGGCTAAGTCGACTTATGGAGCGACTAGTGAGAATGTATCTCATAAACTGAGAGAAATTATTTCTCTACAAGTAAATTTTTCCAGGAAGGTGTCATCAAAGTATAATACAATTCTGGCAATTACACAATGCCTAAAAAATTTCATACCATAATTTCGTATTAGATATCTTAAATTTATGATTTATGAAGAAAAATCATCAAAGCACAGCGGTGAATAAACATCAATGAACCGCTAAGTAGTGATACAATCATTATATTATTAAATTACAAATGTGTATCTATCTTTATATAGAAAGGAACTATTATAAACTAGACATATCAAGAAGTCTAAGACCTAATAGTTATGTGGAATCATGTGGGCATCTTGACAGAATGTCTGCCATCACATTATCTGATCCACGAATAGCTCGCACAGAGAAATGAAAAGGTTGAAGAGCAATTGCATATCGAGTAGACCTCGAGCTCTTCAAATTCTTACTCTGTATAGCAGTAAGAGCTTTTTGGTCGGTTTCTACTATGAAATGTGCGCCTAGAAGGAATCTCTGTAGTTTGAGGATCGACCAAACCATAGCTAATAGCTCACGGTCTAAAACCGAATAATTCCTTTCTGCCGCATTAAGTTTTCTGGAAATATACATTACAGGATGCAGAGTTCCAGAGTACTCTTGCATTAGTGCCGCTCCAATCCCAGTGGATGAAGCATCACTACGAAGAACAAATGTCTTATCTTTAGTAGGTAACACTAAAATAGGTGGTGCTGAAAACAATGTTTTAATCTTATCCAAAGAGCATTGGCATTCCTGAGACCAGTGGACCATATTAGGCGAACCTTTCTTTAAAAGTGTAGAAAAAGGTGCCATGATAGAGGATAGATTCTGAATGAATCTGCCATAAAATTGAATAAGACCTAACAGACTTCTCACCTGTTTTTTAGTCTTAGGGATAGAGATGTTAAGTATCTTACTAGTATTATGGTCCTCTGTCTTTAGGAAACCATGACCAATTCGGTGGCCTAGAAAAGAAATTTCGCTAAAATCAATATAGGCTTTAGAGGGTTTCGCTGTCAGGTTGTGCTCGCGCAAAGTAGACAGCAATTCATCTAACCCTGAATAGTGATCTTCCCAAGTATCGCTGAAAAGACAGATGTCGTCTAGATATGCAATGACATCTGACCGATAAGATAGGATTCGGCGCATCATGCGTACGAATGTAGCTGGTGCGTTCATAAGACCGAAAGGCATAAAATTCCATTGGAACAAACCTCTAGGTGTTGAAAAAGCCGTGAGAGGTTTGGCGCATTCAGATAAAGGAACTTGCCAATATCCTTTAGACAAATCAAGTTTAGTGAAAAAATGAGATTTGGAGAGTCGAGTAAGTAGCTCTTCCAGTAAAGGCATAGGTTCGGCATCGAACTTCGTTACTTGATTCAATTTGTGATAGTCAACGTAAAGACGTATGTTATTGTCTTTTTTCCGAACAATAACCATCGGCGAAGAATATGCAGAGGTGGATGGTTCGATTATTTTCAAATCTATCATCTCATCCAACTCTTTTTCGACCTGTGCTTGAAAATGTATAGGTATAGGATAAGGTCTAACCCTAATAGGAGTATGGTCAGTTAGAACAATGTCATGTTCAATGACATGAGTTTGTCCAGGGATGTCAGTGAGTACATCCTGAAATGTTTGCAACATAGTTGAAACTTGTCGCTGTTCTCCTAGAGACAAATCAGGAGAGACAGTAACGTTCTTCCATGATTCACTAGAATGAAGTGGGATCATTGGAAGAGGAAGATTTACATCTGAAAAACTTGTTTCCTCATCCTGTATCACGGACAGTGATGAGTAATGACCATGTTGTACTGGAGAATTGTCCGTTGCTTGGAAAATGGGTTGTAAATAATCCGGACGTTCATGGAATTCAGTAAGCATATTGATGTGGAAGGTTTTATGCTTCACATCAATATCGACAATATATTCGACATCGGAAATTTTCGATATTATATCGTACGGACCTTTCCAAGAAATAAGTAGTCTGTTTTCCCTACAAGGTAGTAATACAAATGCTTTGTCACCAGGACAAAGTTGTCGTAAGCATCTCTTCTTATTGGCAAATTGCCTTGCCTTCTGTTTCGCAAATTCAGAAGAAGAAGTTGCTAATTTGCATGCTTCGATAATCTTTTGTCTCAACGCGATGACATATTCGTAGGATGAGTTTGTGTCATCGTCAATATTGTCAGCTGTTATGAGATCATTAAGTAACGACATAGGGCCACGCGGACGCGCGCCAAAGACGAGTTCAAAGGGAGAAAATCCTGTATGTTCATTGGGGACCTCTCTGTAAGCGAAGAGGGCCGCAGGTAAAACTCTGTCCCAGTCTTGAGGATGATCCTCAGTTATCTTCCCTAGTAAGTTTTTAAGTGTTCTATTAAGGCGTTCGACCATCCCATTAGACATTGGATGATAGATACTACTTAAAGATCTATCTATCTGCAGAGTAGACATTACTTGAGACATGGTATCTGATATTAGTTGGGTGCCATGGTCTGACAATATCTCTCCGGGGAACCCCAGACGAGAAAATATAAGCCAAAGAGCATCTGCAATATCAGCAGTAGTAATGCTCTTCAGAGGAATAGCCTCTGGCCAACGTGTGCACATATCAACACACGTCAAGATAAACTGATGTCCTCTGGCAGACTTGATCTTAAATGGACCAATAATGTCTATGGCCATTTTTTGAAACGGCCGAATAGGAATGTCTGCCGCCTGAATGGGTGCAGCATGCCGTGGACCTTTGGATTTAACTTCCTGACATACTTTACAAGATCGACAATAAATCCGTATGTCCTTGTTTACCAATGGCCAAAAGAAAGCCGCAAGGACTCTTGACTTAGTACGGGAAAAACCCATGTGTCCAGCACACTGAGAGTCGTGAGCGTGCTGCAAAATTTTAACTCTCAAATTCTTGGGAACCAGGATTTGAGAATGACTTGACGTAATGGAGTCTTGAACCATACGTACAAGTACGCCATTCTTCTTTGTAATCCAAGATTTACGACTTGTGTCTTTATTCGGATCACCTTTAGTTGCAAGAATGAAGAATTTCTTCAGAGTGGGATCATCTTCTTGCTGTTTTATAAACGAGTCACGAAAAATTACCAAGGGATCATCTTGGTTATGCACTTCATTATCTTCAGTAGATGAAGTTTGAGGCATATTAAGAGCCTGAGCTCTAGTGACTACAGCGTTAGCAATCTGCATGTTTTGCCTTTCCCACTCGGAAATTTGTTGCGGAGTGCATTCTTTGACTCCATGAATGCGACCGATGATGAGGTCAGCGATCGGATTCGGAAGAAGACATGCGTGTACATCTCCTGTAAAGAAAGGAGTAGCAATCCTAATGATAGCAGTAAAGTATTTCTCTAATGTGCCGCCAAATGTTACACATTTGACTACTTGTCCAGTGGCACGGGAAGGATCTACGAGTGACTGCCTAACACCAATTGTGGTGCATCCCGAATCAAATAGCACGGAGACTGGATTGTTATTTACTAAACCCCTATGTAAGACAAGAGAACCTCTTCCATCATGCGCGACTGATGCAGGAAGAGCAGGAAGAGGATGGCCGCAGCTTAAAGTAGACACTGTGGTTGGCTCAAATAATGTTTTGCATTAGGGGCACTGAGATGCTCTCCCAAAATCAAAAGCGGAACATGCCATATTATTAGCGTCATTATTGTCTTTACTCTGTTTATAGGCTTCATGGGACCCTTGTTGTGCAGAGTTTGCCTGAAAATGTGGTTTATGTCTTCTGTTTTGAGATCTACCTCGGTTATTATTACCTCTGTAGTTATTGTTACCTCTATTGTAACCCCTATTTGGGTTTGAGTCATAGTTCTCTTGGTTACCATTATCATATTCATTATAATGAGTATCTCTGTAATTGCGATCTTGTTGACTCCAAGACGGATACTGTTGCGTGTGAAATTCTCGCAACATCATATATTGTGCATAAAATGATGTTGCGAGAATTTCACACGCAACAGTATCCGTCTTGGAGTCAACAAGATCGCAATTACAGAGATACTCATTATAATGAATATGACAATGGTAACCAAGAGTCATAGTTCTCTTGGTTACCATTGTCATATTCATTATAATGAGTATCTCTGTAATTGCGATCTTGTTGACTCCAAGACGGATACTGTTGCGTGTGAAATTCTCGCAACATCATTTTATGCACAATATATATTTTGTAATGAAAGGGAAATAATCATGTGGAATCTATAGTCACTTTTCATTGTAAGCAGTTGTCTTCTCGCGTTGGTGTCGATGGTTGTTAAATTTGTTAAGCGTTCTTGAATCGTGTCCATGTATGGACTTGCTAGGCCGCTTTTCTCAGAAAGCGGTTGGCAACCTGTTGGGTTATCCTTATAAGGTAATCATTCTTAAGCTGGTTCTTAGTAAAGGTCCTTGTGTCTTGAGTTATCTGAGCTGTGGTCGATTCGCGCTGGACTGCTCATGTCTAAGTCTTGGGTCTTTGTCGATCGATTTCCGCCCAGCAGTCAGTGAGCGAAGATTTTGAATAGCAAGCAAGACGTCTTTGTGAGCGTCTATGCTTTTCTTGTTCTTCAGGAATATGAAGTCCTCTTATGGATATTTCGTTTATTCGAGATGATACCTCTAGTGTATTTCCACACGCCGGGAGGCGTATTATTTCTGTGGTTATTTCCTGAAGGCAAGGTAAATTACATTTACATTAACTTTATCGATTTCTGTTCGTGAGTGACATTTGATTCGTAGCCTGTCTTTGAAAGTCGTCATCACGAGATGTTTTCTCAGCTCACATATTGCTACATTGTACCGCATCGGGTTGATGCATGTCCCAAGGACTATTACTTGCTACTTCGCTACATGAACTAGGTTTGAAACCTTTTGTTATCTAGAGGATTTTTTGAGGACATTATTTATACTTCAGAAGACGTGTCTGTCTTGCTGAAGTCAGATTAAGGAGAGTGAACTGATCTCAAGTCTTGACATATGGATGCGAGTCGTGGGCAATGACTACAACCCACAAAAGCCAGATCCAAACCTCAGAAATGAGGTATCTGAGGAAAGTGGTTGAAGTAACAAGAAGAGACATGGTCCGCAACCAGACGATCCGTCAAGGCCTAAAATCCCATCCGCTGCAGACCCAAATAGAACAGTCCCAACTAAGATGGTTTGGCCATGTCTGCAGAATGGGAGAAGATCGGCTACCACGACAAGCATGGGAAACAAAGAGCCAGGGATCCAGACCTCCAGGACGACCCAGAGTCCGCTGGGAGGACAACATTAGACAATCTTTGAAGGACGGAGGACTAGAATGGAACCAGGCCAGGAAGAAGACAGCTGATAGAATGGTCTGGCGCTCTCTCTTCCAAACCTCTACACCTCACGGTAGAAGGGGAACGACTAAGTAAGTAAGTAAGAACTGATCTCATACATCTGGTTATCTCCTGGCTAAGATAGAAAGGGATGGAGAATTTTCCCGACTACATTACAGCCTTATAATGTATTGACATGCCTGTGAATCATCTTTATTATGATGCTGTCTACCGTCCATTGCTGTACTGACGATGTTGCTGTGATAATGACTGTCTGATGTACCTACATATTCGCGTATACATTTTGTCACTGTGGCGTCCACAATAAATGATACAGAAAAACGTCACTAGCTGTTACAAGCATCATTGACTTTATACGTCGTGAGTTAACTGACGTCCTTGTGTGGATTGCCCTGTTTTTGCATGATCATTGTTTGACTGTACCTCATCTACACACTACACAAAACCAGAACACGGGCACCATCATCTATCCCATGGTGCACGCATCATTTGGTGGCCATAAGCTGGTTTGCTCTGGTACCAGCATACACGGGGTCCCTTACCCACTCCATTTTCAACAAGAATTCATCAGCATCCTTCAAGAAATCAACATTCTTTAAGACAGTCAACATCTTCAAAATTTTCCAATTACTCGGCGTTGCCCGGTAAATATCAAAATTGCAATTTTTTGACTGAAACAGGAATTTGACAGTACCCGGCGTTGTTGCATATTGCCGGATAACACGGACTGCTGTTGTCTTTAACGCAAGTCAAGCAAGTTGCTGCTGTCAAGGTTCCAGTGCTGTCGTTTTTTGAGAAGGTCAAGTGCCGATTCTTACTAGTTCTTGTGCTAAGAAGGCCAAGTACCGAGTGAAACTGGTGGCTGTTATATTTAAGAAGGACAAGTGCCGTAACAACGCTACCTGTATATTCAGAAGCTCAAGTACCATCGTGTTAGCAGTGGAAGCAGTTCAGATGTGCCATCATCGTTGGAGCTTCGCTCTTTAGGACGTTGATTGACATCTGTTTTTTCTGCTGTTCTCGATTGGAAGCCTATAAGTTAAGTGGCCTGTTTGTACGTAAACTGTGCCCTTATACTTCTGCTGAGTCTTCTGTGTATCATCTCATTCTATTGTTATATGTTATATGTTTATATGTTATTTGTATAACTATATGTTTATATTTCTGCGGGTCTGGCTGGGTGGCGACTCCTATAGATCATACCACATAGCAGAGGTTTTCTATTGAGAGTGTTCTGTAGGGTGTGCAAATTTCCGATACTGGAATTTGCTAAGCGACTTTTGTTGCTATTTCTGTTAGTTGTGATGACATGTGTTAATATTGTTTTCGTTATTATTTCGCATTCTTTAGTTTTGTTTGGATTTGTTTGTATTTGTTAGCCTCCTCTTGACTATAGTTTAGTTTCATACAACATTTTTGTTTATACACTGTAGTGTCATGTATTTTGTTTAATTCTATCGCAGATATCTTCACATTTTTTGTGATATTTCTTTAATTTCCGCTTTATTTTTAGTTGATTTCTGCGAATGTTTTTGTATTGTTGCAGATCTTTGTTATTGTTTACATTGTTATTGTTTACATTGTTTACATTGTTTACATTTTCAATGTTTACATTGTGCTGTGTTTACATAGTCATTGTTTACAGTTATAGTAATTAGTTATGGACTATGCTAATGCACTGTTACTACTACACTGATGATAAATGAATGATGAATAGTGTCGTGCACTATTGAATGAGAAGTGCACTTATGATCAAGAATTGATTGTTGACATTTCATATACAAGTTCTTTGATTGGAGACTTGTTTTCCCACAGAGACTGATATAATATAATGTGATGTAAATATACAAGTGCTTAATTAAGACTTGTTACACTTAGGTTTGAAATAAATTAGTTAATTATTTCAAGTTATTGGACTCATATGTTAGACAACATGTCTACACTTGAGTACTTTATTGAGCAGGGTAAATTGCTTGGGAAGACTGGTGATAAGTTAGAAGAATTTGCAACTGCTCAATATGATAAAGCAATGGAAGCTGAACAAAAGAAACTGCAGATGCAGGTGGATGAAAAAAGATTCCAAATGGAAATGGAAAAAACAGAAAAGGGAATCAGAAGCTGAGGAGAGAAAACTCCAGCTACAACTAGAAGCTGAAAATAAAAGACTTGAAAAAGAGGCTGAGAATAAAAGACTGGAGAACGAAGCTGAGAATAAAAGACTAGAGGCTCAGGCTGAGGAAAGAAGATTACAGAGAGAGTCTGATGACAGGAAAGCAAAAATGGAACATGAAGAAAAACTTGTAGCTTTAGAGTTGGAAAAGTTGAAATTGATGAACATGAGTAATGGTAATGATTCAAACAAGGGTTCATCTTCTGATAAGGCTAATAATGATACTTTTAAGATTAAGTTACCAACATTTAGTCCTTCCAGTGATGATATAATGTTCTATCTGGACAGATTTGAACAAGCATGTAAAGCTCATAACATAGACAAAGCAAAATATGTTTATCAGTTATCAGGGATACTGACAGGTAAAGCTCTAAGTATGTTAAATATGGTGGATGAACCTGACAAGAACAATTATGAGGTTGTCAGGGCCGCTTTGTTAAAGAAATATCAGCTTAACGAAGACGGCTATCGTCTACAATTTAAAAACATGTTGCCTGAAACTGGAGTTGAATTCTCCGAGTTTATTGCAAGAATACGCATTACTTTCTCACGATGGGTTGAACTATCTAAGACAGAAAAAACTTATGAAGCACTTATGGACTTAATACTTAGAGACAAAGTCATGTCTTCTGTCAATGAGTCTTTCCTTGCTTTCCTTCATGAACGTAAACCTAAAACAATAAAAGAAATGGAAGATTTCTGTTGCCAGTATGTAACTGCGCACCCACACATAACCATTAGTAACTCTAAGGTGAAAGAAGGTTTACCAGTTGCTTCGGCAGCACCGTATGGTCAAAACTTTGCTCGTAGATCCCAACAAAATTTTGATAGAAAGGGTAACGGTAATTACTTTCAAAATCATGGAAATCAATTTCATGGTGATTCTTCTTCGAAGAATTGGAGACAACCTGATAGTGCTCGTTACTATCATCCTAATAATTTTAGGCATTTCAAAAGAGGATATGGTAATAGAGGTTATTCCTCCCGAAGACCTCAAAACCAAACAAATAGATGTTCGCATCAATGTGAACATGATAGTAATCGTGGAAACTGGAATTCGAACCAGGATAACAATTATAATAGAGACAACAATAACTTCAGAGATAATAATAACTCTGATAACTTCAGAGGTAATAATAGTCGCGGTAGATCTCAACACAAAAAAAAAGAGATATCAGCAGGCTAATTCTGTACAACAGGAAACTCAGGGAGCCTGTAATCAGGTTGTTGATAATAAAAACTTTGACGCTGTCACTGGTTCTGCTTTTGACTTTGAGAGAGCAAACAAATGCCCCCAATGCAGTACTTTATTCGAACCGAGTACCATAACTACTTTGAGTTGTGGTCACCCTCTTCCCGCTCTTCCTGCTGCTGTTGCGCATGACGGGAGGGGTTCTTTAATCCTACATAAGGGTCTTGTTAATGATACTCCGGTCTCACTACTTTTCGATTCCGGATGCACCACTATTGGTGTTAGACAATCGCTTGTAGATCCATCTTGTGCTACAGGAAAGGTTATCAAATGTGTCACATTTGGCGGCACTTTAGAAAAATATCCTACTGCTATAATTCGCATTGCCACTCCTTTCTTTACTGGAGATGTGCATGCTTGTCTCTTACCTAATCCTATTGCGGACCTTATTATTGGTCGTATTCACGGAGTTAGGGAGTGTACCCCACAGCAGATTGCTGCTTGGGAAGATAATAATATGCAAGCTACCAATGCAGTGGTTACAAGAGCACAAGCTCTACAAACACCCGAAACTTCACTGAATGGTGATAATGAAGTTGATAGCCAAGATAGTCACTTAGTCATCACTCGTGACTCTTTCATAAAATTGCAAGAAGAAGATCCTTCTTTAAAAAAATTCTTCATTCTTGCGAAGAAAGGTGATCCGAATCAGGATACAAATAGAAAATCTTGGATTGCAATGAGAAACGGCGTACTTGTACGTATGGTACAAGATTCGACTACGTCGGCACATTCGCAAATTCTTGTTCCCAAGAGCATGAGAGTGCAAATATTGCAACATGCTCATGACTCGCAATGTGCTGGACATATGGGTTTTTCCCGTACGAAGTCGAGAGTCCTTGCGGCTTTCTTTTGGCCTTTTGTCAACAAGGACATTCGTATTTACTGCCGATCATGCAAGGTATGTCAGGAGGTTAAATCTAGAGGACCACGACATGCTGCGCCTATCCAGGCTGCTGACATCCCTATTCGACCGTTTCAGAAAATGGCCATAGATATAATTGGCCCTTTTAAGGTCAAGTCGGCCAGAGGACATCAATTTATCCTTACATGTGTCGATATGTGCACACGTTGGCCAGAGGCTATCCCTCTTAAGAGCATATCTACTACAGATATCGCAGATGCTCTTTGGCTGATATTTTCTCGCTTGGGGTTCCCCAGAGAAATATTGTCAGACCATGGCACTCAACTCATATCTGACACTATGTCACAGGTAATGTCTACCTTACATATTAAACGATCTCTCAGTAGTATCTATCATCCTATGTCTAATGGGTTAGTTGAGCGTCTGAATAGAACGCTCAAGACTTTGCTTGGTAAGATAACTGAAGATCATCCTCAAGATTGGGACAGGGTTTTACCCGCGGCTCTCTTTGCCTATAGAGAAGTCCCAAATGAACACACAGGATTTTCTCCCTTCGAACTTGTCTTTGGCGCGCGTCCACGCGGCCCTATGTCTTTATTACACGATCTCATCACTGCCGATGATATTAGCGATGAAACTCAATCCTCATATGAGTATGTCATTGCTCTGAGGCAAAAGATCATTGAGGCATGTAAACTAGCAACTGCTTCATCAGAAATTGCTAAAGAGAAGGCAAGGCAGTTTGCTAACAAGAATAGATGTCTACGACAACTTTGTCCAGGTGACAAAGCATTCGTCCTACTCCCCAGTAGGGAAAATAGACTTCTTATTGCATGGAAAGGTCCGTATGCAATAGTCTCTCGGATTTCCGATGTTGACTATGTGGTCGATATTGATGGAAAGCATAAAACTTTCCACATAAACATGCTTTCGGAATTTCACGAACGTCCGGACTATTTGCTGCCTATTTTCCAGGCAACGGATGATTCTCCTGCACCTCATGGTCATTACTCATCTCTGTCGGTCATACAGGATGAGGAATCTACCTTCTCGGATGTCAATCTTCCTCTTCCAGTGGTTCCGCTACATTCCACGGAATCTTGGGAAAACGTTTCTGTTTCTCCTAATCTTTCTGGTGAGGAACATCGACAAGTCTCGTCGATGTTACAAACATTTCAGGATGTTCTCACTGACATTCCTGGACACACAGATGTCATAGAACATGACATAATTCTTACCGACAGTAATCCTATTAGGGTTAGGCCTTATCCTATCCCTATACACTTTCAGTCGCAAGTGGAAAAGGAATTGGATGAAATGATTCAATTAAATATAATTGAACCATCGACTTCACCATATTCTTCTTCCATGGTTATTGTACGGAAGAAAGATAAGAACATACGAATTTGCGTTGATTATCGCAAATTGAATCAGGTCACAAAGTTCGATGCTGAACCGATGCCTTTGTTAGAAGATCTACTGATTAAACTTTCTAATTCTAGATTCTTCACTAAACTTGACTTGTCTAAAGGTTATTGGCAAGTGCCTTTATCAGAGCATGCCAAACCTCTTACTGCTTTTTCTACACCTAGGGGTCTATTTCAATGGAATGTTATGCCTTTCGGTCTTATGAACGCCCCTGCTACTTTCGTTCGCATGATGCGTCGAATTCTTTCACATCGTTCAGATGTCATCGCATACTTAGATGATATCTGTCTCTTCAGTGATACCTGGGAAGATCACTATTTATGTTTATATGACTTACTGTCCACTCTACGTGAGAATAATTTGACAGCAAAACCTTCTAAAGCTTTTGTTGGTTTTGGTGAAATCTCTTTCCTGGGTCATCGTGTTGGTCATGGTCTCTTGAAGACAGAGGACCACAATACTTCCAAAATACTGAACATCTCGGTTCCTAAAACGAAGAAACAAGTTAGGAGTCTCTTAGGTTTAATTCAATTTTATGGGAGATTTATTCCAAATTTATCTTCGATCATGGCACCTCTCTCAACATTGTTGAAGAAAGGTTCGCCTAATCTGGTCCGTTGGTCTCAAGAATGCCAATCTTCCTTAGACCAGATCAAGAATATATTTTCATCTCCTCCCATCCTAAGATTACCTACTCTTGATAGGACTTTTGTTCTTCGGAGTGATGCTTCATCCACTGGGATTGGAGCAGCACTTATGCAAGAATATGCAAATACTCTGCATCCTGTTATGTACATTTCTAGAAAACTAAATGCGGCAGAGAGGAACTACTCGGTTTTAGACCGTGAGTTGTTAGCTATGGTTTGGTCAATTCTCAAGCTACAAAGATTCCTCCTGGGCGCACATTTCATTCTAGAGACTGATCAAAAAGCTCTTACAGCTATTCAGACTAAGAATTTGAAGAGTTCGAGATCCACTCGATATGCTATTGCTCTTCAACCTTTTCACTTCACGGTACGAGCTATCCGTGGTGTGGATAATGTGATGGCTGACATTTTGTCTAGATGCCCACATGATTCCAACTAATACTTCTGCCCTATATTTATATATATATATTACAGAGTCATAACACACCTATATTACTACATTAGATTAGCACATCTGTACTCACTTTATATGTACACATACTATCGTGCTTTGTTATCATCTTCTTCTGTTTCATTTTTTAAGATGATAGAGGAGGACTGAGTAGTTAATATAAGGGCCGTAAGTTTACTAAACAGCCACAATTATTAATAATGTATTGTACCTTATGAAGCATATTAGTTGTTAATTAGCGTTATATTGCTTGTACTTTCTCAGAATGTCATTGATGAGCTGAGGACTTAACTTACTATTATCAAAGCATGACAAGTGCTAGATTGTGTACTAACCCTCGGAACGTCAGAGGATGTGTCCTGCATCGTCATGTACTTCAATTTCACTATGTACTAGGGTCATTACATGTCAAATAATGTACTATTTAAATTTTTCTATCAGATTTGTACATCCATTTTTAAGACAATATTAGATTATGCTATTTAATGATGTCTATGGTAACTTGCATACGTATATTGTGTTTACATGCTAGCGTGATGTGTGTTGGTGACACCTCCCCGATATGAACAATTTTTTGAGACATATTTATTTTTCTGTTGAGATATATTCTCACCAGACACTCTATAGTTAGCCTCATGTTAGGCAATTTAATTAATTATCCGCGCATAATTCGTGCGTTTTGAGCCGCTTATCGCATGCTCTAAAAAAAAAAAAAAAAAAAAAAAGTTCCACATTTTTTTTTTAATCGGGAGGTGGTGGTGATATGTTGCGTGTGAAATTCTCGCAACATCATTTTATGTACAATATATATTTTGTAATGAAAGGGAAATAATCATGTGGAATCTATAGTCACTTTTCATTGTAAGCAGTTGTCTTCTCGCGTTGGTGTCGATGGTTGTTAAATTTGTTAAGCGTTCTTGAATCGTGTCCATGTATGGACTTGCTAGGCCGCTTTTCTCAGAAAGCGGTTGGCAACCTGTTGGGTTATCCTTATAAGGTAATCATTCTTAAGCTGGTTCTTAGTAAAGGTCCTTGTGTCTTGAGTTATCTGAGCTGTGGTCGATTCGCGCTGGACTGCGCATGTCTAAGTCTTGGGTCTTTGTCGATCGATTTCCGCCCAGCAGTCAGTGAGCGAAGATTTTGAATAGCAAGCAAGACGTCTTTGTGAGCGTCTATGCTTTTCTTGTTCTTCAGGAATATGAAGTCCTCTTATGGATATTTCGTTTGTTCGAGATGATACCTCTAGTGTATTTCCACACGCCGGGAGGCGTATTATTTCTGTGGTTATTTCCTGAAGGCAAGGTAAATTACATTTACATTAACTTTATCGATTTCTGTTCGTGAGTGACATTTGATTCGTAGCCTGTCTTTGAAAGTCGTCATCACGAGATGTTTTCTCAGCTCACATATTGCTACATTGTACCGCATCGGGTTGATGCATGTCCCAAGGACTATTACTTGCTACTTCGCTACATGAACTAGGTTTGAAACCTTTTGTTATCTAGAGGATTTTTTGAGGACATTATTTATACTTCAGAAGACGTGTCTGTCTTGCTGAAGTCAGATTAAGGAGAGTGAACTGATCTCATACATCTGGTTATCTCCTGGCTAAGATAGAAAGGGATGGAGAATTTTCCCGACTACATTACAGCCTTATAATGTATTGACATGCCTGTGAATCATCTTTATTATGATGCTGTCTACCGTCCATTGCTGTACTGACGATGTTGCTGTGATAATGACTGTCTGATGTACCTACATATTCGCGTATACATTTTGTCACTGTGGCGTCCACAATAAATGATACAGGAAAACGTCACTAGCTGTTACTAGCATCATTGACTTTATACGTCGTGAGTTAACTGACGTCCTTGTGTGGATTGCCCTGTTTTTGCATGATCATTGTTTGACTGTACCTCATCTACACACTACACAAAACCAGAACACGGGCACCATCATCTATCCCATGGTGCACGCATCAGATACCTCGGATAGTTTCTATAATTACTTCCTCTATGGAAATTGCTATAATTGTGACCACCCCTGTGTCGAGAGCTATCAGCTCGTCTCCAGTTCTTTGAAGAAGAACCCTGAAATGATTGGTTACCTTGGTTTTGATAACTATTATGGTTACCTTTTTTTTCAAATCTGTTTTGAGGTCCCTGAAATCTGTGTGAATAATTGGGAACAATATTCTTCCATTTCCTTTAGAGATTTAGGTTTACGCTCATGTATAAATTCAAGGAAAGGTTTGTTCACACATGACATAATCTTATCTCTGAGCAACAAATCCATAAGTCCTTCATACGTTTTTTCTGTTTTGGAAAGCTCAATCCAACGATCAACTGTGAGACGTGCCTTTGCAATGAATTCTGAGAATTCTACACCTGTCTCAGGCACCATCGTCTTAAACAAAAGGCGATAACCTTCCTCACTTAGCTGGTATTTTTTTTATCAAAGCCGCCCTAATGACATCATAATTATCCTTATCTGCTTCTCCTACAAGGCATAATCTAGTCAGAGATTCACCTTTCAAGTTTTCTGCTAATTGGTTAGCATATTGTGATTTATCCACATTATGTGTACGACAAGAACGTTCAAATCTATCCAGCCAGAATGTAATATCGTCACTGGACTGATTGAACGGTGGAACCCTAACCTTGTAAGTAGAAGGTTTACCATTACCACTAGATGCCTGATTAACATTACTCATACTTGTCAATCTCAATTTCTCTAACTCAAATTCATGTTCTCTTATTGCTTTTTTTTCTTCCGCTTCTAATCTTCTTTGTTCAGCTTCCCTGTCTAATCTTTTTTGTTCAGCTTCCCTGGCTAATCTTTTTTGTTCAGCTTCCCTGTCTAATCTTTTTTGTTCAGCTTCACTGTCTAATCTTTTTTGTTCAGCAGCAGCTTCTCTTTCTAATTTTTTTTGTTCAGCTTCAAATCTCCTTTCCTCCACCTGCATCTGCAATTTCTTTTGTTCAGCAGCAGCATCAGCTTCTTTTTCTAATCTTTTCTCTTCAGCCAGAGCTTTTCTCTCTTCTGCAGCAGCTTTTTTCTCTTCAGCAGCAGCTTTTTTTTCTTCTATTTGAAGTTTTCTTTCCTCTGCAGCAGCAGCTAATGTCTTGTCATATTGAGCAACTACCCATTCTTCTAATTGTTGACCAGTCTTATCAAGGGCTTTCCCTTGTATAATGAAGTATTCTAATGTAGACATGATGTCTAACAATAATACTAATCACTTGAAACAATAATAATACCACAAGTTCTTAATGACTTGATTAATCAGCACACTATCCCAATATCTGTGGGTCACAAGCCTTAATAAGGTCTTGTATAACAGTAATAATAATCAAGTACTGGTTTATATCATAATCCAAGTGCAGTGCACAAGCAATAGTGTCTTATGAAATATACCTATATAAAACATATGTCAACCAACAGAATACATAAAGTACAAATAAGACTGACAATACGAAAACGTTTGCAGAAATCAAATAAATCAAATAGGGAAATCAATGAAAGTAATCACTGAATCTGCAAGGAATAACAACACAAATGACGTCACAGTATATGAATATAAATTGTGAATAGAACTGAAAGATAGAAAAGGGTAGACCAACAAATTACAAACAAATCAAAACAAAACTAAAGAACAAAGAAATATTACAAAAATAACAATAATTACAGTCTTCACAGCTAACACAAATAGCAACTAGTTGTTGCAAGCAAATTTCCAATTAAGGAAATTGCACCTAAAGAAAACGCTCACAACGGACCCTCTATCACGTGGGATATTCTGTTGTGAGGACACCGCCCAACCTAAACACAACCCGCTGACATATAAACTAATATACTATACAAACAAATAACATGTAAACATAAATATATAAATTATGTGTATGATAGTATGTGTTGCAAAATAGGCTCAGTTTTACAGTAATGGCAAAGTTATTCTTATGAAAATAAATAAACTGCCACTTTATTGAATTACAAATTCTGGCCTTAAATATTAAAGTTCAACACAATAGCAGAACACAAGAAGATCCATCGATGAAAGTAGGGCTTCTTGGTTCAATAATACTGTCTTCCTGTTAATATTGACAAGAATTGATCCAACTGTTCTGTGAAACTCTGTAATGACTAATGTAAAAATGTCAACAACGCTGACCTACATACTGCATTCACTTGACAGATCACGTGACGAAGTGTTGACAAAGAGCAAACTAATACTGCAAGTGTGTCGTATCAGCCACAGGAAACGGTCTGGTATCGGTAGTCTGTTGACTTCTCAACTTCTGCGAGGTCAAACCCAGAAAGCTGGTCCACCAGTTGATAAGTCTCTCTTTTGCTCATCAGTTGATAAATACAAGCTCACTAGCACATCACCAGAGTTAAATGCTGTGTTGTTGTGTTGCTTGTGGTTTGAGTATGGAATGTCAACTCGACCTACGCAGTGGTGGGTAAGCATGAAGTGAGAGTGTAATACGCGAATGATAAGAAGAGTTCGTGGTGTTGACAATAGGTCTTTTCCTTACACTCATGTATGGCTGGAAGTCATCGACACCAACGACTGTGTACCTTTGCTACAGTTTAATTGGACGTACACACTCGACAGCACGGATAGCGACAAATCACAGGTTGGCATAATACATCATGGTACAGTGGATAAATGGTCTTGCAATGATACATGGGCACTCATGTAGAATAATAGCATAATGGACTGTCAGTAGACAACCACTCAGTATTGCCCATATATATATATATATCATCAGAGTTTACTGACAAAGCACGTCAGATTATAAACAACATTCAAGATGGCTTCTAGACCTAACCTCGTCTAGCGAAGATTTCTTTAAATAATGTTCAGCACATATTTTTCATATAATCATATTGAACCGCCAGTAATGGGTTCTCATGTGTAGCAGTGATCTCTGGACTCAACAAGCGATATTACGGGGCATCCCTTTCTCTTCTTGAAAGTCACAAAATATTTGGATACAGACAATGAATCTGTATTAAAGTTAGTCATTCATTAAATGTTCTCATTGCTCCGTAGATTCTATCATGATACAATTGACTTCATCATACAAGATATAGTGCTGCTAGGAATGAATGTCGTTTTCATCTAGTTAAATATATTCTCTCAGACGTACAAATCGTGCCTATCGAAAAACGGTGGCTTCGTAAGAGAGTTCATAAGGAGTATCTTTTGTTACCTTGGTATCAGAAATATGATTCTGCCATTCCTTGGCAATAAGAATAAACACTGGGGTAAAGCATACACGATAGGTCTAGACGACTATCACTTTCCCCATAAATATTGAGATCACTTTTTCCGGCGACAAACCGACACAGAAAAATCACAGCCCCATCAGGGCGAAGCCAAATCACACCTCTCTAGCGACACATCCGCCGAACAGCCCTTTGACCTTTCTAGAGACAAAAGACCATATAGTTCGACTTAGACATGCAAAGATATTCAGATATAAGACAGACTCGTCCTACCCAGACAAACAATACACATAAATTCAGGCCATAGATACACTGAAGCAAGAACAACCTATTTCTACCCAAACAAAGAATAAATCGCCGGAAAACTGGATTCATCCGCGGAGTTCGATCGAAAGAGACGACACTCCTTTCAAGGGAAGAAACTCAATAATGACTTTTCCTTAAGCACTAAAAAGTATCTATTTTGTTTACAAAATATTTGCGAACATAACAAGCATACTAATGTATTATATTGTAAGATATCAAAGACTGCACGTAACAGTATTCTCGTTTTGTTAAACGCAGAACCCCTACACTCCAATATCTGTCTTAACTCATATTCTAGCCACGCCTATTTTTCTTTTCTCTATGTCTTACAGGCACTAGCGAGTATTTACGAACAGACCTATTAGCTAGTCCACGACGGGACAGGTTAACAGCCAGCGAGTAGAGCCGTTAACTGAATTATCACGCGAGCGATTGGGCAATCGTTGAAATTTTGACAGATCAGACCAGAATGCGCGTAGAGAAAGAACGGGTTGTCTAATGGTAGAATCAAGGGCGATAAGTCAGAAGACGTACCTTTGATAGTTATATTTGACAGGGGGGAGTAAGCGGATGAAGAAAAGAAAGGTACGATAACCACAGTTACCGACCTCACCCGTTTATTCGTGGAACTTGATTAGCTACAAAAAGAGACGAGATCAAAGTCTTCTGCTCGCTAGCAAATGTCTATACGGTCGGCATAAGTGTGTAATAAAGCTTTCATTCAGGAATGAACCGCAGATTTTCCCAAAATACGGGCTAGGCGCGAGATCTCGCACTCGCTAGCGAATTTGTACCAATTTCATATATATAAAAGATAAAGGATCCCGTTACACGAGCTATTGAGGCATATTGGGAATATAGTGTTAGGCCCATATTTTCTCGACCATCGGCACACTAGGGGTGATGTGGTCAGCATCACGCCGGCCGCCATAACCTTCCCAGAGTTGCTCTGGTACCTATTTGGGGCTGGGTCGACCCAGGAGCCGTTTGCGGCCTAAAAAATTCCCACCTCATACGGGGATCGAACCATAGACCACTGAGCTAGGAAGCCAGTGCACTAACCACTATGCTACCGCGGCTCCCTTCATATATATACCCCATCCTTTAAAATCGATTTATCTCGTAACCTCAGAATTTTCGGAATATCTAGCGTGAATCCTAGACCCAGTGTACAAGTGGAATTACTTAGTATTTCGTGGAGATATTTCATTTTCTGTGTTGCGGTAAATATATATATATATATATATATATATATATATATATATATATATATATATATATATATATATATATATATATATATATATATATATATATATATATATACTAGCATATTGAGTGAATTAATTGTTAAAGTTCGTCATTATATATTTCACTAAGATATTCTGTGTAAATTGACTAGCGTATTAAATAACATATAGCTAATTTTTCCCAGCTTAACGTAACTTTAGTTACTCGCTATTACACAGAAAGAGATATTTTAATTGACTAGTAAATGCACTAGGCATTAGAGTACTGACGATATATCTATATTTATCTCTAATTCATTATGTGTAATTTTGTAAATGACTAGCGCTTATTTCACAGGTTAATAAAAACGATAAGATAAGCTAGGCAGTTGTGGTTTCTAATCTAATTCAATAACCGTGTGGATAATAAATCATACATTATGTGGGCTAGGATAGGATACTGATATTGTGATTTAATGTTTTGTATTATCTTCCTAAATCTAGTACGGGTCACAAACTAAACCTACCAGCGGCTTAAATCTGAGAAAAGGGGTCTAAGTCAAATAGTACCAGAAACATTCTTATGTATATCGGGTCTTCGAGTTTGACCTGTTCGGCCCTCTAGTTTTACTCAGAGAGAGAGAGAGAGAGAGAGAGAGAGAGGGGGAGAGAGAGAGAACATTTGACAAATAAGAATAACGATAACTGGACATATAGATACCCAGATTTCTTTTTCATTTTCATTTACATTCAGCCGGCTGTGGAGAAAATATCAAACTTAACACTACCCGACTACTGACCACTGTGTTGTGGCGAGGATTTATTCAGAAAGATTTATTCACCTGACATTCTTTTTAACTATCGGAATTACAAGCTACTGAACAATGTGAACATTTGATCTCGTAATTATGTTCCTACCTGGACTAATTGATGTGACATAAACAGATCCAATTAACAGTAACAAAGTAAGCGTTCCCAAATAGGAGGATTAATCAGCCTTGGAGGAGCTGGGGCTTATTTTGCCAAAACCCAAACCCTGGATTTGTTACGTGTATCGTACAGATATGTTCCAGATGTTGTTAAAACAACTATTAGGTAAGCGTGACTGAATGTTGCCACAGGTTTTGTCAGAGCAGAGAGAAAGAGATTGAATAATTCTTCTATTGTATAATCATTGCACTCACTTTTGTTCTTCGTCTTGTTTGCTAATACTGTTATTTTCAGGATAAATTAATTAGGAACTCTGTTCTTTACAGTATAGTCAACTTCTATCCCATAGCGCAAATCTTTTGACCTTTTGGGATTGTTAACTTCATTCTTGTGGGATCTTGTCTCAACACAGGGGATTGCACTTATGGGTTTATATTTCTTTAATTTCTGTAACCTATGATTTTTTATTGCTATTGATATTGGATGTTGTGAAGTTTTTCTATGATAATAAACTTAACAAAACTTAATTACTGGTGTTGTTGGTCAGCTTAGCCCAATATCCATACCCCATTTGCTATAGTTTTCACGCTTGTGCGTCTGATTTTCGTCACTTATCTGTGTGTGGGTATGTGACACTGGCTGGATTAGAGTATCTTCTCAATCCAGGGACAGATTCTACCTTTCACCATTCACTCGTGAAATATATTTCTTTACCTTATCTCTCACTGTTACCACCTTTTTTAGTTCTATTCAGACGGGACCAGAATCTATCTTAATACCTATCAAAATCTACGACAACAGGTATCTAGACGGTTGCCTGTTTTACATGATGCACTGCGCGGAGCTGCTTTAGAGTCTTTGTTAGGGGTCTAAACCTGCGTCTCAACGATCCAATCTTCTTCGTACACATTCACATGTCAACTTAAATAAGTGGTCAGCCTGACGTTGTTGGTATCTCTTACTTACTTAGTCGTTCCCCTTCTACCGTGAGGTAAAGAGGTTTGGAAGAGAGAGCGCGCCAGACTATCCTATCGGCTGTCTTCCTTCTGGCCTGGTTCAATTCTAGACCTCGGTCCTTCAAAGATTGTCTAATGTTGTCCTCCCAGTGGACTCTGGGTCGTCCTGGGGGGTCTGGATCCCTGGCTCTTTGTTTCCCATGCTTGTCGTGGTAGCCGATCTTCTCCCATTCTGCAGACATGGCCAAACCATCTTAGTTGGGACTGTTCTACTTGGGTCTGCAGGGGGTGGGATTTTAGGCCTTGACGTATCGTCTGGTTGCGGACTTTGTCTCTCCTTGTTATTTCAACCACCTTCCTCAGATACCTCATTTCTGAGGTTTGGATCTGGCTTTTGTGGGGTGTAGTCATTACCCATGACTCGCATCCATATGTCAAGACTGGGACATCAGTGGAGCGGTATACAGCCATCTTCGTTTTCTTACCAACCTCTCTCTTGCTGAGGAATCCTCGATTTATGGCCTGAAAAAGTCTCCCAGCTGCTGCTTTTCGAGTGGCCAACTCTTCTCTTATGCCTCCCTTTCGGTCTATAATAGCTCCGAGGTATTTAAAGTCGTCGACCTGCTCCAGGACCTGTTCTCCCAGCTTAATCTGATGTCTTCTTTCTTCTCGTGATATCACCATGGATTTTGTGTTAGAGCTGCTTATGACCATCCCTCTCTTATCCAGCTCTTACTTCCAGACTTGCAGGTTGGATTGAAGATGTGCCTCTGATTTAGCAATCAGGGCAACATCATCAGCAAATGCCAGTTCTGAAATACAGACCTGTCTCATCTTCCAGTACCCCACTGAATACTTTCTAGTTCTCTCCTTACATGCCTTGATGTCATTGTCCATGAGGAGTATGAAAAGATAAGGTGACAGGATATCACCTTGTCTTACACCAGTGGTGATCCTAAACTCTTCTAACTTATGGTTTGCTGTCCTCACATAATTTCTGCAAGACTTGTTGTAGAAGCTCTGTATAGCATGAATCAGAGGTGCTGGAATGTTCTTCCTTGCCAAACAGCCCAAAGTTTGCTCCAGGGGACCCTGTCAAACTCTTTTTCCAGATATATGAAACAAAGAGGGATCTCACTCTTATACTTAAGGGCCTTTTCACTGAGCTGTCTGAGTGTGAAGATTAGGTCTTGAGTACTTCGGTCTGCTCGGAATCCACACTGGACCTCATCCAACTGTGTCTCAGCTAGGCGTCGGAATCTCTGCTCTAGGATTCTAGAGTAGATTTTACCAGGGACACTGTGGTAAGTTGGGATTATATAAATAGTTATAGGGGACTTAGTGTACTGATTGAGATCAGCTGTGAAGGTATCTGTATCTAATAAGGGTGGTGTGTTACAGATGACCTTACTTTGCTACCACATTTAGACCTCAATCAGACTTATTCTGGAATATTGTGATGACTACGTTGAATGTCTAGGGTTATGATAGTGATGAAGTGTAAGTTCACAACAACCAACAGACAGATAAACACTTTAATTAAGATCCACAACACTTTACAACACTATGACAAGCACATACATATAACACTCTAGAAGACTATCGTAAGTAAGTCAAGTGTTAACTTTTAAATTATGTATTAATTTCTTTCAATAATAGATTTCCTGATCCAACTACAGAGTGAATCAGGAATCACAATCAAATGTAAACACAATGTTTATGTACAAAAATTATACAAAGGATCTTTGTCCTGACATATAATATTATTACAATATGTGTGTAATGTTGTGATGTAGTATTATGAGGTAATACTGGCTTTTGAAGCTAGGTTGTTGTTTGTCATCACGACTTCATGTGTTTGTTACTGGTGGAAATAATATTGAAGGGTTCACAGTTTCTTTTTATTTGTAAAAATAATTACTGTCCCTCTTGATTTAGTATTACAGTCAATTTTAGGGTGGGTTATACAAGGGTGAGCTGCTCTGGCTGACGAATTCTTAGCTCATATGTCGGCGACAGGAAAACTGTCTCCTCTGCTCGCTTGCTTCTCAGTTATCTTGAAATACACCAGTGGTCGATATCTTGGACAAGGAGTCTGCTACTAGCCCTCTGGATCCAGCAAAACTCAGACCAGGTGCTGCTCTAATACTTCAGTACCACGGTCCCTGAAATAAGAAGGTTGTACCTCCTTCGTCATAACTAATATATATATTCTATTTCCACACTGAAGTACAGGACATTACAAACACAGAATTCAGCGCTGTAGGCCAACTGCTAGCTTCTCATGTGACAATATACACCAGTATTCCTCTCCCTAATGGTTACAACGCCTCTGCAAATCCAGCGTTAATTCCTTCTATACAATAGGATAGGTGTCATGTTACTATTTGGCAATCCCATATATGCCTATGCAGTTATACTCCTCTCTGACAAGCTTTTACATGGTGGAGCAATATCTAGGCTTTGCCTTCTGTTTGCTACTGGACCACACACATACAGACACAATTTATCATTTCATGTTCAATTTTCATATTATATATATATATATATATATATATATATATATATATATATATATATATATATATATATATATATATATATATATATATATATATTCTTCTTCTTCCATCCTTAGCCATCAACCGGCAAAGCAGTATGTGGCCAGTACGCCTAGTGGCGTCTTAGGGCAACAACAAATTGATCAATCTATCGCTGTTTCCACCACGCCTAGTGGCGTCTTTGTGGAACAAAAACAGACCAAACAATCTATCATTGTTTCCGTAATCAGATTGGTTGGCAAGCAGGTGATCAGCCCACTGTGCGAAGTTTTTACGGGATGGGGTAAACAGCCCCATGCCCATACCCTCCTTAGTCGCCTTTTACGACATGCGTGGTAGGGTGCAGTGTTACTATTCTTTGCTCCCCTTTCGGGCCCCGGTAACACACGGGTGATATATATATATATATATATATATATATATATATATATATATATATATATATATATATATATGAAATATGTCTAGCTTACCACAATTCAAGGAAATATACACAAGTAACGTTGACTGGCGATGAATTCTGGCACAATTTTGATCTGCCTTATCCCAGGCTTTTATTAGAAAAATATTAGCTTGATCTCAACGCACTTGATTCTCACAAAATTTATTTTCAAAACTGGCCCTGAACTGACGCTTCTATTTGACTATATCGAACGTTCTAACCAATGAGACCATGTTTACAAGAGCCTTTGATAAAATTTTACCCATCCTACACGTTGCCATTAACAACAATAGTAGTATTTGCAGTTCGACTAATAAGGTTTCGCCTTACATATTACTACAGCCAATCAAATCGTATCTAACTTGTTGGCCTCATTTCCCCTAAAGCAGTGTTTTTCAAACATGCCATTATGAGCAAATATGATCTTGCGCTGTCAGACAACCCCACTATAGTATTTTGGCTATAATTTGTTCATTACTAGACTATTTGCGTAACACATAACATATTCTTTGTCAGCAAGTCCTAAGGTACACGAATATATAAGTTTAAGGGGGCTAAGTGGATTCGTTCAAAATATATATTATTCTAGGATAGTCGTGTATTTGTTTTTACCACCCGTTCACTTCCATACTAGGGGATGTCTTCTGTACTGAAAGACTAATGTCAGGAGCTTAGACATAAAACAGTAGAATGTCAGGTTTCCCAATAAGACTTTAAAACTGTTTTCAAAACCTAACCTTGTATCGTTAGTGTTTTTTTAATCACTGTTTATTTGAAAAAATAAGGCCTTCATGCGTTTCGCGTGTGATTGGCGTTCACTTTTTAATCGCGAGACGACGTAGTATTATTGCTTCGCTCCGTCTATCCTTTCTCGTCTCTGCTTAGCCCGTCTGTCTTTCTAGGTAAACTTTGTGTGTATAATGACATTAATGCTAGTGTTTGTATCTAGGTCATTATGCAGTTTGCGTATCAAGATCGTCTAAAAAATACAGTACCAGTTTTATTTTTAGAAACGGGTGTAGTTTATGCAGACGGAGCAGAAAAAGGGGGTTCTCTTGTTCAGCCATTATGGCGCTCTAAAACGGAAGCGCTATCGGGAAAGCACTGGTCTTACACCATTCTTCTTTCTATTGTATTATTTCGTTCTACTTTTCCCGTTTTGTTCTAATTTATATATGGGTATTAGAATTTTTCACCACAGTTCTCCCCACTTTAAAACAGACATCATATGTTAGTTCCTGAATTCTATATACACATAGATAAACCACTATCTATGCCTGGTGATTACTTTGATTCTCATCACACGGATGGCGGCTTAGAAAATCAGCATCACCGTTTCGCTGATTTTATTTTTATCATGCATTAATGCAGGTGAGTCAATTCAAAGTAAGCACTACTGACGAAGGTTGCCTCAGACCTCTGCAATCCAAGAATCCATTTCAGTTATGTTACTGAACAGCTGCAAGTGTTACTGCTGGTCTTACTTCTGCCTAGTAATCAATATTCACCATTTTTCTTCTCTGAGTCTGCTCAACGACATGTCCCGAGAATATTAGATGTTCCTCAAATTGTACGTTATGAGGAGTTGATCTATATGGTGATATCTGAGTTGTGTAGGGGATCCAATAATTTCCTGATCAGCCTTAATAAACACTCGGACTATCCTTAATTAAAAAAGGCAACTATGGAGACACTCTGCTCCTCCGAAATGTTCACAGCCAACAATTGGTCTGATCTCAGGCTTGATTGAATGTGGAAACACCCTTCTAATAATATTCTTATAATATGCCACTCAAATGGAGGCCATATTCACGAACTATTATTTCCGCCTACCGACAATTTGGTGAATTAAGATAATATGTGGGGAAATGAGTTTCTGCATCAGAAATCAATTCGCCCTTACTTTGCTATAATATGTGTGGGTGATCTCCATCCAGGGTCCGATCAATACTTCCCCTTGGACGGTGTAGGGTCGGGTGACTACCAATGTCACCAGTGCCCTTTTTAATGCTAAATTAACATCCATATGGTGAAGCGCTGTGAGCATTTTCCGAATTGCTCACTCGTCCACTCTCCAATTTTCTTCTAACATTTTGTTTCGGGTTCAAATCTGGCGGATTATCTTCAATATTAATTTCAGCCAGTTCCCTAACTGCGGCTTCAAACTGTGCCTGGGTTGACTGGTCTGAGTTTCTATTTTCTCTGGATGCCCTTCTCAGAGTTGCGAATCTAAATATTTTTGGTGAAAACTGTTGGTGGGAAGGTGGATACCTATCCTCTATTTCAACCTTATTATTTTTATTTTCCTGGTTATTTTTAGGCCCATATGTTTCAGAATGCTGGGCTGGCATCTGAGTATGATTTTCCCAACTTGGGGACTGTACCTTGCTACATTTTTTACAGGCCCCCACAAATTGTGCAATATCAGCAGCTACTTGGGGCCAGTAATATTTTTCAGATGTCCTTTTACGTGTGGTTCCATTCCTCTGGTGTCCACGGTCAGGTACAACATGAGCTTGTGCCATCACTTTTTCCCTGTAGGGTGTTGGCAATACCAACTGTCCCTGTTCTTTGGATCCTGCTCTAGCTTTCCTGAAGAGCAGTCCCTCCTTTAAATAGAATTGCCCTTTCTTAGGATGTGTATGGCTTGTTGGCAATTTGCCAAAGCAAGGTTTTAATGATTTGTCCTTTGCCTGGTCCTTTCTCATCTGTTTATGAGAATAATTTAGTGGTGGTATTTCCTCCCTACTAGGGGTCGACCTGACCTGGAGCGTGGCCATTACCACAGGTTTTATAGGGCTCCCTAGAAACACATATTTACTTCCTAACACCAGCGGGTAATTAGGGTCGTCACACACGGCTGCTCTAATCACTCCTTCCACGTACCTAGTCTTGACATTTATCTCGGCTACGGGAAGTGTCATGGTGGATATTCCCTTTACGGCCCCTTGTATCTCCACTTTCCCTGTGGTATACTGTTCAGGTGCACTAGGTTTGCACTCACAACTGAGTCATATTCTAAACCTGAATCGTAAAGGCACCTAACATTGGCACCATTACATGTCACTTCTTCACAGATGGGGGGATGTTGAAGATTTATATGATTCTCTGTCAGTTTCTTCTTCCCCTTGTCCACTGTTATCATTCTTGCCACGTGATATGGATGAACTTTCCTTCCACATTCACTAGTATTATGATTATGCATCCTGCATATTTGACAATATTTTCTTTCCTGTCTGAAGGGTTTCCTGTCATCATATTTCCTTTCATCGAATTGTGGGGTTTTATTTTTATTATCATAACGTGGCCTATCAAACTGATGCTTACCTTTGTTCTGATCTCTATGATCAAACTCATTAAAGTTTTGTGGTGCCTTAAAATTGTCTACCTGTTTCTTTTTATTACCTATTACCTCTGCTTGAGCTGCCTGATATCTTTCAGCAACATTTAGTAACTCACCCAGCCTCTCTGCACCTTGTTCCATGAGAAACTTTCTCAGGTCTGGAGCCATGGACTCTCTTAGCTGCTCTATAAGGATCATTTCCTTAAGATCTTGGGTTTTCCCCAGAGCCGTCAATTTCTCCAAGTATGTCTCTAACCGTGCAGAGAACTGGTGATATGTATCACCTGACAGTAGTTTAGCATTCCTGAGCTTTTTTCTATAAAATTCTCCATTCTTTTCATATCTTAACAAAAGAGCCTGCTTTAACATGTCATAATTGTCTTGATCATCTCTGCTCATTTTGGCAAAAACATCATAAGCTGTACCACGAAGCCCTTGTGATAACTTTAAGCTCCACCTTTCTCTCTCTAACCCATACGTGGTAGCTAATAGTTCACATCTATTTAGATAGCTCTCAATATCATCGTCTTTCTCAACAAAATGATCTAAATGAAAACTCATAGCTGAGGTTGAGGCTCCCTGACTAGCAGTGGCATCGGAGGTAAAGGGACTGGCACCATTTTCAGGAGCATGGCCTTGAAATTCCAACTCCCTTAGTCGTAACTCATGCTCCCTCTGTAATCTGTTCTCCTCCTTTGCTGCTTCCCTTTCGGCAGCCTGTCTTCTTTCCTCTGCCTCCAATTTCTTCTCTTCATACTGGAGCCTTTTAATCTCTGCCTCCCGATCCGCCTCCAATGCCTTAGCCTCTTTGTCAGCCTCAATCTGCAACCTCTTTAGTTCTTTATCTGCCTCTAACTTTTTTTCTTCAGCCTCAATCTGCAGCCTCTTAATTTCTTTTTCAGCCTGTAACTTTCTTTCAGCCTCTTTTTCTAATCTTTCAGATTCTAATTTTCTTTCTGCTTTAAATTTTCTTTCTTCACGTTCAATAAATTTGTCACATTCAGTTGTGACATAAGCAATCATAATTTGCCCGTCCATTCCCAATTCTTTAGCAGCCTGCATAGCAGCAGATCGAAATTTTGCCAGGTCTGCCATTTTCTAACAGGCAAATTTATACAATGTTTAACTAAACACTTCAATCAATGACTAATTAAACTAAGGACAACCACAAGAACTGAGAGCTCAACCTTATTTATTTTCCACCCAAGAATACCTTTTAAATTTTTATTATTCCCTGAAGTGAATTACCCCCAATATATGTAATAGGAGAAGATTCAAAATCCCGGACAGGACCCCAATATATGTGGTAAGTTGGGATTATATAAATAGTTATAGGGGACTTAGTGTACTGATTGAGATCAGCTGTGAAGGTATCTGTATCTAATAAGGGTGGTGTGTTACAGATGACCTTACTTTGCTACCACATTTAGACCTCAATCAGACTTATTCTGGAATATTGTGATGACTACGTTGAATGTCTAGGGTTATGATAGTGATGAAGTGTAAGTTCACAACAACCAACAGACAGATAAACACTTTAATTAAGATCCACAACACTTTACAACACTATGACAAGCACATACATATAACACTCTAGAAGACTATCGTAAGTAAGTCAAGTGTTAACTTTTAAATTATGTATTAATTTCTTTCAATAATAGATATCCTGATCCAACTACAAATGTAAACACAATGTTTATGTACAAAAATTATACAAAGGATTTTTGTCCTGACATATAATATTATTACAATATGTGTGTAATGTTGTGATGTAGTATTATGAGGTAATACTGGCTTTGAAGCTAGGTTGTTGTTTGTCATCACGACTTCATGTGTTTGTTACTGGTGGAAATAATATTGAAGGATTCACAGTTTCTTTTTATTTGTAAAAATAATTACTGTCCCTCTTGATTTAGTATTACAGTCAATTTTAGGGTGGGTTATACAAGGGTGAGCTGCTCTGGCTGACGAATTCTTAGCTCATATGTCGGCGGCAGGAAAACTGTCTCCTCTGCTCGCTTGCTTCTCAGTTATCTTTAAATACACCACTGGTCGATATCTTGGACAAGGAGTCTGCTGCTAGCCCTCTGGATCCAGCAAAACTCAGACCAGGTGCTGCTCTAATACTTCAGAACCACGGTCCCTGAAATAAGAAGGTTGTACCTCCTTCGTCATAACTAATATATATATTCTATTTCCACATTGAAGTACAGGACATTACAAACACAGAATTCAGCGCTGTATGCCAACTGCTAGCTTCTCATGTGACAATATACACCAGTATTCCTCTCCCTAATGGTTACAACGCGTCTGCAATTCCAGCGTTAATTCCTTCTATACAATAGGATAGGTGTCATGTTACTATTTGGCAATCCCATATATGCCTATGCAGTTATACTCCTCTCTGACAAGCTTTTACATGGTGGAGCATTATCTAGGCTTTGCCTTCTGTTTGCTACTGAACCACACACATACAGACACAATTTATCATTTCATATTCAATTTTCATATTATATATATATATATAATATATATATATATATATATTATATATATATATATATATATATATATATATATATATATATATATATATATATATATATATATATATATATATATATATAGGAAATATGTCTAGCGTACCACAATTCAAGGAAATATACACAAGTAACGTTGACTGGCGATGAATTCTGGCACAATTTTGATCTGCCTTATCCCAGGCTTTTATTAGAAAAATATTAACTTGATCTCAACGCACTTGATTCTCACAAAATTTATTTTCAAAACTGGCCCTGAATCGACGCTTCCATTTGACTATATCGAACGTTCTAACCAATGAGACCATGTTTACAAGAGCCTTTGAAAAATTTTTACCCATCCTACACGTTGCCATTAACAACAATAATAGTATTTGCAGTTCGACTAATAAGGTTTCGCCTTACATATTACTACAGCCAATCACATCGTATCTAACTTGTTGGCCTCATTTCCCCTAAAGCAGTGTTTTTCAAACATGCCATTATGAGCAAATATGATCTTGCCCTGTCAGACAACCCCACTATAGTATTTTGGCTATAATTTGTTCATTACAAGACTATTTGCGTAACACATAACATATTCTTTGTCAGCAAGTCCTAAGGTACACGAATATATAAGTTTAAGGGGGCTAAGTGGCTTCGTTCAAAATATATATTATTCTAGGATAGTCGTGTATTTGTTTTTACCACCCGTTCACTTCCATACTAGGGGCTGTCTTCTGTACTGTCAGACTAATGTCAGGAGCTTAGACATAAAACAGTAGAATTTCAGGTTTCCCAATAAGACTTTAAACCTGTTTTCAAAACCTAACCTCGTATCGTTCGTGTTTTTTTAATCACTGTTTATTTGAAAAAATCAGGCCTTCACGCGTTTTGCGTGTGATTGGCGTTCACTTTTTAATCGCGAGACGACGTAGTATTATTGCTTCGCTCCGTCTATCCTTTCTCGTCTCTGCTTAGCCCGTCTGTCTTTCTAGGTTAACTTTGTGTGTATAATGACATTAATGCTAGTGTTTGTATCTAGGTCATTATGCAGTTTGCGTATCACGATCGTCTAAGAAATACAGTACCAGTTTTATTTTTAGAAACGCGTGTAGTTTATGCAGACGGAGCAGAAAAAGGGGGTTCTCTTGTTCAGCCATTATGGCGCTCTAAAACGGAAGCGCTATTGGGAAAGCCCTGGTCTAACACCATTCTTCTTTCTATTGTATTATTTCGTTCTACTTTTCCCGTTTTGTTCTAATTTATATATGGGTATTAGAATTTTTCACCGCAGACACTGAGAAGGGATATGCCTCTATGGTTTCCACATTGTCGATCGTGTGGTGGGTTTAGATGTTAAGAAGAATGGTGTACATATAGTTGTACTTGAGTGAGATCAACTGTGAAGGTCTCTGAGGTAAACAATGGACAGCTGTGTTACAGAGTACCTTTCTTGTTACCACCCTACGATCTCACTCTAAGTTATATTTTTATTGACTAGCGTGACTGAAAGCTACATAAAGTGTCTAGGGTATTGTAAGAGTGTTGTTAAAGAATCTCAATACAAAACATATACAAACATATACTAATTACTATGATAAACTCAACTAACTCCAGCTGTTAAATTTTATATTTAAAATATCTTTGTTAAACTTTATTGGTCCTGAGCCTAAAGTTGTTTTGGTCAAGACTATAGTTCAATGAGAATCAATTTAGATGGATAGGTATATTTACAAATATATATAAAGATATTTACATACAACAGACAATATGTCCATAGTACATTGTTACAAATTTTCAAGTTGATGTTAATTACTCTATTTAACTACAGGTACTGGGAAGCAGGGTGGGGATTGTCATCATCCCACTGTCTTTTGTTTCACTAAGATTGTTCATTTATTCTTTGGAGGAACGTTTTGTCTAGACAGGAGATTTTTCTTTAATCGTGATAAGCTGTCCCAGGCCAGATATTTCACTTATCCGGGTCCTGGAATCACAGCAGTTGTAGTTGGTTTAGCCAAACACTTAGGTCTCCTCTGGACTTGAACTTCTTTAATACAAGCAGGTGCCAGAGACTCTTTGAAATCGTGCAGACTTCTTCAATGAGCGAGTACTAGCACCAGACAAGTGCCAGCAGGAACCCCTGTCGATGCAAGTTATGGTTCTGTCTTAATATCAAACTAATTCCTCCTAATTTACATGTAAACATCATTCAATACAAAAGAACATGGTCAGCTCTCTCTGACAACTCTGCTTCTCCACTTTTGTTTGATGGAACAAATTGTACCAGTTTTCTTTTCTCTTCCCTAATGGATGCTACGCCTCTGTCATTCCTACAGTAATCTTTTCCATGCAATAAGATAGGTGTAATGTTCCTGTATGACCATCATATATATAGTCCTGTAGTTTTTAACTTCTTAGATAGTCCCTTTTATGATGGATCAACATCTAGGCCATGCCTAAGTCTGCCATGGAACTATTTAATTACAATCTTTTACCATGGCCTTTTCTTACACCCAAACCTTTGTTTAATGAAAAGTCAGTAAAATCAATCTTACCACATATCAAGGAAATATAAACAAGTAACGATGAATTAGGCAATCGAATATGGCACACTTTTATCACTGCCTCTGTTCAGACTGCTTTCAGATGGTAGTATTATTAATAAAAAAGCACAAGTCTGCTCATCGCTTCTTGCTCCTCTGAATATTTTGGAAAAATGGCAGCGAGTAACCTACTATTTCGATAAAGTAAAAGGTTCTGGCCAATGAGACCAAGCATCTCTTTTTTTGAATGAATTCTTTAAAAAAATATCTCAAACCACTATGCGTTACTACTACCAACTAGATTTGTATATTAGGTCAGCCAATAACATTACGGCTTCCTTCAAATTTCATCCAATCCCCTTCATCGTACTATCTTAGCCTTTCTGTCACCTACTTTTTCCCCCAAAAAATATGCTATCCAATCTAAGCAGACATGACTTGACCTGACATTATCTCCGATTCTCTATGTATTATCCCCAATAATTGATTATCTAATGGACTATTTAGGTAATTAACAACATATTCTTAGTCAGCAAGTCTTCAGGTACACGAATATATGATTTTTATGGGGCTAAGTGGCTTGGTTCAAAATTCTATAATTTTTTCTATGTTAACTGTTTATTTTTAAACTACCTCCTGTTCAATTCTTTTTCCATGTACTTTCAAGCTAAATACGAGAGTTACGTCATTCGCAACAAGAGCTAAACGTGTTTTCCCGACCGTAGTGTCCACATTTTCTAACGTTTACATCGTAATTTGAAAACCGCCTAAGGGCAATGCTAGCAAGTTGGTTTTATTTTTAGAAACAATGTGAGACGTGATTTGCGTTGGTTATCTATCCGTGCCCCTCCCCCCCACAATGTATTCTAGGCAAATAATTCACTTGAACTTGGAAAAGTGGTACGTTTATCTCAAGGTTACCCAGAAGCATTTGGTACCTTTATTTCGCCGATAAGGCGTTATCAAATAATACGCTGAAGGCGTAGGCGACGAAAACAATGAAAATTTGTAGTACTATCCTATCTTTTAATTTATGCACTATACTGTTTTAATTTAATTTAGATACTGTATTTAGAAGTTCACTACATATCTCCCCACTTAGAACAGACTATCATATGTCAGTTCCTACTTCTAAATACACATAGATAAATTAACTGCCTATGCCTGGTGACTATCCTGATGTTCGTCGTACGGATGTCTACTTAAAGAATCTGCACCCACATTGGTTTTGCCTGGAATATATTTTATGGTAAACTGGTATGGCTGTAGGAGCAACGACCAACGTAATAATCTAGCATTTTCATGCCTTGCTTGTGACAGACACACGAGTGGTTTATAATCTATTTGGATCTTAAATGATTTACCATAGAGATAAATCTGGAACTTTTTTATAGCCCATATGACAGCTAAACATTCTTTTTCACATGTTGAATATTTTTGTTCTGCTGAGTTCAACTTACGGCTAGCATAAGCTACTGGGGTTAATTCCCCGTCAAGTGAAGTTGACCTTTGTAATAGAGCTGCACCCAAACCGATATTACTAGCATCCGTTCTCACAATGAATTCTTGACTCAAGTCAGGTAATTTCAAAATAGGCCTGCTTGTGAGTTTTTCCTTCAACTCTTGGTAGGCTAGTTCACACTGCGCTGACCAAGTAATTCTATCAGGATTTCCTTTTCGCGTTAAATCAGTCAATGGAGCACATATGGAGTTAACGTTTTTAATATACTTTTGGTAGAAACCACATAATGAGACAAAAGATCGCACATCTTTTTTTGTCTGTGGTCTTGGTGCTCTTTTCAACTTCTCCAGGTTCTTTGGGTCAGGGGTCATGTTTCCCTGATGTACTGTGTGTCCCAAGAGTACCCGCTCTTTACATCCAACACAGCATTTCGTCGGTCTAGGGGTCAAATTCGTCTCTCTAAGTCGATTAAACAACATATCCAGAAAGTTAATGTGTTCCTCAAATGTTTCAGTCGCTATGAGAATATAATCCATGAAGTTGATGATGCATGGATTATTCAGGGGATCCAGTAACTTTCTCATCCTCCTCGAAAACACACTCGGTGCATTTTTCAGCCCGAATGGCAACATGTTAAATTCATAATGTCCTTCCGAGGTGCTAAAGGCTAAATAAGGTCTAACCTCCGGCTTTACTGGAATTTGATAGTAGCCTTTGCTCAGATCCACTTTAGAGAAATATTTAGCTTTATTCAGCCTGGCAAACAGCTGATTTGTATCAGGTAATGGATCCACCTGACCTTCTGTGAAAACATTCAGTTTCCTGTAATCTATACACAGTCTGTGTTCTCCAGAGGGTTTTCTTAACAGAACCACACTGGAGCTGTAGGGAGATTCACTGTGCGAGATAATTCCTTCTCTCAACAGATAATCTATCTCCTCCTTCAAAGCTTTTTCTTTAGCGAACGGAATCGAATAGGCTCTCATACAGATTGGTGTTGGGTCTATGAGTTTCATATCATACTCTAATAAATTTGTATGCTTCGGTCGGTCCGTTAACACATCTGTATGATCATTCAGAACCTGTTGAACTCTCTCCCTCTGATGTTTCGTTAAGTGTGTACTGATTTTTACCTGTGCAGCGGTCTCACAGGGATGTAAAGGATATTCATGAGAGGTGAGTGGTTCCTTTTTCATTTCCATTGCAACAGACAAGGTCAGTAGGTGTGTCTCCTCCTGGTTTTCTCTATCCAGATATTTTTTCAGGAGATTCACATGATAGATTTTCTCTTTCCCCTTCTTATCTATCTTATAATTTGTTCTAGACACCTTCTCTAGAACTGTATATGGACCTTGCCATCTAATTTTCAATTTATTCTGGCTGCCGGGCAGTAGAAGAAGCACCTTCTCTCCCACAGCCAATTCTCTGTCCTTCGCTTTCTTATTGTAATAGGCAGCATGCTTTTTCCTGGCTTGTCTCAAATTTTCATTGGCAATTTTCCAGCCAGTTTTAAGACGAGTGGTCAGCTCGTTCACATATTGATATGATGAGGTAATATTTTCTTCTGCCTTTTCATCGGTCCATGTCCTTAACAAGGCTACATATGGACCTTTAGGATTATTGACTTATTTTTCCAGGCACCGGTATGGTCTCTTCCATTAGAAGCCTTATAGTGAGGACTTTTCTTCCTAGAATCATCACTCACAAATCGACCACTACCAATTTTTTTCTTGGGGTTTTTGCCCCACTTTAAATTCCTTGTGAGAGATCTTCTCTCTCTTTTATCTTCACCCAGTTCACATAATTCTGACCGAGGGATTGTCGGCTTATTCTGGGGTAAAACATCTCTTTGTACTCGTCGCAAAGTGGCCATTGTAAAACATTCGAGTGAAGATTATAATTATTTTTCTTTCCAGGCCTAAGTTTTCCCCGTGGCGTGTCTAGGTCCTGATCAATTTTCCCACTTGTGGGTGTTCCCTCATGTAATATGCCACATGCTTCTACAAAATTCTCAATGTCAACCATTTCATCGGGCCAATAATAATTTTGAGCAACCTTTTGGATGATGGTACCTATTTTCTCATGGTCCCCATCTTTCCCAACATGTAAGCTCCTTATTACGTCTGCCCTTTACTTTTTAGGAAGTAAAAGCTGTCCCTGACCATGGGATCCAGTTCCGGCCTTCCTATATATCAGTTTGTTCTTCATATAGAAGTCTCCCTTGCCTGGAGGTATATGACATTTGATGCTTACCTTTGTTCTGTTCTCTATGGTCAAGCCTATTAAAGCTTTGTGGTGCCTTAAAATTGTCTACCTGTTTCTTTTTATTACCAACTACCTCTGCTTGGGCTGTCTGATACCTCTCAGCGACATTGAGTAACTCACCCAGCCTCTCTGCACCTTGTTCCATGAGAAACTTTCTCAGGTCTGGAGCCATGGACTCTCTTAGCTGCTTAATAAGGATAATTTCCTTAAGATCTTGGGTTTTCCCCAGAGCAGTCCATTTCTCCAAGTAGGTCTCTAACCGTGCAGAGAACTGGTGATAGGTCTCACCCGACAGTAGTTTGGCATTCCTAAATTTTTTTTTCTATAAAATTCTCCATTTTTTTCACATCTTAACAAAAGAGCCTGCTTTAACATGTCATATTTGTCTTGGTCATCTCTGCTCATCTTGGCAAAAACTTCATAATCCGTTCCCCTAAGACCCTGGGATAACTTGAGGCTCCACCTCTCTCTCTCTCTCTAACCCATATGTAGTAGCCAAAAGCTCAAATCTACTTAAATACCCTTTTATGTCATCATCTTTCTCAACAAAATGGTCTACATGAAAACCCATAGCCGAGGTTGAGGCTCCCTGACTGGCAGTGGCATCTGAGGCAAAGGGGCTGGCACCATTTTCAGGAGCATGGCCTTGAAATTCTAACTCCCTTAGTCGTAGCTCATGCTCCCTCTGTAACCTTTTATTATCCCTTTCTGCAGCCAGTCTCTTTTCCTCTGCTTCCCTTTCAGCAGCCTATCTCTTTTCTTCTCTTTCTGCAGCCAGTCTCTTTTCCTCTGCTTCTTTTTCAGCAGTCTGTCTCTTTTCTTCTCTTTCTGCAGCCAATCTTCTTTCCTCTGCTTCTCTTTCAGCCTTTTTTCTTCTAATTGGAGCCTTTTAATCTCCACCTCCCTATCTGCCTCTAATGCCCTAGCCTCCTTGTCAGCCTCAATCTGCAGCCTCTTGATTTCTTTTTCAGGTTCTAACTTTCTTTCTGCTTCTTTCTCTAATCTTTTATCTTCTCGGGCAATAAATATGTCTACCTCTGAAGTTACATACTGAACCAGCTCTGGTCCATCCATGCCCATCTCTTTAGCAGTCTGCACAGCGGCAGATCTGAACTTGGCCAAATCAGCCATTCTAACTCAAGCAGGTCTAATAAGGTTCTAAGACAATCCTAAACTTGACTAAAATAAATACTAACTATAATTAACTAATTACTGCTGGCTGTGACAACCTATCACTGTAAATCTCCTCTTAATTATTTTTATCTTCTTATGGGGTGTTCCTAACCTCTACTAACCTAGTAATACAATCTTGAATTTATATACCACTGCTAATTTTTATTCCTGGAGTTAGTTAATATATGCTAAATGAGATTCCTATTTCAAACAATCATCTATATATGCCAAATTCAAATCTCGGACTTAGAGACCCCAATATATGTGGTGGGTTTAGATGTTAAAAAGAATGGTGTGCATATAGTTGTACTTGAGTGAGATCAACTGTGAAGGTCTCTGAGGTAAACAATGGACAGCTGTGTTACAGAGTACCTTTCTTGTTACCACCCTACGATCTCACTCTAAGTTATATTTTTATTGACTAGCGTGACTGAAAGCTACATAAAGTTTCTAGGGTATTGTAAGAGTGTTGTTAAAGAATCTCAATACAAAACATATACAAACATATACTAATTACTATGATAAACTCAACTAACTCCAGCTGTTAAATTTTATATTTAAAATATCTTTTGTTAAACTTTATTGGTCCTGAGCCTAAAGTAGTTTTGGTCAGGACTATAGTTCAATGAGAATCAATTTAGATGGATAGGTATATTTACAAATATATATAAAGATATTTACATACAACAGACAATATGTCCATAGTACATTGTTACAAATTTTCAAGTTGATGTTAATTACTCTATTTAACTACAGGTACTGGGAAGCAGGGTGGGGATTGTCATCATTCCACTGTCTTTTGTTTCACTAGGATTGTTCATTTATTCTTTGGAGGAACGTTTTGTCTAGACAGGAGATGTTTCTTTAATCATGATAAGTTGTCCCAGGCCAGATATTTCACTTATCTGGGTCCTGGAATCACAGCAGTTGTAGTTGGTTTGGCCAAACACTTAGGTCTCCTCTGGACTTGAACTTCTTTAATACAAGCAGGTGCCAGAGACTCTTTGAAATCGTGCAGACTTCTTCAATGAGCGAGTACTAGCACCAGACAAGTGCCAGCAGGAACCCCTGTCGATGCAAGTTATGGTTCTGTCTTAATATCAAACTAATTCCTCCTAATTTACATGTAAACATACATTCAATACAAAAGAACATGGTCAGCTCTCTCTGACAACTCTGCTTCTCCACTTTAGTTTGATGGAACAAATTGTACCAGTTTTCTTTTCTCTTCCCTAATGGATGCTACGCCTCTGTCATTCCTACAGTAATCTTTTCCGTGCAATAAGATAGGTGTAATGTTCCTGTATGACCATCATATATATATAGTCCTGTAGTTTTTAACTTCTTAGATAGTCCCTTTTATGATGGATCAACATCTAGGCCATGCCTAAGTCTGCCATGGAACTATTTAATTACAATCTTTTACCATGGCCTTTTCTTACACCCAAACCTTTGTTTAATGAAAAGTCAATAAAATCAATCTTACCACATATCAAGGAAATATAAACAAGTAACGATGAATTAGGCAATCGAATATGGCACACTTTTATCACTGCCTCTGTTCAGACTGCTTTCAGTTGGTAGTATTATTAATAAAAAAGCACAAGTCTGCTCATCGCTTCTTGCTCCTCTGAATATTTTGGAAAAATGGCAGCGAGTAACCTACTATTTCGATAAAGTAAAAGGTTCTGGCCAATGAGACCAAGCATCTCTTTTTTTGAATGAATTCTTTAAAAAAATATCTCAAACCACTATGCGTTACTACTACCAACTAGATTTGTATATTAGGTCAGCCAATAACATTACGGCTTCCTTCAAATTTCATCCAATCCCCTTCATCGTACTATCTTAGCCTTTCTGTCACCTACTTTTTTCCCCCAAAAAATATGCTATCCAATCTAAGCAGACATGACTTGACCTGACAGTATCTCCGATTTTCTATGTATTATCCCCAATAATTGATTATCTAATGGACTATTTAGGTAATTAACAACATATTCTTAGTCAGCAAGTCTTCAGGTACACGAATATATGATTTTTATGGGGCTAAGTGGCTTGGTTCAAAATTCTATAATTTTTTTCTATGTTAACTGTTTATTTTTAAACTACCTCCTGTTCAATTCTTTTTCCATGTACTTTCAAGCTAAATACGAGAGTTACGTCATTCGCAACAAGAGCTAAACGTGTTTTCCCGACCGTAGTGTCCAAATTTTCTAACGTTTACATCGTAATTTGAAAACCGCCTAAGGGCAATGCTAGCAAGTTGGTTTTATTTTTAGAAACAATGTGAGACGTGATTTGCGGCAAATATTTCACTTGAACTTGGAAAAGTGGTACGTTTATCTCAAGGTTACCCAGAAGCATTTGGTACCTTTATTTCGCCGATAAGGCGTTATCAAATAATACGCTGAAGGCGTAGGCGACGAAAACAATGAAAATTTGTAGTACTATCCTATCTTTTACTTTATGCACTATACTGTTTTAATTTAATTTAGATATTGTATTTAGAAGTTCACTACAGATCGTCACCCTTTTTGAAAATTGGTGTTATGATGGCAATCTCCCAATCCTTTGGTATGTTCTTGTTGCACCACGCTGCCTGTAGGACCCTTAAGAGTAATAGGTCGCCTGCTGCTCCCATGTACTTAACCATGTTTGGTGTTATACCATCATGGCCTGCTGCTTTGCCCATCTTGATTTTCTCTAATGCTGCCTTCAGTTCTTCCATCTTTATGTCATCTTCACCATCATTGGATTTCTCTTCTGTGCTAGTGGTTATCATTTCTGATGCTTCACCAAGCTCACCATCCAGGAGTTCTGAGAAATATTCTTTCCATCTGTTGGGTTCAGTTCTACTGGTAAAGAGTGTTATTTACGCGAATGGTTTTGATAGAACGAAAATGTCATAAATGTTCTTCAACACGAACACCAACAAGTAGTGATGAACTGGTTATTGACTGGCAGCACACAAGGCTGTGATGATTGTACATATATTTTATTGAACGTGACATATACGACGTTGAACAAGACGGTCATATTTACAGTTGCAAAAAGGTCATTACATCAAAATGTTGATCATTGACTTTTCAAGTTTATGAAGATCCTCTACAATTAAGTCCTCTCATTCAAGTGACTAAAGATCGATCACTTCCTTTGCCATAGCATATGTATTGTAGTAACATCCGTTGACCTTCTCTCAAGGACGTATCCTATGACCAACGGATTAAATCTCACTGAGTAATATTTCTTGTCATACTCGCACTAATTCCAGACTTCCTTCATACAATATTTAGGTAGCCTAGATATATAACAATCCAAACAAAGTCATCCACAACAATACGACCAGGTTAGAGTTCTGTATTGACCAACCTCTCTGTATCCATGCCACGACTTTGGCATTTACGAAAATACGGCATATAAACATAAGAAGTATGCAAATCAATTAACTTTGTTTCTTCGTAGGAATCCTCCCCTCTACGGTAATTCAAAAGGGCTAACGACTCCGTCTGTCCATTCTAGGAAGAACATACTGTGATGACTTCCCGCTAGATCAGAACTATGAGCGGCCTTATACATTAATTTACTCAATAAACATTCAATGACATGGGGCGACACTTACATGATACTTCTACTCTTGGCTGCATCATGAACCAGTAGAGATCATACAAAAGTAATGGCTTCTTCCAAACTTGCCAATAAAATATCCCAAGAAATATACCTCGGACATAAACACAGTCCGTACTGCCCCGAACTCACATGACGTCACTCCTTCCAAACTAGGTTACCCGTGCGTCCAAAGCAACTGACACTGCATTGTGCACGTCAGTGCGTGAATCAATCGAACGCACAAATAATAAAATATATAAAGCTGGTGCGTACATTTGGCAGGACCGAAGACTACCCCCTTAGGTAGTAAATGTACGTAACAGCTCCCTTATCACCTCCCCTTAAAAAAAATTAATTCTATTAATTTTTTTTTTAACTTAATACCCGAGAGAGGTGAGTCAAAACTACAACAAGATATATTAAATGCATAAAGTTATACCATATTAAGAAAAGAATATTAAACGAAATGAATATAACTAAATGATAGTATGCATTAAAGCACACATCCACAAACGACCTACTTTGGAACGATGTGGTAAAACAAGTTTGAAAATGAAAAATGAAAAAAAAACCATAAAAAAAGATGATAATAAAATTCAACTAAGTTTTCAACAAAATTTGAAACATATGATTTCAAAAATGAAAATGAACAGCAACACTGATGATGATCAATGACAAGAGAATCAATAAAACAGAGAAATTGAAAATACAATGTGCAAAAATGAAACAATGCAAAATTAAACACATTAAGAATTAACACACTTAATGTTTTTCTAACACTAGTATGGTTGACTAGTGATCTAAAAGTGAGATATCATAACTAAGACCCGTGAATGCAGGTGTTACGTGACAACTAAGAAAGTTAGTATGTGTGTGATCCATAATCAATTAAATAGATTAAATTGAATTAATCTAATTTATATATTCCTTAATTACTAACAAATAACTAGTTAATAATATATTCTAAGTAATGTCAATATCACTATCAATATGTCACTGTTCCGTTACAACTAGTTAGTAATCGACGAGATAATGTTCTCAATGTTCCATACACGATATAATATATTCTCTAACACGTTATGTAGTGTAATATGTTCCATAGGAATAACAAATGTATATTTGTCGCTCTTAACAATGTTGCCATATTAATAAAAAGTTACTGTAGTAGCAATGTTCCCGTTCTAATAAAACGTTAATATAGTATCAATAACAATGTAAAAAGTTATTCATGTTATCGGTGAGGATGTTCCAACATCTGGAAGTGGTTTAGTTTCGACACGTTCACTTGGGCATCTTGATAGACAGTCTGCGAACACATTCTGCACTCCAGGAATAGCTCGTATCTCAAAATGGAACGGTTGAAGTGCTATAGCGTAACGCGCTGACTTTGATGACTTAACGTTCCCTGTATTCAGTGCGGTAAGAGCTTTCTGGTCAGACTCCACCACAAAGTGTGATCCGAGGAGATAACGATCCAGTTTAGTGATTGCCCAGACAAGAGCAAGGAGCTCTTTATCCAGAACGGAATATTTCGTCTCGCTCGGCGTGAGCTTTCTGGATACGTACATAACCGGAAATAAGGTGCCGTTATATTCCTGCATCAAAACTGCAGCAATAGCGTAAGAACTTGCATCACTGCGAAGGACAAAGGTGAGATCTTTGTTAGGCAACCTTAAAAAAGGTGCATTTGAAAAAAAATTGTTTTATATAGTCTAACGCCGTTTGGTGATCCTGCGACCACTTTATTACATTAGATGTGCCTTTCTTCAGTAGAGAAGAAAAAGGTGCAGTTATAGTAGACAAATGAGGGATGAATTTTGAATAGAACTGTATTAGTCCTAAAAGCGACCTAACTTGTTTTTTTGTCTTAGGTGCTGAAATGTTTAAAATTTTAGAGACGTTACTGTCTTCTGTATACATGAAACCATGACCTATGCGGTGACCCAGAAATGAGATGTCATGAAAACCGACAAAAGCCTTTGAAGGTTTCGCTGTTAAGTTATAATCCCGTAAGGTAGAAAGTAAAGATTTTAAACCCTGAATATGTTCATCCCAAGAGTCACTGAAAAGACAGATGTCATCTATATAAGTAATGACATCGGGACGATGAGACAATATGCGACGCATCATGCGTACAAAGGTAGCTGGCGCATTCATTAACCCGAATGGCATAAAATTCCATTGAAAAAGACCCCGTGGTGTCGAGAAAGCGGTGAATGGCTTTGCTTTAGGAGTGAGTGGCACTTGCCAATATCCCTTTGAAAGGTCAAATTTCGAAAAGAATGTAGCATGAGATAATCTCTCCAATAAGTCATCTAAAAGAGGTAATGGTTCCGCATCGAATTTTGTAACTTTGTTTAATTTCCTGTAATCTACGCAAAGACGTATATTGTTGTCTTTCTTCCTAATGATTACCATGGAAGAAGAATATGGTGATGAAGATGGTTCAATTATATTTAATTGGAGCATCTCATCCAATTCCTTATCAACCTTATCACGAAAGTGTAAAGGAATAGGATATGGGCGAACTCGAATAGGCGTATCGTCAGTCAGAATAATGTCATGTTGGATGACTGACGTATGACCTGGGATGTCAGTGAGGACATCCTCATACGAGTGTAGAATATTAGAGACTTGCTGACGTTGATCAGCCGAAAGAGTAGATGAGATTGTAACATCATTCCATTTCTCAGTGGAATGGAGTGGTACAACTGGTATTGGTAGTTGTACATCATCGAAAGAAGATTCTTCTTCTTGGATGACTGACAAACTAGAATAGTGTTGAATAGGAGGTGTAGGATCGTCAGTTGCCTGAAACACTGACTGTAGATAATCAGGACGTGAGTAATATTCCTTCAACATGTTAATGTGGAAGGTTTTATGTTTACCATTAACATCAACGATGTAGTCGACATCGGATATTCTTGAGATGATCCTGAAAGGACCTCTCCATGTAATTAAAAGACGATTGTTATGCGCAGGTAGTAAGACAAAAGCTTCATCACCAGGTATAAGCTGGCGAAGACGTCTATCCTTGTTTGCAAATAGACGAGCTTTTTCTTTGGCTTGTTCGGATGATGCAGTAGCTAGTCTACAAGCATCTATGATTCTCTTTCTCAGAGAGATCACATACTCATAAGAGGATTGAGTTTCCTCTTCAATATTCTCATCAACCAATAAGTCGTGGATTAACGACATAGGACCGCGTGGTTGCATGCCAAAAACAAGCTGGAATGGAGAAAACCCCGTTGCTTGATTTTGTACTTCGCGATACGCAAAGAGACAAGCGGGTAGGACCCGATCCCAGTCTTGGGGATGGTCTTGAGTCATCTTACCCAACAACTGCTTGAGTGTCCTATTGAGACGCTCAATTAACCCATTTGACATCGGATGATAAATAGAACTAAGAGATCTGTCTATACCTAATGTCTTCATAACTTGAGACATGGATTCAGAAATGAACTGAACCCCATGATCCGACAAGATTTTCCGTGGAAAACCAATGCGTGAAAAGATTAACATCAATGCCTCTGCTACACTGGCAGATGAAGTGTTCTTGAGAGGGATGGCCTCAGGCCAACGAGTGCACATATCAATGCACGTAAGGATATGCGTATGCCCTCTAGCAGATGGAAGTATCAGACCAATAATGTCAATGGCCATTTTATCAAATGGTCTAATCGGGATGTCCGCAGCTTGAATAGGAGCCGCATGAAATGGACCCCGTACCTTAACTTCCTGACATATCAAACAGGACCGACAATAGAGAGTGATGTCCCTATGGACGCCTGGCCAGTAGAATGCCGAAAGCACTCTGGATTTGGTACGCGAAAAACCCATATGGCCCGCACATTGCGAGTCATGCGCATGTCGTAATATACGAGATCTCATAGAGGATGGGACTAAGATCTGATAACATAAGGATGAATCCTTTTCCCGTATTACTCTCACCAAAATCCCATTTTTAAGTATAAAGTCATGTCTAGATTTTGCAAGTTTGTTGCTGGTATTCTTTTTGTTAACATACTGAAAAAAATTTTTTAATGAATCATCATTCTTTTGCAATGTTGCAAACAACTCCCGTGAAATAGGAGCATCATCATCACAAGTGGTATGAACTGTAGGTTCAATAGGTGTATCATGCGACATATTAGTAGCTTGCGCTCTAGTCACTACTGCATTTGCAGTTTGAATATGTCGCTCTTCCCATTCAGCTATTTGCTGTGCTGTACACTCTTTAATACCATGTATGCGACCAAGTATTAAATCACAAATTGGATTCGGAAAAAATGGTGTATTAAGATCAATAATAGCAGTGGGAAATGTTTTGACGGTGCCACCAAAAGTCACACACTTGACAACCCTGCCCGTGGCACAACTTGGGTTGATCAGCGACGTCCGGACGCCCACAGTGCTACAACCTGAGTCAAATAGGAGAGAGCATGAAATATTGTTAACAAATCCCTTGTTAAACTTAAGAGAGCCCTGTCCCTGGTGTACTGACGCAGCAGTGGCCGTACAGACTGCAGGTAGACTAGGCAAGGTATGTCCGCAACGCAGTGTCGTGATCGCCTTAGGCTGGAAAAGAGTCGAACATTCTGGACAGTCTTTCACTTGGGTACAATCAAGAGAACAAGACATAGCATTGTGAGTTTCAGCTACTTTACCCTGTTCAATGTTAGCCTGTGTATCAATTAAAGAGATATTAGAATGTCTACCCGTATTACTCGACGATCTTTCTCTGCGACGCGATCGATTTTGATTATTTGCATTAAAATTGCCATAATTGTCTTTTCTACTAGAGTTAAAATTTGGATGAGTCCGATAGTTTGTATAATTAAAGTTATGCTGTTCTTTAACATTTTTATTCCAAGAACCTTGTCTGTTTTGCGGACCCTGAGATTTTGATCTCCAGTTTTGTTTATTATAATGTCCTTGATTATTTTTAAAATTATTGTTACCAAAATCTTGCGATCTGTGAGTTTGGTTCCAAGAAACATTAAATGGAGCAGATTGTTGAAATTGCTTCCCTTTGTAAAAGTTATCATTGTTAAAATTGTAATTATTTCCCTTATTGACATACCTGTCAGCACTAAAGGAACGATTTCGTGAAAAATTGTTTTGTTGTGCTGCAAAAGCAACAGGCAATTCATTCTTAATCTGTGCGTTACTTAGATCCATGTTTGGGTGAGCAGTACAAAAATTTTTTTGCATGTTCTTCTAAGCCTTTCATAGATAAAGGTTTCCTTTCGTGTAAAAATGCGAGAAATGTAGGATTTACAGACGAAAGTACCTTATCGCGCATCAGTAAATCGAAGAGACCTTCATATGACTTTTCAATTTTGGATAATTCGATCCATCTTTCTAATGTTAGTCGTATCTGTGACAGAAAATAACTAAAATTTCTGCCAGATTGAGGTAGTAATGTATGAAATCTTAAACGATATTCGTCTTCTGTCATTTGGAATTTTTGCAGAAGTGCCGCTCTAAGAGCATTATAGTCATTTTTCTCACCAATGCTGGTGGTATGATAAACTGCTAATGCATCCCCTGTAAGTAATCTGGATAAATATGTACAGTATAGCGCTTTATCCACGTTATAAGACCCACAAGTGGCCTCAAACCTATCTAGGAAGAATATTACGTCATCAGACGGGGGATTAAATTTTGGTAATTTAAGGTGAATTTCCTTAAAATGATCCTGTCTGGATGAAGTTTGGCTTTCAAAAGTTCTCTGGGAATTAGATTCCTGAGTTAACCTAAGTCTCTCATATTCTGACTCTGCTAATTTTAGTTCATGCTGTCGTTTTCTATCATTCTCTTCCCTCTCAAGCTGAAGTCGTAATGTATTTTGTTCAGCTATTAATCTTCTTTCTTCCATTTCCTTTTGTTTAACTTCCATTTCTTTTTGTTTCTGTTCTGCCTCTCGCTGAAATCGTTTCTCTTCTAATTCAGAGGCTAATCTCATTTTTTTCTCCTCTTCCTCAGCTATAAATTTCCTCTTCTTTTCATGTTCCTCAGCATCAATCCGTTTTTGATCTGCCTCAAATTGAAGTTTTTCTAGTCTTAAAGTTTCTAACTTTCTCTGTTCGGCTTCTATTTCTTGAGCTTTTCTATATTCTGCAAGTGCAAATGATTTTGCTTCATCAGGAGCCATCTGAAGAGCTTTTGCTTGCTTAATGAAATAATCTAGTGAATACATTATGCTTTATAAGTAGTCACAGTACTCTTGGTTTATAAAATGATAATTAATCAATGTAAATTAATTAACCTTGTTACTATAACAAGTGTTCTTCGTTCCTGTCCTTAGAACGGTATAATGTTATCATATAGTTATGAAATATGTTAATAATCAATACAGTTATTTATGTAATGAAATGTCATGAAAGTAATAACGTGACAAACAATAGAAACAATACCGACAAGACACGATAATCAAAGACGATAGAAAACAGTCGCAGAAATCCAATAAAAATAAAAATGTGAAACTAAAAATAGAATGTCGTAAAGAGTTACGATGATAACTGCGATCAAATAATCAACAAGACAATAGACAACACAGTGTAAAAACATAGGTTTTGTAAAAAACTGAACGACAGGAAAGGTGAGAATGACGTAATATACAAACAAAATACATTATAAAACTAAGGTACGAGTAAAATAAATACCAAAAACAACAATTAAACGTGACGAAACAGCTAAACAGATACTATTTATTATAAGAAGCAACTAGCGATCGGAACTTCGGCAAGGTTTCTAGCCTTGTACCGGAACTATCGCTCAATTGAAACTTACAAAATGAGCCCTACAGAACGTCTGACGAAGAGCCCGAATTGGCTTCGAGATGGATCTCGTTCGACAGATCAACCTCCCTACCTCCCACGACAAATGAACAACATATAACATATAACAAGGAAAATATAAATATGGACATAATTATTTAAGGCACAGCTAAACGTAATAAAGGGTACAACGACAACACGTTATACTCATCTCGCGTGCAGGAAAAAAAAACCAATGTGCCTCGTCTCCGTGTATGTACGTGTGAGGATAAAATACTTCGTTCTGAGTATTAGACCACAGCTTGCACGTAATAGTGACAAAGAGATGATCCCAAGATGTTGTCGCCTTGAAAGTTCAGATCTTCAGATGATCCCAAGATGTTGTCGCCTTGAAAGTTCAGATCTTCATTAATGATAATTGTATTGGGTACGTTTCCTGTGAAATTCTTGATTTCAAAACCAGACTGGCACACCAATTACTGTTGGGTTCAGTTCTACTGGTAAAGAGTGTTATTTACGCGAATGGTTTTGATAGAACGAAAATGTCATAAATGTTCTTCAACACGAACACCAACAAGTAGTGATGAACTGGTTATTGACTGGCAGCACACAAGGCTGTGATGATTGTACATATATTTTATTGAACGTGACATATACGACGTTGAACAAGACGGTCATATTTACAGTTGCAAAAAGGTCATTACATCAAAATGTTGATCATTGACTTTTCAAGTTTATGAAGATCCTCTACAATTAAGTCCTCTCATTCAAGTGACTAAAGATCGATCACTTCCTTTGCCATAGCATATGTATTGTAGTAACGTCCGTTGACCTTCTCTCAAGGACGTATCCTATGACCAACGGATTAAATCTCACTGAGTAATATTTCTTGTCATACTCGCACTAATTCCAGACTTCCTTCATACAATATTTAGGTAGCATAGATATATAACAATCCAAACAAAGTCATCCACAACAATACGACCAGGTTAGAGTTCTGTATTGACCAACCTCTCTGTATCCATGCCACGACTTTGGCATTTACGAAAATACGGCATATAAACATAAGAAGTATGCAAATCAATTAACTTTGTTTCTTCGTAGGAATCCTCCCCTCTACGGTAATTCAAAAGGGCTAACGACTCCGTCTGTCCATTCTAGGAAGAACATACTGTGATGACTTCCCGCTAGATCAGAACTATGAGCGGCCTTATACATTAATTTACTCAATAAACATTCAATGACATGGGGCGACACTTACATGATACTTCTACTCTTGGCTGCATCATGAACCAGTAGAGATCATACAAAAGTAATGGCTTCTTCCAAACTTGCCAATAAAATATCCCAAGAAATATACCTCGGACATAAACACAGTCCGTACTGCCCCGAACTCACATGACGTCACTCCTTCCAAACTAGGTTACCCGTGCGTCCAAAGCAACTCACACTGCATTGTGCACGTCAGTGCGTGAATCAATCGAACGCACAAATAATAAAATATATAAAGCTGGTGCGTACATTTGGCAGGACCGAAGACTACCCCCTTAGGTAATAAATGTACGTAACACCATCTTTCCATTACTTCCTTCGTTGTTGGTTTCTCCATAGAATTTATCTAGGAGTGGTACTGCTGACGGCCATATATGCTTTCTCTCTTCTTCATATGTTGGCCACTTTTGCTGACAACGTTCAGTTGTCCTTTTATCGGTGCCACGGCCCCACTCATTGGTAGTTCTTATCTTTAGCTTGTTGAATACATCTCAATTTGTTGTGGCCTGTGCGGAGTCTGAAGATTACCCCATCTGACGACATAAAACGCTAATACGTACAAGGGAAGATATTTTTTGTGCGAGCCTCGTCATCTGACAAAATGAAATGAATGGTTTCAAGAGTTCCAGCATGGCCTGGGACATACGGACAGACGGCTTGGTAGGGCAGTTTCAACTGGAGAGCAAGCCTCTCTTATAGTAACATATAATGTCCATGCTACCAGATATGTTCAGGACATACGTGGATAGACTTCAAAACTATATTAGACAAGGAAAAAAAAATAGATTGATTGAACCAAAATACAAACATGATTATATAGACTACCACATAGATTGATAAACATTAAAATAGATAAATATACCGACAGACAGATAGACGAACAGTCGGACGGACGACGGACAGATAGATAGATAGATAGATAGATAGATAGATAGATAGATAGATAGATAGATAGATAGATAGATAGATAGATAGATAGATAGATAGATAGATAGATAGATAGATAGATAGATAGATAGATAGATAGATAGATAGATAGATAGATAGATAGAACTTTATTTTCAAAGGGTTAAGAATTGGGCACGTAGGCCCGTCTGACATTCTGCCCTTCCTATCTCTCTCTCTCTCTCTCTCTCTCTCTCATCATGCATACTGTATCCTAGATAGGTAGGTAGATAGGTAGGTAGGTAGGTAGGTAGGTAGATAGATAGATAGATAGATAGATAGATAGATAGATAGATAGATAGATAGATAGATAGATAGATAGATAGATAGATAGATAGATAGATAGATAGATAGATAGATAGATAGATAGATAGATAGATAGATAGATAGATAGATAGATAGATAGATAGATAGATAGATAGATAACGTAGATTTAAATGAACACCTTATATCACAGGTGATATTTAGCACAGTACCAATATTTCACGGTTTGAAAAGACTTCCATTTTTCAGCACTTGCGTGTTCACATGTTCAAACCATTTCAAACTCATGTTCTCAGCGGTGCATTCTTTGCTTTTTACACGGATGGTCTGTCTCCTGAAAGAAGTCTCCATGAAATGGGCGCCAATATTCTCGCCGTCTTGAGCCCAGACCGTGGACACGTAAATCAAAAATAGGCCCACAGTCAGCGGGGACTAGCATCGGCGTATGTAAAACGTCTAAATTATGTCATTCTTCATGGGGTGAAAGTTTAAGGTGTCATATGGAAACTTCCAACATCAGAAGAACCATCCCAGCAAGATTCCCAGGTCGGTGTCGTGATCAAACGATGTTCCTGAAAACAAAACCCCGAGAGATTCAACACTTCCCAGACTCTATAGAAGCAGATATAACTTTTTTGTGATTTCACGACACCAGAAGACGATGTGAAAGACGAAGTGTCTGTATAATTGAAATGCATGAGAACCGGCATTCACGACACACACTTCCCGTGGGATCTGGGTGCTTACGACAGGGCAATTCTCACCGATGCGCGTCCACGTTTAATTCAGCTTGCCTTTTATAAAACAATCTTCGTACGGTCACGCAGCGGTGTGCCTTAAATATCACTGTCAGAGCGTGATGTTTTAATTGATTTCACAGAAAATAGAAATTATTAAAGGACAGGCCGTGACATGGGAGGTTTGGTGCTTGACTCTAGCAGAAGTTTTGATGAAAACGCTATTTGTTCTCATCCTTGTTGGCGGCAGAATGCCTTGTTTCTTGACTAATAGACATAGATTTCTACAAGCCGATGTCTACTCATCGTATCATTTATTTGTTGTTCATTTTGTTCTGCAATCTTTTCTTTTATACTATTAAGTATCGTTCGAATTTCCAACAATCGTGTATTTCTTTTGTGAGTGTTGCTAAGTATGTGATTCGTGCGAATATCGTGTTGGTCTTTATAAGAAAATTGTCATATGCGCCCGTAGTAGTCTGTACCTGCCGAGATGATCGTGGAGAGGTTGGAAGGGAGGGGAGGGGTGTGAATGCAATTACTAACCGAGCAGGGCGTTCGTAACACTGAAAATAAAAAGGACAGTGCAAAAAATCTTCGCGAATTATTTGACATGTATAATTGTTGAATATGCAGAACTAAAGGAGTATCTACACCTGAAAATAACAATTTTCAGAATATTTCATCAAACTTATTGTACGAGTTTTGGCGAAACATAGACACAAAGTCCGTCGGTTATATTAGGGTGTAGAAAGGTAAGACACCCAGCAATGATATCATTTCACATGTCATTATATAATGTGTAACTATGAAGTCATATCCTTACCTTTTCGTGAATTAAGTTGTGTCAATTATAATTTTAAAATTTCTTTTTTTATAATTTTTTAAACTATTACTGCCTGATTAATATCTTGAGGCGTTGAGTGGCGGAGTGGTTACAGCGTTGCTTCTCGATGCAAAGCTACCGGGTTCGAAATCTGGTAGCTTCACACATTTCTACTTAGATGAAAATGAGTACCTCACTCTACTCTTGAGTGAGAAAAAGCAACGGCAGCGAGGAAGGGAAAAGGTCACCCCACCTTATAAAGATGAGACATAGTATAGTGAAGTCTCCAACATTTAACTTCCCTAGGGCTGTATCTGGTGTGGGACTACCTTTACTGTTGAAGTTATTTTATTTCATGATCGTTATTATCTTCGTTATCGTAACCACTGCTTGCTTATTTGACATCGTCTGAGCTGTAACAATTATGATAGCTTATAGTTTTTTTTTATTTTTCTTCTCTTCTCATTTCACGCCTTGAAGATCTAGAAAACTTCGTAGTCAAACAGATACGACCAGCCAAAAAATTCATAAAAAGTGGGGTCAACATCATCAACAACTTCCTATTTAACGACATAAATCTTTACCTTACAACTCAGATATCAAACAACCCGATGAAGACTGTCACAAATAAGCTGGCGTCCCGCTGATGAAGTCATATTTTGCCGTAGAATCCTAGAGCGACGAACTTAAAGCCTTCATGTAACGAATCAATGGACCATTTGAATTCCGTTGACGCGTCTATTGTAACTAGCAAACTTAGTAGCCAAGGTGGTATATTTTCTCCTACATAAAAGTCGAATCCGGAGGTGGAAAACTTTGTTGTTCATCTGGTGGGAAAACTACCAGGAATGGAGTCTCAGTGGCCGTACAATAATCAATCCTATATATAATATCCCAGCTTTTTCTGTCTGTACATAACGCCCGAAAATAGTAAAACCCAAATAAAAGTGCGCAAAGCACGGTGTGCAAGCGCACTTTGAACGGCGTGTTCGGACTTTTTTTAACCTCGCATGTAAAATAAATATTTTGGTTTTTTAATTCTCTCCCGAAAATAGTAACGCTCGACAAAGACATGTGCGCAAAGGTTGGTGTGCATGCGCAATGTGAACGGCGTGCATGTTCAGACTTTGTACAAAATTATTTACTTACTTACTTACTTAGTCGTTCCCCTTCTACCGTGAGATGTAGAGGTTTGGAAGAGAGAGTGCCAGACTATCCTGTCGGCTGTCTTCCTCCTGACCTGGTTCCATTCTAGTCCTCAGTCCTTCACAGATTGTCTAATGTTGTCCTCCCAGCGGACTCTGGGTCGTCCTGGGGTCTGGATCCCTGGCTCTTTGTTTCCCATGCTTGTCGTGGTAGCCGATCTTCTCCCATTCTGCAGACATGGCCAAATCATCTTAGTTGGGACTGTTCTACTTGGGTCTGCAGGGGGTGGGATTTTAGGCCTTGACGTATCGTCTAGTTGCGGACCATGTCTCTTCTTGTTACTTCAACCACCTTCCTCAGATACCTCATTTCTGAGGTTTGGATCTGGCTTTTGTGGGTTGTAGTCATTGCCCATGACTTGCATCCATATGTCAAGACTGGGATATAGGTGGAGCGGTATACAGCCATCTTCGTTTTCTTACCAACCTCTCTCTTGCCGAGGAATTCTCGACCCACGGCCCGAAAAAGTCTTCCAGCCGCCGCCCCCCGAGGGTTAGTAAATGCTCGGTTAGTAATTGCATTCACATCCCCTCCCCTCCCTTCCTAAAAGCTTAGTAAAATAAAAATTATTTTACTACTATAATTAACAGGAATGCGCGTACAATGATCTAAGTTTCACGCTTTTGATAGAATAAAATCAACTTGTATTTTCCTAATGATCGGCTACCACGACAAGTACGGGGGAATTAAGAGACTTCACTTTATAGGTCCAGCATCGAGAGGTATGGTGACCAGTTCCCTTCCTCGCTGCCTTTTCCTTCCCTAATTCAAAAGCAAAGTCATGTGCCAATTTAGTGCTGGGTAAACTGAACCGTAATGATACTGTAAATCGAACCTGGCACCTTTGCCGCGAGAGACCAGCGCTCTAACCACTCTGTCAATCGGACGGGCCAGAACTAACGTAGCGACTTTTAATAGCGGGCAAACAGCCGTGTTCTATATCACTTAGAGTTTAACAATATTTTCTTGATCGAGCCAGTTTTCTCTCACGGACAGCTGTACGTCGCATTGTCTCGATCAAGAAATCACAACAAAGCAAAATTAGAAATTAAAACAATAGCAAATCACTGTACTCTTCCGATGAACAATCGGACATTCACACCTAACATTATTTTTCACAAATATTTGAATAAGTAAAATTGCCCTTAAGTATTGGTGCTTTTGAATATAATTCCCGTCTTATGACGGTCTTTTACACTAGTCCTATATATAAAATCCCAGCTTTTTCTGTCAGTACGTAACGCTAAGGGGTGCAACTTTGGTTGAAAGTTAGACATTAATTGTATCGTTTCCCTTATATGTACTCACCCGAAAATAGTAACACTTACTAAAGAAGAATGCGCAAATGACGGTGGGCACAAAAATATTTATAGAATGTTTGATCCCGTATACACACATTGGGATCCTCGCTGCTGCTATGCAGTTCGTGTACTGTGGTGATGCACAGTTGTTGTTTTTTTAAATACTTTTGAATAAGTAAAATTGCCGTTAGGTATTGGTGCTTTTGAATGTAATTCCCGTCTTATGACGGGCTTTTACACTTAATGTCTTAATTATGTCATTTGCATCATTATTTTCCTTGTCCCTTCCTATGGAGCACGGAGCCACCATTACAGCTGGCCCCTTCAGAGGCAGTCTGCAAAAAATATTCATATGCTCTTGCAGCAATGGATTCTATAGCAATTAGTTTTGCATGATGCGGTTGCCAGCCATATGTATAACTTCATATCAATCTTCTTGTACAACATGCTTGAAGGACCAGTAACCCGATTCTTTCTTTGCCTCTTATAAGAGATTCATCCGGACCTACACCAGACTCTTCATAATTATAGTTTTCTATAGACAGCACGTTTAAATGATCTTGTAAATATGTCTTCTTCTAGCGGTCGCGTCTTTCATGTTTACACCGTCAGACGAGTTCTCACGATGAAACAAACACTATGAAACCTGTTGATAGCATTACAAGGCAGTCCTTGTTCTGGAATTCACAGGGAAAGACAAGCAGGGGTAGACCAAAAAACACACGGGGAAGAAAGGTGGAGACAGAAGTGAAAATGATGAGGAAAACGAGAAAATAACCTGAGCGGATGATACGTGACAGGAAGACTTGGCATGTGTTTGTTGAAGGCCTATGCTCCTTGGGGAGCTAAACGGTATTGATTGACTGATACACACAATTAAGCAATGGATAAGAAATACATATCTCATTGGCCACTGGAAAATTCTATAACAAAATTAAAGCAGTATCAGTACTAAAAACAGCTGCAATTACCATCATAGTAAATACAAATTTTACTAGAGACAGGTTAGTGCTTCTCATTGACTCACTAACAGTCATCACAGTCCCCTGGAACAATAAAAACAATGAATTCGACAATCTGGCAGAAGCATTTATGAAAATCAGGTATGAATTCAAACAAGAAAAAAATACAGTGGATCCTTGTCCATGTAGCGAGTTATGAAAACACTCTTAGTTATTACTAGTTAATGAATGAAAAAGACACAAGCTTATTTAATACAGGAAAGACAGGAAAGTAGGGCATATGCATACAAGCCGATGCTGTTAGTGTTTTTCGAAGGCGTGTCGAGGTTAGCTACCAGAAAATAGGAAATCTCAAGAACCGATCGATAAGACTACTACAGTTAATTTGGAGAAATAAGAAGCGTACAATCCTAAGGTTAGACGTAGGACCCGCAAAAGACAATGCAGAGTCAGAACATGATGAACGTGGTATCATTATACAGGGAATAACTCATATCATGTGCACATAAAAGGAAAAGTTGCTTGATGGAGTACTTTTGAAGATATGTGCGAGTAAAAGTGTCAGTACATCGAGCGATCCTGTGTTGTTCCTACTTAAAATTTGATATAAAATCAAATAGAAGACTAATTAGGGAAAACAACACATGGAAAGAAAGCTACACTTACAGAGAATGCGAGAATATCACTCAAAAGGCCATAACTATAAAAGGTGAGATGCACGAAGCAGTGGTTTGGACTACCACTAGCACAAGTTTCGCTCGGAAAGGACAAATTTAGAGACTGCAACCAGAGTTACATACCTTGTCTTCTCGTACGCACGGTACCAGCCTATATAAAGAGACCGCGGAGAATTCAAAACGACTTGCACAACATAACGACAGAAGGACGGAGGCTAGAGAGACGCTTGTTAAGGCTAAAACCTTACCATCTGTGGCCGGGCAGCACATTCTCCACCAAAGCCAGGCTTTTCTGAACTTATATAGATCCTGAGAGGGTATGTAGAATTACTATGTATATTATTACATTAATTATGACCGTTTGTTTCTTCATTTTGTTAGTGGTTTGACCTACTTATGTTTTGAAGGTATCATACATAATACTTATGTTAGTTGGTATGATTGTCGAAGATGGAACCTGAAATATAACCAGACAAAGAGTTTTGTCAACCGTCCTTATCAGGATAAGTACAGTCCTTATCGCGACTAATCCAGGCCTTATCAGGGCTTCTACAACCTGCCACAAAATTATAGCACTTTTCAGAGCTTACGTGTCAGGCAGGGGAAGTAAGGGCGGCTAAGACATCATAGCATAAGTGTTAAACTCTTTCTTTGTGTGTTGTTAACTCATACTGGCTACTAGTTGTTGAATCATGCTTTATTTGCTAAATGATGTGAATGTCCACCAGTGGATAAATGTAGATGTTGGGACTGGTGTAGTAAAGTGTAACGATTGTCAACTCATCAAACCCAGCACAGTTTTGGTCATACAGGTCATCTTGTCCTGGAACGTGATGAGGCTCCGACAAGAATGTGAGTGTAAACAATGAGTGTGTATCTGAATGTCAGTACGCGAATGGTAGAATGATTCGATAGAGTTGACAGGTTGGTAGTACATCACTCATACTCACACTGTTCGAATTCAAGAAGTACTGGAACTACGGTGGTCTTTTTATAACATTTAATGGGACGCACACTTGGACAGTACGTGTATGGTTACAGGAACAAATGTCGACATAGACAGCATAATGTTGATCACAGGAATATCATCTTAAGTTAGCATTCATGCTTGGCAAATATCATAATGGAGCATTCGTAAATAAGCATTCAGCGTTCCATCATGTAAATCATCTGGCTTTACTGACTGGGCACGTCAGACCATAACCAATACATAGGAAGGCTCCTAGACCTAACCTCGTCTAGCGAATATTCCTTCACGTAAAGTTCAATATATATATATTTCATAATATAGGAATCCCAGACATGGGTTCTCACATGTAGCAGTGATCTCTTGGTTCATCGAGCGATAGTACAGGCATCCCTTTTTCTCACTCGATAAATACAAAGTATATGAATTTCAACATGGCTGTTCTCTCTCTCGTGAGCTTCACTCACTATAGAATATAGACCAAAATTAGTCATTCATTAAATGTCCTCATTTCTTCATAGGTTTTCTCAAAGAGGTAATTGAATAATATCATACAATCCAGTGCTGATACATAGGAATGTCTTCTTCCTTTGAATGGATATTCTTTTTAAAAGTACCACTGTGCATCTGCTTATCAACAACGATGGCGAAGCCCAAGTTCATAATAAATTGTGGTTTTACCTTTTTATGCGAAATATAACTTTGCCATTCCTTGGCAAAAGAGAATAAACACTGGGGTAAAGTACATACAACATGTCTAAATGATTATCACTTTTCCCCATCCATATATAGATCACTATTTCGGCAAAAAGCCTGCTACAACAAAACTCGGCATCCTCACAGGATGACAGCCATGGATCACACCCCTTTGCTAGCGATACTTCCGCTGCATAGCCTTTGACCTTTTCTAGCGACAACCAAATTAGTTCGACTTAGAAATGCAAAGATATCCATATATAAGACAGACTCGTCCTACTCATACAAACACTACGTATAAATTCAGGCCATAGATATACTGAAGCAAGAACAATCTATTCCTACCCAGCCACAGAATAAATCGCAGTAGGCCTAGAGTCGTCTGCGGAGTCCGATCGAAGATGACAGAACTATTTTCAAGGGAAGCAACCCAAAAATGACTTCTCCTTAAGCACTTAAAAAGGAAATACTTTGCTTCCAAAATATTTGCGAACCTAATAAGAATATAAATGTATTATATTGCAAGATAGTAAAAATTGCCCTTTACAGTCTTACCACACCTCCCGGGAAAAAAAAAATAAAATTTTTTTTTTAAATACATCTAGGAGCACCGTAGAATAGGCTCACAACGCAAGAATACTGCGCAGATGAAAATATCAGGAATAACTATAATTCCTAATATGACTGGTGAGAATATATATCTCAAAATCTGAGAGAAATTGTTTCCCTACGAATAAATGTTTCCAGGAAGGTGTGATGTACGTATAATACAATTCTGGTAATTATACAATGCATACCAAAAATTCACACTACAATCTTAAATTTATGATTTATGAAGAAACAATCATCAAAGAACAGCGGTGAATTAACATCAATAAACCGCTAAGTAGCGATACCATCATTCTATTATTAAATTACAAATGTGTATCTTAGTAAAGAAACAAAAAATAACTGTTGTAAAGTTATACATATTAAAAAGATCCAATATTTAACAGTTAAGTGGCATCATGTGGGCATCTGGACAGAATGTCCGCCATCACATTTTCTGAACCACGGATAGCTCGTACCGAAAAAATGAAAAGGTTGAAGAGCGATTGCGTATCGAGTTGATCTCGAGCTCTTCAAGTTCTTACTTTGGATAGCCGTAAGAGCTTTTTGGTCAGTTTCCACTACGAAATGCGCGCCCAGAAGGAATCTTTGGAGTTTGAGAATTGACCAAACCATTGCCAATAATTCACGGTCTAAAACCGAGTAATTCCTTTCTGCAGCATTAAGTTTTCTGGATATGTACATTACAGGATGCAGAGTTCCAGAGTACTCTTGCATTAGTGCCGCTCCAATCCCAGTGGATGAAGCGTCACTACGAAGAACAAATGTCTTATCTGTTGTAGGTAACACTAAAATAGGTGGTGATGAAAACATAGTTTTGATCTTCTCTAGTGAAGATTGGCATTCATGAGACCAGTGAACCATGTTAGGCGACCCTTTCTTTAATAGTGTAGAGAGAGGTGCCATGATAGAGGACAGATTCGGAATGAAACGTCCATAAAATTGTATGAGACCTAAAAGACTTCGCACTTGCTTTTTAGTCCTAGGGATAGAGATGTTAAGTATCTTAGTGATATTATGGTCTTCTGTCTTCAAGAAACCGTGACCTACTCGATGGCCTAAGAAAGCAATTTCGCTAAAGCCAATACAAGCTTTAGATGGTTTTGCTGTCAGGTTATACTCACGCAGAGTTGATAATAATTCAACTAATCCTGAATAGTGATCTTCCCAAGTATCGCTGAAAAGACAGATGTCGTCTAGATAAGCAATGACATCTGACCGATACGATAGGATTCGACGCATCATGCGTACAAATGTAGCTGGTGCGTTCATAAGGCCGAAAGGCATAAAATTCCATTGGAAAAGGCCTCTGGGAGTAGAGAAAGCGGTAAGAGGTTTGGCGCGTTCGGATAATGGAACTTGCCAATATCCTTTAGACAAATCAAGTTTAGTGAAAAAAAAATGCGATTTAGAAAGACGAGTAAGTAACTCTTCTAGTAAAGGCATAGGTTCAGCATCGAACTTCGTAACTTGATTCAATTTGCGATAGTCAACGCAAAGACGTATGTTATTGTCTTTTTTTCGAACAATAACCATCGGCGAAGAATATGCAGAAGTGGATGGTTCGATTATTTGTAAATCTATCATTTCATCCAACTCCTTTTCAACCTGTGTTTGGAAATGTATAGGGATAGGATAAGGCCTAACCCTAATTGGAGTATGTTCAGTTAGAACAATGTCATGCTCAATGACATGAGTTTGTCCAGGGATGTCAGTGAGGACATCCTGAAATGTTTGTAACATAGACGAAACTTGTCGCCGTTCTCCTAGAGACAAATCAGGAGAAACAGTAACGTCTTTCCATGATTCACTAGAATGAAGTGGGATCATTGGAAGCGGGAGATTAACATCCGAAAAACTTGTTTCCTCATCCTGTATTACAGACAGTGATGAGTAATGACCATGTTTGACATGAGAATCGTCCGTTGCCTGGAAAATAGGCTGTAGATAGTCAGGACGTTCATGGAACTCCGTAAGCATATTGATGTGGAAGGTTTTATGCTTCCCGTTAATATCGACGATGTAGTCAACATCTGAAATTTTCGATATTATATCGTACGGACCTTTCCAACTAATAAGGAGTCTATTTTCACGACAAGGTAGCAAAACAAATGCTTTGTCACCAGGACAAAGTTGTCGTAAAGTTCTCTTCTTATTAGCAAATTGTCTTGCCTTCTGCTTAGCAAACTCAGAAGAGGACGTTGCCAATTTGCATGCTTCGATAATCTTTTGTCTCAGCGCGATGACATACTCGTAAGAAGATTTTGTGTCATCGTCAATATTGTCAGCTGTTATAAGATCATGCAGCAAAGACATTGGGCCGCGCGGTCGCGCGCCAAAGACAAGTTCAAAGGGCGAAAACCCTGTATGTTCATTGGGGACCTCTCTGTACGCGAAGAGGGCCGCGGGTAAAACCCTATCCCAATCCTGAGGATGATCCTCAGTTATCTTCCCTAATAAGTTCTTAAGTGTTCTATTTAGTCGCTCGACCATCCCATTGGACATAGGATGATAGATGCTACTCAAAGATCTCTCTATCTGTAGAGTAGACATTACTTGAGACATGGTATCCGATATCAGTTGGGTGCCATGATCTGATAATATTTCTCCGGGGAATCCCAGCCGAGAAAATATAAGCCAAAGAGCATCTGCAATGTCAGCGGTAGTAATGCTCTTTAGAGGGATAGCCTCTGGCCAACGTGTGCACATGTCTACACACGTTAAGATAAACTGATGTCCTCTAGCAGATTTGATCTTGAATGGACCAATGATGTCTATCGCCATTTTCTGGAATGGACGAATAGGAATATCTGCAGCCTGAATAGGCGCAGCATGACGAGGACCTTTGGATTTGACTTCTTGACATACTTTACAGGATCGACAATAGATCCGTATGTCCTTGTTCACAAAAGGCCAAAAGAAAGCCGCAAGAACTCTTGACTTAGTACGGGAAAAACCCATGTGACCAGCACACTGAGAGTCGTGTGCATGTTGTAAGATCTTAACTCTCAAATTCTTGGGTACAAGAATCTGAGAATGACTTGACTTAGTGGAGTCTTGCACCATACGTACAAGTACGCCATTCTTCATTGTAATCCAAGATTTACAATTTGAATCTTTATTCGGATCACCTTTTGTTACAAGAGTGAAGAATTTCTTAAGAGTCGGATCTTCTTCTTGTTGTTTTATAAACGAGTCACGAGAAATTACCAAGGGATCATCTTGGTTATGCACTTCATTATCTTCAACAGATGAAGTTTCAGGCATATTGAGAGCTTGAGCTCTAGTGACTACTGCATTAGCAGATTGCATATTTTGATTTTCCCAAACGGAAATTTGCTCCGGAGTGCATTCTTTGACTCCGTGAATGCGACCGATGATAAGATCAGCGATCGGATCCGGCAAAAGACATGCGTGTACATCTCCTGTGAAGAAAGGAGTAGCAATCCTAATGATAGCGGTAGAGTATTTCTCTATGGTGCCGCCAAATGTTACGCATTTGACTACTTTGCCTGTAGAATGAGAAGGATCTATGAGTGACTGCCTAACCCCAATAGTTGTGCATCCAGAATCAAAAAGTACTGAGACTGGATTGTCATTTACTAAACCTTTGTGTAAGACAAGAGAACCTCTCCCATCATGCGCGATTGACGCAGGAAGAGCGGGAAGAGGATGGCCACAGCTTAAAGTAGACACTGTGGTTGGCTCAAATAATGTTTTGCATTGGGGGCACTGAGATGCTCTCCCAAAATCAAAAGCGGCACATGCCATATTATTAGAGTCATCATTATCTTTATTTTGTTTATAGGCTTCGTGGGACTCTTGCTGTGCAGAGTTCGCCTGGTAATGAGCTTTATGTTTTTTGAATTGTGCTCTACCTCTGTTATTATTGCCTCTGTACTTATCATTGTTTCCACTATTATAACCCCTACTCGGGTTTGAATCATAGCTCCTTTGGTTACTATCATCATATTCATTATAATGAGTATCTCGGTAATTATGATCCTGTTGTCTCCATGAAGGAAAACTTGGATAGTTTCTAGAATGACTTCCTTTGCGAAAGTTCCTGTAATTATGACCACCCCTGAATCGAGGGCTGTCAGCTCTTCTCCAGGTATTCGAAGAAGAACCCTGAAATGATTGGTTACCTTGGTTCTGATAACTGTAATAGTTACCTTTTTTATTAAACCTATTTTGAGGTCCTTGGAATTTGTGAGAGTGATTAGGGTTGTATGGTGTTGCAGAAGCAACTGGCATACCTTCTTTAACCTTACTGTTGCTAATAGCTACGTCCGGATGTGCAGTGACGTATTGGGTACAATACTGTTCCATTTCTTTTTAGAGACTTAGGTTTACGCTCATGTAAGAATTCGAGGAAAGGTTTATTTATACTTGACATAATCTTGTCTCTGAGTATCAAGTCCATAAGGGCTTCATAAGTCTTTTCTGTTTTGGATAGCTCAATCCAACGATCAAATGTAAGACGTGTTCTTGCAATGAATTCTGAGAATTCTACACCTGCCTCAGGCACCATTGTCTTAAACAACTTCCGATAACCCTCTTCAGACAACTGATACTTCTTTAACAAGGCTGCCCTAATAACATCATAGTTATCTTTGTCAGCCTCTTCAACCAAACTTAAACTAGTCAGAGAATCACCTTTCAGATTTTCTGATAACTGGTTAGCATATTGTGATTTGTCCACATTATGTGCTCGACACGAGCGTTCAAATCTGTTTAGCCAGAATGTTATGTCATCACTGGAAGGGTTGAACGCTGGTACCTTGACCTTGTAAGTAAAGGGTTTACCATTACCACTAGATGCTTGATTAACATTACTTATGTTTGTTAACTTTAACTTTTCTAACTCAAATGCTAAAAGTTCTTTTTGGTGTTCATGTTCTCTTATTGCTTTTTTTTCTTGAGCTTCAGCTTGTAATTTTCTCTCTTCTGCTGTAGCTTCATCCTTTCTTTTCTCTTTTTCCATTTCCATCTGGAATCTTTTTTCATCAGTCTGTATCTGCAATTTCTTTTGTTCATCCTCTCTTTGTAATTTTCTTTCCTCAGCTTCTAATTTCTTTTCTTCAATCAATGCTTTTCTTTCTTCAGCAGCAGCAGCAAGTTTTCTCTCTTCTGCAGCTAATGCTTTGTCATATTGAGCAACTGCCCATTGTTCTAATTGCTGACCAGTCATATCAAGAGCCCTGCCTTGTGTGATAAAATAACACTGACTAACAAAAAAAAACTTTTTTTTTCTTTCTCTAACATTTCTTGTCTTTTCTGATCAGTAATTTGTTTTTAAATCTTACCGTTTTTCTCTTCATCAAAGATCTCTTTGAATACTTTGTAAATTGAATTGGTACTTTAACCAATCAACGCATACAGTATTACAACATCATTTAAAAACTTATAACATTATGTAGGCTTGAATTTCTTTGCAGTCGACTTTCGTCGGTGAATGGCATGTGGTACAACTCGCTTTGAAAATCCAAAGCAATATAATCGGCAAGCTGGACACTCCACCGTCCATGAAATAACGTGCACTCCATTATATCTTGATGGAATCGTTCTCCATGTTCATCGCTGACTTCGCCAAGGTTGTCAGGGGAAAAAAGATGCGATGGTCAATGAGCAATGGATTTTGAGACATGATTAAAATCTGGCCCATTGAATTAAGACAACCTGTGAGATCCATATTTTTAAGTTATAAATTCCCATTGCAAATAGTCACATCGATTTGTGATTTCCCAGAAAGTTATCGTCGATCGATTTGAATGCCATCCATGCGCGAAGTTCACTACCATGTAACAAGTTCTCGAATTGTTTGTCTGCAATAACTTTCCTAATCTGAGGTCCTACAAAGATACCTTCCTTTATCTTTGCATCGCTAACTTGCGGAAACAAGATAAGTTTTTGCTCGTTTTCACTAACGCTTTTACGAAACACTTCATGAGCCCCAACTTTATATGTAAAGTGGAAAATGATGCTGTCTTTGTTAACTAATGGCTCGTGTATTACATTTTTATGCCCGAGCTGCATACGATCCCTGATAGGCCACACCTTTCTTGCATAATGTTCCTGTCTGTTGCAGCTGTCCCATTCACATAGGAAGCAACAAAATTTAGTATACCCAGTCTGCATGCCCGTGAGAATTGCAATGACCTTTAGGTCTCCACAAATCCGCCATTGGTAGTCATTGTACTTTATTTTTGCCAAAAGTATAGCCATATTGTCATAAGTTTCTTTTTTATAGAGTAGGCTACTGGAATTTGTTGAGTAAATTTCAACATTATGCAATAACTGTGAACTGCAAGGTCGATGAAAATTCGAGTTGACTATTTAGTATGATAAAAAGATAAATGGATGGTCCATTAAAATCTCTTTTAAAAAGTCTTGGATTGGTCGATGAAAGTCTTTGACTATGGCTCATGACCGAATGAGACCTTTTACAAATAGCAAATATCATCATCCATCTCAAATCAAACACGTTTTCTCTGTGTCTATGACGAAATTTAGATATCGGAGTATTGGGGGGGCTAAAAGATTCCATTTTTGAGTCAAAAGTAAATTTTGTCCTTTGGTGAGAGCGAGATCACGTATTAGATCTGAAAGTTTTGAATGGTTAAATTAAGTGAACACCATCATTCAGCGGTATATAATCCGAGTCAAATTAGTTTTCTAAAGCAGGTAAACTATCACTTTCTGATGGTTCATTCACGTCCAACGGATATTGTTCTGGTGGAACTGGGATCGGACACGTGATTGGATCATAGGCACTGGTTTCGAAACCGATTCAATATTTGGATAAACCACAGACTTTCTAGTTTTAAAAGTGAAACCATAGATATTTGTCAAGCAGAAGTAACAATCAGTTTGATTTGTGTCGTTTCACGCCATATTAAAAAACAAAAAAGGCATCGACTTTATGCTTCGGCAATTTTCGTAACCAACCTGCCAATCGAAAAACTGCACCTTTTTATTTTACAACTTTCGAATCGAAAAAAAGTAATATGCTTATTTAGCTTGAAAAACCTTGAAAATCCCACTGAAATATGGCTTCCAAGATTTATTTGCATGTCAACACTTGAATCAGTAAACAAATTCATATGATTTCTTTAAGCAAAAGTTTTTTTGGTGAACACGATCTGTCCGCACACGTAACAGAACAGATCAGCCGAATTTCTACAACTTCTAGAAGCCATATTTCATTCGGAATTATTTCAAAATACAGTAACTATTTGAAATATAACGTAACATATGTCATGCATCTTTTAGCAGTATAAAAAGTAGAATTATTTTGCATTTTATTAATTTTTAAAAAGTTATATAGTAAAAATGAAACGGAGCAAATAACGGTTTCCCAAAAATATATTTATTTACAAATATCTTAAGAACCCGACGTGATAGAGATAAACGGATTTCAAATTTGAAATCAGCGCAAGAAACTGACCTAAGAACACTTATTCTCATATAAGAAAGAAAAATGTTGTTTGTCAGTGTAATCTAAGGTAGACATCTTGTCTAATAAGATCAGTAATTTGCAAAAGTAAATAAATTCACTTTCTTAGTCTTAATCAAAGACCTTGTATGATAACTTATTAACCTGTGGAAAAATAGTACTTAACTATCCCAATCACTGTGGGAAACAAGCCTTACAAAGGTCTTGTATAAATCCTTATATAATAACAGCTATAAGTTGCTGGTTCACTCTATAATATAAGTGCAGTGCACCAGAAATAGTGTTTTATATCATCAACTGTGTACCTTTAGTAATAGCAATTAACTATCAGTTGATTCTTGTACATCAATTTATATGATCAACTATATTTTAAATAGTGTATGTCGATCAGGCACAAAACAAAACAGTTATACAGAAAAACATGAAAACATTTGCGGAAATGAAATAAATAAAATTGGAAAAACAATAAAAGATAAACCGCAAGAGGATAACAAATACAAATAACGCCACAGTATATAAATATAAATTGAGAATAGAACTGAAAGATAGAATAGGGTAGACCAACAAATTACAAACAAATCAAAACAAACTAAAGAACAGAGGAATATTACAAAAACAACAATGAGTACAGACTTCACAGCTAACACTAATAGCAACAGCTGTCGCAGCAAATTTCCAATGAAGAAAATTGCACCTATAGAAACGCACACATCAGACCCTCTATTACGTGGGATACTCTGCTGTGTGACACCGCCCAACCGAAACAACAACCCGCTGGATACAAACAAATATCACATATAAATAGTTAAACATAAATACATAAATGCATAAATAGTATGGCAATATGATGTAAATAGAGTGTTGCAGAAAGAATGTGTTGGAATGAAGGCTCAGTTACACTGCCTAATAGTACAGTACTGTGGTACTTTATTAAACAAATACTTCTGGTCTAATTATTTTAAATTCAACACAGAAATAGAAGCTCCATCGTTGATTTGAATGATAACAATCAATGTAGGACTTCTCAGTTCAATAACATTTTCTTTCGCAAACACTGTCAAATATTCTCCAGTCCTGATGTGTAATGTTCTATGTTTCAACCAAGCTCGCTGTGTAACACTGTCAGTTGTATGGCAAATGTCCAATGAACCAAATGTCAACAAACCCTGACCTAGTTACTGCATACTCTCGACAGGACAGGTCACGCTGACATCACTGTAGAGTTGTACTGCTGATGTATTTGTGTGTCGTAACAGACCCCAAGGAACGTCTGGTCTCAGTAGTTTACTTCTCAATATGGTCACTGTGCAGGTTGACCCAGGAAGCTGGCACACCAGTTGTTAAACTCTTTCTTTGTGTAGTTGTTAACTCATACTGGCTACTAGTTGTTGAATCATGCTTTATTTGCTAAATGATGTGAATGTCCACCAGTGGATAAATGTAGATGTTGGGACTGGTGTAGTAAAGTGTAACGATTGTCAACTCATCAAACCCAGCACAGTTTTGGTCATACAGGTCATCTTGTCCTGGAACGTGATGAGGCTCCGACAAGAATGTGAGTGTAAACAATGAGTGTGTATCTGAATGTCAGTACGCGAATGGTAGAATGATTCGATAGAGTTGACAGGTTGGTAGTACATCACTCATACTCACACTGTTCGAATTCAAGAAGTACTGGAACTACGGTGGTCTTTTTATAACATTTAATGGGACGCACACTTGGACAGTACGTGTATGGTTACAGGAACAAATGTCGACATAGACAGCATAATGTTGATCACAGGAATATCATCTTAAGTTAGCATTCATGCTTGGCAAATATCATAATGGAGCATTCGTAAATAAGCATTCAGCGTTCCATCATGTAAATCATCTGGCTTTACTGACTGGGCACGTCAGACCATAACCAATACATAGGAAGGCTCCTAGACCTAACCTCGTCTAGCGAATATTCCTTCACGTAAAGTTCAATATATATATATTTCATAATATAGGAATCCCAGACATGGGTTCTCACATGTAGCAGTGATCTCTTGGTTCATCGAGCGATAGTACAGGCATCCCTTTTTCTCACTCGATAAATACAAAGTATATGAATTTCAACATGGCTGTTCTCTCTCTCGTGAGCTTCACTCACTATAGAATATAGACCAAAATTAGTCATTCATTAAATGTCCTCATTTCTTCATAGGTTCTCTCATAGAGGTAATTGAATAATATCATACAATCCAGTGCTGATACATAGGAATGTCTTCTTCCTTTGAATGGATATTCTTTTTAAAAGTACCACTGTGCATCTGCTTATCAACAACGATGGCGAAGCCCAAGTTCATAATAAATTGTGGTTTTACCTTTTTATGCGAAATATAACTTTGCCATTCCTTGGCAAAAGAGAATAAACACTGGGGTAAAGTACATACAACATGTCTAAATGATTATCACTTTTCCCCATCCATATATAGATCACTATTTCGGCAAAAAAGCCTGCTACAACAAAACTCGGCATCCTCACAGGATGACAGCCATGGATCACACCCTTTGCTAGCGATACTTCCGCTGCATAGCCTTTGACCTTTTCTAGCGACAACCAAATTAGTTCGACTTAGAAATGCAAAGATATCCATATATAAGACAGACTCGTCCTACTCATACAAACACTACGTATAAATTCAGGCCATAGATATACTGAAGCAAGAACAATCTATTCCTACCCAGCCACAGAATAAATCGCAGTAGGCCTAGAGTCGTCTGCGGAGTCCGATCGAAGATGACAGAACTATTTTCAAGGGAAGCAACCCAAAAATGACTTCTCCTTAAGCACTTAAAAAGGAAATACTTTGCTTCCAAAATATTTGCGAACCTAATAAGAATATAAATGTATTATATACCCAAGCTAGTCACATGTCTAAACATTGTATACAGGTTCCTAAGTGTCATCATAAGTCAGAGGTTACTGATCGAGAACCATCTTAGTTACCTTGAAATAACCAGGAGTCTCTGTGGTGGTTGCAAGATCTAAGCTTTAATCCCAAGCAGTGTCTGGTTGGCACAAGCTCCATCTACCTGACATATTGTGAACTACAACAACTATTCATCTGATATAGCAGATAAGTGCCAATAGAAAATCGTGCACCCTGAGTGACAAGTCAAAGACAGTGTTAATGATGAACTATAGTTGGGATAGCCTAGCATGGACAAGAGTGCAATCAGAACATTGGAGAAATTCTTTTAATTTTCAATTACTTGGAAAAGCCACACGAACATTTTAGTTAATTATTATAATTTAACTTCACCATCACCAGGTTTTTGTAAAATAATTCTTCATTGATCCCATCAGCATCAAACTCCATAATTCTCGCCGTTTGTACGTCGGTCACATCTAAGGGATGCAACTGTGGTTGAAACTTAGACATTAATTGTATTGTTTCTCTTATATGTACTCTTCTGAAAATAGTAACACTCAACGAAGAAAAGTCGGTGAATTGTGCAACACAACGTGAGTGACAGTGATATATGAATAAAATGTAAGTTTTTTATTGTAGAACCCAGTTTCATTCCGGAAACGGATTTAACTCATCATTTTGTTAAAAATAACCTTAAAATGTAAGTTTTTGATTGTTTCTTCAAGATGAAATTTTAATTTTAAGTATTGCAGACTTACTGATGGAGCTACTCGCTGAAAATGAAACGGTTTATTGGAGTATAGATACCATGATTTCCGATGATCCCAACGACGCAGTTGATTTTCCAACCGAGTTCCCTAACGAGCAGTGCCCATCAGGAATGCCACCACATTTGCTGAAATTAAAGTTTGCTGCATGTATCATGTTATTGCGAAATCTGAACGCAAAAAAAAAAAAAAAAAAACTGACTTTTGAATGGCACGCATCATAAAAGTCTTGCATCGGAATTCCATTGATGCAGAAATTATCACTGGCAGTAATAAGGGAGAACGAGTCTTAATTCCTCGCATTGACTTACGCCGTCGTCAATGCCCAGGGATTTTAGCATTTGCAATGACGATCAATAATGCGCAAGGACAATATTTTGATCACGTAGGAGTTTTCCTTCCTGAACCTGTTTTCGGACACGACTAGCTCTATGTCGTCCTCGCCTGAGGAACAAATCATGAAAACTTGAAAGTTTTTGTTAAAATCACTTTTTTAAAATAAGGAACGTTTTTTGAAACAAATCACGCACTTTCACAAAAAATGTGGTCATCAAATATCTTTTATATTGAATTTAAAATTATTTTTAAAATATATTACAGTTTCTGACTTTATTCCAAGTACTGTCTGAAGCAGATATATTAAGTATATAAACCAATAAAACGGTACTGAATCAGTTCTACAAATTAACAATTCACAGGAAACAAGGGACGTTTCGAGTTTTACCCTTCGTCAGCCACAGTTACAAACAGGTGACAAGGACAAGAATTACATATAGGTACTACAAAAACATACGATGATGAGAAACATACACCAAATAAGCGATACCAGTGTTTTTCTCCAACACTTGGACTTCACACTTTCTAGAGAGAAGACTTCTACTCAAATACTATTACTACACACTAATAATACCTTTCGCCGCAGTCCACAGCAATTGTAAATGAAAATGAGAAGGCAGATAAACTTGCCAATGAAGGAGGACAGAAAATGCAAACAGAAGACATATATACTTATGAAGAGATAAAAGCAATACATAGAAATGACTATAGAGAAAAATGGCATAAGGAACACCCAGACTCCGATACTGCAGAACCATACTATATATATATTACCAAAACGAGATTAAGTGATAATTTCCAAACTAAGAACTGGCCATTGAGAACTCAAATACCATCTGAACAACAAACTGAATATCGAACAGGCAGATAATGTGTCCACGTGGGGAGGACAAACAAACAGGATAACATGAACTCCAAAACTGTCGGCTCCACGAGAGTAGCAAGGTGGCAGAGTGGCCTTCTGAAACCCAGTTGATGGAGAAACTGTATGGTGACCAGAGAAGCCTGAGACAGACAGTCAACTTTATAAGAGAGATAGATGTGATTACGAAGAAGAAGTCACGTGTTATTAAACTATGTTACTATGTATAGTTTTAGTATACATAAAGTCAGGTTTTTCGTTTTTTTTAAAACCATGTTACTATGTATAGTTTTAGTATGCGTAGAGTCAAGTATTTTTAAAACCATGTTATTGTGCCTAGTTTTTGCATACGTAGAGTCAAGAATTTTCGAAACCAGATTACTATGTAGAGTTTTAGTATTCATAAAGTCAAGAGCGTCCGTCTGGCACAGCGGTTAGAGCGCTGGCCTCTCGTGATAAAGGTACCACGTTCGAAACAAGGCTCCAGTCTACCCAGCTGTAAATGGGTACATGATTCTGTTCTCGAGTTAGGGAAGGTAAAAGCAGCGAGAAAGGGAACTGGTCGCTTTACCTCTCGAAACTGGACCTAGTATAGTGAAGTCTCTAACACTTCATTCTCTGACGGCAATATCTACTTTAAAACTATCTTTACTTTAATGTCAAGTATTTTTCAGATGTCTTCTTCTTCTTCCTCGTTCGTCCAGAAAAGGACGTTGGTTGCGTTGTGTCTGTTTACACCGGAGCTGTGACATCTGCGCCTTTCGGCCGACACATCCGACTTCCGCACGGCATTTTTTGGGACCGGGTTTGCCTTCCCTCTTCGATCCCTACTCTCTCAGCCAGACTGCAGTGATGCAGCCTGTTTCCAGGACCACAACGTGGAGGTGGAGTAGGGTCTTGGTCAGCTCTGGTTCGCTGGTCCTGATGCAAGCAGTCAAGCTATGGGTCGCTGACTGCATTCTCTATTTCTGCATCTTTGGGTCCTATTTTTTTGTTCAGATGTGAGACGCTCTTGATGTAGACTGAATAACGATGGGATATTGAACATTATTCTAAGTGTCCTCTATGTGAATGGTATATGTGTTCATGGCTTAATTGAAAAGACATCTTAGAATAAGTACGGAAGTCCTGTTTCTTTTTTTTACCAGGGGTTTGTACCCTGTGGTCCACGAACCTATTGAGGATGTCAAATGGGTTTTAGGGGATCCGTGTGCACAACCTAAAATTTTGAATGTGAAGTTTTGAAGTTTTTTTTTTTTAATGCGTTAGTGTACCGTAGTTTTTTTTTCCACGAACGGGTCCATAGATTTCATCAGGCATTCAAAGGGGTCCATAGCCTTCATCGGGCATTCAAATAGTTAAGTTGTCCTGTTCTATACAATCGTGATTTGTACTTTTTATTTTTAACTGTTGTTTCCATGAGTGGATTAAGCGTCGGGGCTTTTCTGGCACTGCACGAGAGCCCACAGCAGTAGAGGGTTAGACGCTCCCATAATCTGTCCACGTGGAATCGATAACCAAGAGACAAGGCCCCACCCCCTTTGTTTTTTACTTCGGGACCCCGATCACAGTCCTGGTTGTATACCATCCAGTTATGTTACCGACATTGACTTAACCTCATATTCCGATCATGACAAAGAGCTATTGAAGTTATGTTTCACCACAAAAAGTGCTACTGAAGTTATATTTCTCTATGTTCCCAACATTGACTTGTCGTTATACACTGATCACGACAAAAAGTGCTAATGAAGATATGTTTTCTCTTATGTTACCGACATTGACTTGTCGTCATACTCTGATCACAACAAAAAGTGCTACTGAAATTATGTTTTCTCTTATGTTACCAATATTGACTTGTCGTCATACTCTGATCATGACAAAGTTATACTGAAGTTATATTTTCTCCTTCTTCTTTTCCTTTTTAGCTGTTTATGGAGCATGGGGCGGCAACCGCTGTAGATGTTTCCCTTGCATGAAGCATGGATTTTTAAAAAAAGTTTAAAAAAAAAGCACGTTAGATACCAGTCTGAATTAGATTATGCCAGACGTAGTCTGAATATTAGAATTAGACAGCATCGCATTGTTAGAAAAGATGGAAAAACAATACGAAAGAAAAAAGTAACAACAAAAGGAACAGAAAAAAGAGTAATGATGAAGAGGAATCATCTATAAATAATGAATTAGAGATTAAACCATTGACAAAGCTAAACAAAGAAAGATGGGACCTATTAAATTTACCTCAGGGAAACACGGCTGTAAAAATGTGTAGATAACTGTGCATCTTGGGGCAATTTAGGTAACTCACGATTAATTCCCTTACATCACAGACGGTATAGCCATGGCTTTGGAGAGGACCCTGGAGCTGGAGCACGGGGGAGGTTGAGCAACAGGTTTGTCCCGGAGCTGAGGAGGAGTCGGAACACAGGAAATTTTGACTGCTCCGCTGCCTTAATTTGTTTTGTTTTTTTTTATTTTCAAACCAAAATGAATTATATTATACTAAATGTATAGAAATTAAATTAAATATGTAGTGGTTTGTTTTATTCGAAACCTGAGTTAATTTTTTTACACTTCTTCTTCTCCATAAATTTTAAGGGTTCAGTTTAGCTCGAGAAAACTAAATGTCACACTTTAAATTGAAAAAAAAAATTGTACACCTGTATGATGACAGATCAGCTTGGTCTTTCCTTAAAAACCAACACCTTTGTAATATTTAAATGTTGGCAGAACTTTACATTAAAAAAAAAAAAAATTAGAAATGACATTTTGTTAAATAATGTCAAATTTATTAAAAACTTGATTTCTGTTTCGCAAATTTATTAAAAACTTGATTTCTGTTTCACATCTGCCATCTTCTGTTATTATATGACCAAGATATACGTAGCTCTTGACTTGTTCCAGGATTTTCCCATTTACGCTTATCTTTAATGTGGGCTTATCATCTGTTTTGCTAATTATCATAGTTTTTGTTTTCTCAATATTAATGTTGTGGCGGGTCGGTGGTGGTGGTGTGGTGTTGGTGTTGCGATTCCTTGGTTATGGTATTATTTATTGAATAGTAAAGTCACTCTTTAGACGTATCAATGTCGGTTATAAATGGTTAGCTCTTGGCATCAGAACATCCCTTCGACGTTCTGATTTGCATAGTATATAGTATTTGATTTCCCTTGTGGGAGAGTTATCGTGCTGACAAAGGTAAACACCAACAGCTGTAGAACCGAACCCGAAACGTAAATAAAGGGTCAAGCCTTCTGCTTTGAGTCCACATGTATTGAGATTCATTCAAAAACGATAATCGACATTCACAAAGGTTTCATGTACAATTCAGCATAACAATTGAATTCCAAATAATATCAGTAAGTATCCGTCCGTGTCAAAACAATATGTCAGATGAACATCGTGGCTATATACGTGCGCTGTTATAGTCAACAGCCAGAAATGAGCACATGAGTTCTTGACATCTACAATTTGAATCATAATACGATTCTCCTTCGATTATTAGTTTAATTTAATTAATCTCATGCTTAGATTAATTTCCGAACTGACCCTGAAGTCTACATCGATTCATCTATATAATATAGGCTATATACTCAGCCTTATTTCCTTGGAAGAAATACAAGACACGACCTTCTTGCTTGAAGGATAGCGTAACAAAGGCCCTGTAACCAAGTCACCCGGCGTGACCTTCCCGACGCGAATGCGTCATAATCTCCGCATATATTTCGCGTTCACTATACCGTAAAATATCGACATATTCTATAAATATTAATGACCCCTAAACGTTGCGCATGGGTAAACCCCAGCAGACGCCATCATTTAAAATAACACCGTAACAAATGTCGAGTCCATATTCATGACTTATACTGCTCACTTGCTTCACTAGTTCTTGTAACTCCTGTTCGCTTTCAGCTAACAACACGGTATCATCTGCATAAGGTTGTTTATTGACCTTCCACTGATGTTCAGCCCTGGTATTTCCTGTATCTGTTTGAAAATTTTTTCGGTGTATAGATTAAATAGGCAGGGGGAAAGCACATAACCTTGTCTGACACCTCTTTTTATGTCTACGTATGGTGAATAATTCCTTCCAGATCTTACTGTGGCAGTTTGCTCCCAATAAAGGTTACTGAGTATTCTTATATCTTTTCCATCAATACCTATGTCTTCGAGGCATTCAATTATTTTCTCATGATGGACTCTGTCAAAAGCCTTCTTATAGTCAATGAAGCACATGTACATACTTTTTTGGACCTCTGTATATTTTTCTGCTAATATTCTTAGGCAAAATATTGCCTCTCTTGTTCCACTGTTCCGTCTAAAACCAAACTGTTCTTCTTGGATTTCGCTATCTACCTTACATTTTATTCTTTCCTGTATGATTTTGAGCAGTATCTTAATTGCATGACTCATTAGACTGAATGTTCTGAAGTCTGAACATTCTGTTGGATTAGGTTTTTTGGGCAATGTTATAAAGACTGATGTCTTCATGTCGCGTGGTAAATATCCTGTATTGTATATATCGTTGCATAGATCTATGAATGTATCTATGCCAAAGCTCTCCAGGGCTTCTATCATTTCAATTTTTATGTTGTCCGTGCCTGCTGATTTTCCTTTTTGTATCACATGTATTGCATTCTCTACTTCTGATCTGAGAATGTTTGGGCCTTCATTAGAATCTGGTGATGGTTTTTTACCTCTGTTGTCCTCAAATAGTTCTTTTACATATTCTGCCCTTCTGTTTGATATGTCTTTCTCATCAAATAATATTACACCATTTTTGTTCTTAATACAGCTGTAGCAAGTTTAATTTGCTGGGGAGGTTATGATGTTATACCTAAAAGGAAAGAAATCTGTGTCTGTGTTAACCGTGTGAGGTCAAGCACATGTAGGCCCCTGACTCTAAAAGATGATGATGATGTATTTGCAGGGAACCTAACGCTACCTCCCTAGATCTCACACGGTCACTATTTTGGCTCTAGTGTCTGGTGTATGATGTACCTAATGTCTAGGGGAGAAATGAAAATGATGGTACATAAACACAAAACACTTTAACTCACTATAAGGAAATGAATAAAACAGTGGTTAAGGTTTTTCTTTAAAATTGAATATTTTCTTTTTACAATTTAATCTGCCTGTCCCGCCATCTCTTTTGGACAGGTCTTTGAAAATGAGGAAAAGATAGTTTACATAAAAAGGATTAACTAAAATGTGTGGACTCTTTGTCCAATAAGTATAAAGTCACTCTATCTCTCCTGTTGGTGTATTCACAGATTACAACTTTATTATCTAACAGTGTTTGTCATTTGTTAGGAGGGGCTGTAGTTTCATCACCCCCCCTCCCCCCCCATAAAATCCTAGGTATGATTGGAAATACTAAATTTTATTATAATTGAAGTGTCAGATATCCCCAGATACTAACACATCACCTGGGATTCTTTGTAGAAGGATAATTCAGTATGTCGTTGCAGAAAATATAGATATCTCAACACGCACAAGCTCCTCCAGCTATCTGCTTACAGCATAAACGTTTTACCGGAGACTTGTTGGCGTTACACTCACTCATCAGGTTTCCTGTCACCGGCTGGTAACAGAAAATAAAACCTCTGCAATAAAAAGACACCCTGGCCTTTTTATATCTGATCACACTTTATTATTATTATTTACATATGGTGGTATGGGGTCAGCCTCGCGTGCATACAGGTGCACTCGCCCCTAATTTTATATGACTCACACCTTGCTGTGACCACACCTCAGGTCTCTGTGGCAGATACGCCACTGTACTTTTACATAGTTTTCCTCAATAGAATAACGTGGAGTAACCACATTTTCTTTTGTATGATTTGCTCTTCTTTTTTTAAGTTATAAACGCTCCAGGCATGTTGAACAGTGTTCATGGAACACTGAGGCTTACTAACATATTCTAATACAATAATATTAAAACAAAATCATGACAATATACAACAGTTAAATACAGTTCAATGTGAGGACTCAACAATGTCTGCTCCCGGCATGTCCTTCACTTTTCCCAATAGCAGTATCTAACTTTGGCAGTTGTAATAAACATATTAATACATAAAGCATTCTTACCACAATTTCACAGAAATATGTAACAAATAACGCTGACTTGCAAAGAATGGCCTCAGTTTTTCTCTGCCCTGCCCAGACTGCGAATTAATTCTTTATTTTATAAATTAACACAGCTGATCTCAGCGTATTTGATAGAAAAAGTTTTTGTCAACTGGCGATTAGCATTGAAAGCTTTTTGCTAATATCTATTAGTACTGGCCAATGGAAAGCTTGCGACTACCAGAATTCAAATGTAGTTTTTGAAAAACAAAACAAAATTCCAAACAAACTCTGCGTCTGGTAGTCGATTGGTCAGTCTGCGTTAGTTATGCCAATACAAAAAGATGTTTAGTTTTGGTTAACATTTATCTATCGCTCTCCTTTTACTCCTATACTCTTTTTACCCAATCGGATTTGAATTTACTCCAATGTCTCTTTCTAAGCTGGCGTCCCCACTAACGTTATGAAAAAAACAAGCAGGAACCACAGTCTGCCCGTCTTAGTGTTATTAGACATATAGTATTATCTTAATAACTTGGCTAATAATTAGACTACCATATATTTTAAAACATATTTGGGCTCAGGAGATACTAAGCTATAATAATATATTATTTTTATGGTCAGTTTCATTATGGTTTAGATTTTCAGTTTTGTCACTGTCAATCGTCAAATATAACTTTTACACAAGTCGGCCATCTTCCACCCTCATCTCTCTCTATCATTTTTATTCAAATAACTAACTTGTTTGAGTGACGTCAGAAATACATTACTCGGCGAGAATTTAAACTGTCTGTGTGTATATATCATCGGGCCAATCCCACAGCGTGTCAAACGAAGCGGGGTTTTGCGCGGCGGGTGTTAGAATTGGCGTTAATTATTACTGTTGTCTCGTGTTACACTACCAAAAAATGTCCGAATCACTACAATTAAAGGCGTTAAAGTATTACGTTAATTCAGACAGTAGTTTGGCGGCACCTTTCTGGCAGATCGTTAATTATAAGTCTTGCTGCAGTCTCTATCAGATCGGGCAAAATGTTAAAAATGTTTATTGTACGTCACAAGGAAAGCGAGTAGGTTTATACGGCGGGATCGTTTCTAAGCATTACCATGGCACAAAATTCAGCGCGAGGCTGGCGTGTGAGATGCTTATAGTCAGACACATACGGGCTGGATTATTTATTATCATAGGACTAACATCTTACTGAAATGAGCGATTATCTCGCAGATTTTACTACGCACCTCCCGTCCTAAAACATGCATTCATTTGCAGGTTATAATCTGCGAGATAAGTTAGCTCAAATGAAGTCTTACGTGTTTTTCTGATCTTAATCATAAGGATGTCTACTCAAAAAGTCTGCACCGACGTTCTGAGGGCCGGGAATATATTCAATCAGAAATGAGTATGGCTGTAATAATAATGACCATCTTAATAATCTGGAATTTTCATGCTTGGCTTGTGACAGGAATACGAGAGGTGAATGATCCGTTTGGACCACAAATGTCCTGCCATATAGATAAATCTGGAATTTTTTTATAGCCCATATCAAAGCTAGACATTCCTTTTCACTTGTTGAATAATTTTTTCCGCTTTGTTCAACTTGCGGCTTGCATAAGCGACTGGGTTCAATTCTCCATCTTGTGAGGAGGACCTTTGCAACAATGTAGCACCCAGGCCCACATTGCTTGCGTCACTTCTCACGATAAATTCTTGATTCAAGTCAGGCAATTGCAATACTGGCCCTCTTGTGAGTTTTTCTTTTAATTCCTGGTAAGCCGATTCACACTGTGCGGACCAATTTATTGTATCAGGTTGACCCTTGCGAGTTAAATCCGTCAGAGTAGCACATATCGAGTTAAAATGTTTAATGTACTTTTGGTAGAACCCACACAACGACACGAAAGATCGCACATCTTTCTTTGTTTGTGGCCTAGGTGCTCTTTTCAATTTTTCCAGATTCTTGGGATCAGGGGTCATGCTACCCTGATGTACGGTATGTCCCAAGAATTCCAACTCTTTACAACCAATACAACATTTTGTTGGTCTTGCGGTCCAGTTAGCCTCTCTGAGTCTATCAAACAGCATATTCAAAGAGGTAACGTGTTCCTCAAATGTTTCCGTAGCAATGAGGATATCATCCATAAAATTCGAAATACATGGATTTTTCAGGGGATCCAACAATTTTCGTATCATCCTAGAAAGCACACTCGGAGCTTTTTTCAACACAAACGGTAACATGTTGAACTCATAATGACCTTCCGAGGTGCTAAAGGCTAAATAAGGTCGAACCTCAGGCTTTACTAGAATTTGGTAATAGCCTTTGCTAAGATCCACCTTAGAAAAATATTTTGCCCTGTTCAGCCTGGCAAATAGTTGAGTAGTATCAGGTAATGGATCCACCTGACCTTCTGTGACAGCATTCAGTTTCCTGTAATCTATGCACAGTCTATGTTCTCCCGATGGTTTCCGCAACAAAACCACACTGGAACTATAAGGAGAATCACTGTGAGAAATAATCCCTTCTTGTAACAAATAATCTATCTCCTCTTTCAAAGCTTTTTCCTTAGCGAAAGGAATAGAATAGGGCCTCATACAGATGGGTGCTGGGTCTAGTAGTTTCATATCATATTCCAACAAATTTGTGTTCCCCGGTTTATCAGTTAACACATCTGTATGTTTCTCAAGGACCTGTTGAACCTTCTCCCTCTGTTCTTTTGTCAGGTGATTACTGATCTTCACCAGTGCAAACGTTTCACTGAGTTTCAGTGGATATTCAAATGAGGTGAGAGGGTCGTTTTTCATTTCGGTTGCGATAGACAAGGCCATTAGGTGTGTTCCTTCCTGAATTTGTCTGTCCAGATATTTCTTCAAAAGGTTCACATGATAGACTTTTTCCTTTCCCTTTTTGTCTATCTTATAATTTGTTCTGGATACCTTTTCCAAAACTGTATATGGACCTTGCCATCCGTTCTGAAGTTTATTGCTGCTGCCGAGCAATAGAAGAAGCACCTTCTCCCCTACAGCAAGCTCCCTATCCTTCGCTTTCTTATTATAATAAGCAGCATGCTTTTTCCTGGCTTGTCTCAAATTATCATTTGCCAGTTTCCAGCTAGTTTTTAAACGAGTGGTCAGTTCGTTCACATATTGATAGGATGAGGTAACAGTCTCCTCTGCCTTCTCATCTGTCCAAGTCCTTAACAAGGCTTCTAATGAACATTTTATTGGCCTCCCAAATAACAGGGTTGCGGGTGCCATCCCGGTTGAATTATATGGAACTTCCCGGTACGCAAACAACGCGGCGGGCAAGTATTGGTCCCACGTATCAGGTTTCTCATGTGCCAGCTTTCTCAGGATAGAAATGAGAGTCCCATTTAACCTCTCTACCTGGCCGATCCCTTGGGGGTGATACGGACTACAATGAAAGTGCTTGGCTTAAAACAACATAAAAACCTCTTCTGTTAGTTTCCCCTTGAACTGTGAGCCGTTATCAGTCAAGATTTGATGCGGGAATCCTAGCCTTGTGAATATAGTAAGTAATGCCTCTGCCACATGTTTCGAATCGATTGACGACAGGGCTACCGCCTCTCCCCACATAGAACAAGTGTCTACCAGAGTAAGGATGTAACTGTTCCTCCTCTTGGTCCGAGTGAGAGATCCCACAATATCCACTGCAACTCTCTCAAAAGGGGTTCCTACTATGGGCATTTCCCCTAGAGTTGCTGGAGCAGTCCAATGCTTTGGAGCTACTCTCTGGCATTCTGGACAGGCTTTTACATATCTCTTTATATCTTCCGTTATCCCTGGCCAGAAATAATGACAAACTATACGCTGTACTGTTGCGCTAATCCCCATGTGACCAATGAAGGGGATAGTATGACCTAACTCCAACACCTTTTCCCTATATGAACTAGGAAGGACCAGCTGTCCGTGACCAGCTGAACCAGTGCCGGCCTTCCTATATAACAATTTTTTCTTCATATAAAATTCTCCTTTATTAGGAGGAGTATTGCTCTTTGGTAGTTTCTTATAACACGGCTTCAGTGACCTATCTTGAGCCTGTGCCTTCCTTATCTCCTCTGGATGAGTATTTATAGGTTCATCTTCTTCCTTTCTGGATTGTGATCGGGTCTAGACGGCTGCCAAGACCACAGGTTCTTGGGATTCCGCAAGTAGACATAACGACACCCCAATATCAGAGGGTAGATGGGTGCGTCGATCACTGCTGCTCTGATTACACCTTCCACATAGCGAGTTTTCACATTTATTCTTGCAATGGGAAGTGTCATGAGTGGTATGTCCCTGGTCGCCCCTTGTATCTCCACTGTTTCTGTGGTATACTGATCTGGGTTCACCAAGTGCGAGCTCACGACAGAATCAAAATCTAAACAGGTATCATAGAGGCACCTAATGGTGACATCATTGCATACAACATCCTCACAAACTAGGAGGTGATAAGGTTCCTGCTGTCCAGCAGGTTTGTCCTTTACTTCCTTGTTCACCATTTTCAAAGCAGCAAATCCAGCAGGTTTACTTTTACAAAATTTAATGTCATGTCCATCCCTCTTACAATATCTACAATATAATCTACCTTGATGAAAAGGTTTTCTTTCATCATTCTTTCTGTCATTGAAATGTGAGGTTTTATTTTTATAATCATTTCGAGGCCTATCAAAGTTTTGCTTACCTCTATTGTCAAATTTATTATAGTTTTGTAGGGCCTTATAATGATCTACTGGTTTCTTTTTGGCGCCAGCTACTTCTGCCTGGGCTGCCTGATACCTCTCAGCGACATTAATTATCTCGCCCGGCCTCTCCGCGCCCTGTTCCATGAGAAACTTTCTCATGTCTGGAGCCATGGACTCTCTCATCTGTTCTATGAGTATCATCTCTTTGAGATCTTGGGTTTTCCCCAAAGTAGCCCATTTCTCCATAAACGTTTTTAACCGGGCGGAGAACTGGTGATAGGTCTCACCCGACAGTAGCCTGGCATTCCTAAATTTCTTTCTATAAAACTCTCCGTTCTTTTCGTATCTTAAGAAAAGAGCCTTCTTCAACATGTCATAGTTGTCTTGGTCATCCCTGCTCATTTTGGAAAAACTTCATAAGCTGTTCCCCGAAGACCTTGAGACAACTTTACACCCCATCTTTCTCTTTCTAACCCATAAGTAGTGGCTAATACTTCATATCTGCTCAAATATGTCTCAATGTCATCATCCTTTTCTACAAAATAGTCTAGATGGAACCCCATGGCTGAGTTGGAGGCCCCCTGACTAGCAGTAGCATCAGAGGTAGAGGGGCTGTGACCATTATCCGGAGCAAGGCCTTGCAACTCTAACTCCCTTAGTCACAACTCATGCTCCCTCTGTAATTTTTTATCTTCTGCTTCCCTTTGCAGTAGTTTTTCTTCTGCCTCCAATTTTCTCTCCTCAAATTGGAGCCTCTTGATCTCAGCCTCTCTATCAGCCTCTAAGACCCTGGCCTCCTTGTCAGCCTCAATTTGTAACCTTTTAATTTCAGCCTCTCTATCTAACTCTAATTTCTTAATCTCCCTAGCCTCTTCTACTTGCATTTTCCTTTCCTCAGCTAACCTATGTTCTTCCCTAGCAATAAATTTATCACATTCTGAGGTGACATATTCAATCAAGACTTGACCCTCCCTATTCATTTCTCTGGCAGTCTGCACAGCCGCAGAGCGAAACTTGGCCAAATCTGCCATCTGATAAATACAAAATGTTGTAACTAAATTTCTAAAATAAATGCAAATTTACTTAATTAATTCCAGGTTCTGACACTTCATTAAATTCCCAAATCTTGGGCAATAGTAATTATGGGGATTCCCTGGGGAAATAAAATGTTGTTAATGCTAAAACCCAGACCCCAATGTATGTAGTACTAGGAGAAATTCAAATCCCGGACGAGCCTACCAATATATGTAGCAAGTTTAATTTGCTGGGGAGGTTATGATGTTATACCTAAAAGGAAAGAAATCTGTGTCTGTGTTAACCGTGTGAGGTCAAGCACATGTAGGCCCCTGACTCTAAAAGATGATGATGAGGTATTTGCAGGGAACCTAACGCTACCTCCCTAGATCTCACACGGTCACTATTTTGGCTCTAGTGTCTGGTGTATGATGTACCTAATGTCTAGGGGAGAAATGAAAATGATGGTACATAAACACAAAACACTTTAACCCACTATAAGGAAATGAATAAAACAGTGGTTAAGGTTTTTCTTTAAAATTGAATATTTTCTTTTTACAATTTAATCTGCCTGTCCCGCCATCTCTTTTGGACAGGTCTTTGAAAATGAGGAAAATATAGTTTACATAAAAAGGATTAACTAAAATGTGTGGACACTTTGTCCAATAAGTATAATGTCACTCTATCTCTCCTGTTGGTGTATTAACAGATTACAACTTTATTATCTAATAGTGTTTGTCATTTGTTAGGAGGGGCTGTAGTTTCATCACCCCCCATAAAATCCTGGGTATGATTGGAAATACCAAAGTTTATTATAAAGGAAGTGTCAGATATACCCAGATGTTAACACATCACCTGGGATTCTTTGTAGAAGGCTAATTCAGTATGTCGTTGCAGAAAATATAGATATCTCAGCACACACAAGCTCCTCCAGCTATCTGCTGACTGCGTAAACGATTTACCGGAGACTTGTTGGCGTTACACTCACTCATCAGGTTTCCTGTCACCGGCTGGTAACAGGAAATAAAACCTCTGCAATAAAAAGACACCCTGGCCTTTTTATATCTGATCACACTTTATTATTATTATTTACATATGGTGGCATGGGGTCAGCCTCGCGTGCATACAGGTGCACTCGCCCCTAATTTTATGACTCACACCTTGCTGTGACCACACCTCAGGTCTCTATGGCAGATACACCACTGTACTTTTACATAGTTTTCCTCAATACAATAACGTGGAGTAACCACATTTCTTTTTGTATGATTTGCTCTTCTTTTTTTTTAAATTATAAACGCTCCAGGCATGTTGAACAGTGTTCATGGAACACTGAGGCTTACTAACATATTCTAATACAATAATATTAAAACAAAATCATGACAATATACAACAGTTAAATACAGTTCAATGTGAGGACTCAACAATGTCTGCTCCCGGCATGTCCTTCACTTTTCCCAATAGCAGTATCTAACTTTGGCAGTTGTAATAAACATATTAATACATAAAGCATTCTTACCACAATTTCACAGAAATATGTAACAAATAACGCTGACTTGCAAAGAATGGCCTCAGTTTTTCTCTGCTCTGCCCAGACTGCGAATTAATTCTTTATTTTATAAATTAACACAGCTGATCTCAGCGTATTTGATAGAAAAAGTTTTTGTCAACTGGCGATGAGCATTGAAAGCTTTTTGCTAATATCTATTAGTACTGGCCAATGGAAAGCTTGCGACTACCAGAATTCAAATGCAGTTTTTGAAAAACAAAATAAAATTCCAAACAAACTCTGCGTCTGGTAGTCGATTGGTCAGTCTGCGTTAGTTATGTCAATACAAAAAGATGTTTAGTTTTGGTTAACATTTATCTACCGCTCTCCTTTTACTCCTATACTCTTATTACCCAATCGGATTTGAATTTACTCCAATGTCTCTTTCTAAGCTGGCGTCCCCACTAACGTTATGAAAAAAACAAGCAGGAACCACAGTCTGTCCGTCTTAGTGTTACTAGACATTTAGTATTATCTCAATAACTTGGCTAATAATTGGATTACCATATATTTTAAAACATATTTGGGCTCAGGAGATACTAAGCTATAATAAATAATATATGATTTTTATGGTCAGTTTCATTATGGTTTAGATTTTCAGTTTTGTCACTGTCAATCGTCAAATATAACTTTTACACAAGTCGGCCATCTTCCACCCTCATCTCTCTCTATCATTTTTATTCAAATAACTAACTTGTTTGAGTGACGTCAGAAATACATTACTCGGCGAGAATTTAAACTGTCTGTGTGTATATATCATCGGGCCAATCCCACAGCGTGTCAAGCGAAGCGGGGTTTTGCGCGGCGGGTGTTAGAATTGGCGTTAATTATTACTGTTGTCTCGTGTTACACTACCAAAAAATGTCCGAATCACTACAATTAAAGGCGTTAAAGTTAAAGTATTATGTTAATTCAGACAGTAGTTTGGCGGCACCTTTCTGGCAGATTGTTAATTATAAGTCTTGCCGCAGTATCTATCAGATCGGGCAAAATGTTAAAAATGTTTATTGTACGTCACAAGGAAAGCGAGTAGGTTTATACGGCGGGATCGTTTCTAAGCATTACCATGGCACAAAATTCAGCGCGAGGCTGGCGTGTGAGATGCTTATAGTCAGACACATATGGGCTGGGTTATTTATTATCATAGGACTAAAATCTGACTGAAATGAGCGATTATCTCGCAGATTTTACTACAACAGCTTCCTCCTTGTGCAAACCGCGACCTATTTGATAACTTATTAATTTCTTCATGCATATCTCTTGTCATGTGCTTTGCTTCCAAGTCTTCTATTTCCTTGCATTTTGTTTCTATCCACCGATCTTTTGCTTGTCTACACATAGTACGTACGTCATTGTCTATTGTTTTATATTCTGGAGTGTTTTTTGCTTTCTTTCTTTCTGCCACTTTACTCAAGATGTCATCTGTCATCCAAATTTGATTTTTCTTAGGCTCCTTTTTAGGTAAATTTGGATTTGCTGATTGTATGCTTGTTTTTAAGCATTCCCATTTTGTGGTTACTTTTTCTTCTGAGTTTTCTTTTCTATACTGCTCCATTCTTTCTGTCAGTAACTGTTGATATTTATTTTTGACGTCGACTAGATATATTTGTTTTATATCTGGTTGTTTTAGTGCTGATCTTTCTATCTGGCGTTCCTCCTGTCTTCTGTTTCAGCTTTATATTTACTTTGAAGACGACTGGATTGTGATCTGAATTTATGTCGGCGCCAGGATGTGTCTTTGCATTTATGACACTGTTCTTAAATCTATGTTTTATCATGATACAGTCAATTTGATTTCTTGTTACATCTCCTCGGCTTTTCCATGTGTATTCTTATTCTTCCTTGTTCGCCCTGAAAAGGACGTTGGTTGCGTTGTATCTATTTACACGGGAGCTGCGATATTTGCGCCCTTCGGCCGACACATCCGACTTCAGCATGGCATTTTTGGGACCGGGTTTGCCTTCCCTCTTCGATCCCTACTCTCTCAGCCAGACTGCAGTGATGCAGCCTGTTTCCAGGACCACCACGTTGAGGTGGAGTAGAATCTTTGTCAGAGCAAAATATGCTGTGGATTTGCAATCACAACAATACAAATGATAAATACGGCTCGTCCTTCCAAAGGTACGACCACAACATATAATGGCTGACATAAGAAATTAACACCTTCTGCAGGTACTTCCCTTTTATTACTGTAAGCACACAGAATCAGGCCCACACGGCCAACAACACGTATGGAATATATAAATACAAATGCCAGAGAAACCTGCCTGAATTAATTATATTAGAGAGCCTCATACATCCCAGTATTACGGCATTATACACACTATACTGACTATCGTTCACCCTAGCGATTCAAAAAACTATAGCTAAGAAATACCCTAGACATGAACAACTCGTCATATGCGGCCTGAAGATAATCTCCACTGGGCACTACACTCATCCAGAATTACACAGATTTCTCCAACCGAATTGAATATGACGATCTCTGGCTAATTATCCATATGACGCCCCGCACAGCAAATAGCTGGCGACAGGGAAGAAATATATACGTCCGCTCGGAACGCTTAGCTAGAACTCAGACTTTTCGCGCCTTTGATTTCTTGCGGCTTCCGTCTTTGTCACATGACTTCGACGGTAAAGTTATCTCAGTGTGGCCAAAACCACAATGTTGCCAATCTGATATTTCGGCGAAATAGCGCCGTAACATCCCCCCCCCCCCCCTCCTCCCTTTTAAGAAAGAAAACGTAGTTTTCTTCCATCAGAGGAAGCTTCGCCCGACCCCCTTTGACGTTAGGACGACCATATGCCATAACAGCATCTCCTCATCTGAACCAAGAGAAAGCCATAGTTCTATCCTGCCATTGTCGATACTGCATTTTCCAAGCTCCCCAAAACACAACATACGTATGAAGTAAGCTATCCCAGGTTTTGGCAGTCGTGAAAAATAACAACGACTGTCCACACCTGATCTATCAAAACACAACATATAGTACATTCATAGTTATTCTTATCTAGGCATCCACAACAGTAAATAATCTCATAGCATAGACAATCATTTGTAACATGGTTTAAATATACATTCAATACAACTCCATAGCAAATTGCCTTTATGGCACCATGATACATAAATTACAACTGTACACCATCGTATAGCATGATCCTTAAAGTTTACAAAACCCTTATATTCTTATCAGAATAGGACTGGAAGCGTGGGTCAGACTCTAAGGTTCGGTTCGAGTTAATCGAAACAACCTACTGAACGCGAACCCGATACCTATCTCTTGCTATTTCTGAACTATCAGCAGGTGGTTGTGGAGCAGCGACATGTGCTTCCACCTGACTGCATCACGCGCACCCCACCTATTCGCGAAAACCACTCGTGCAACTTTGGTGTTGTCCCGTGTAGTAAAATCTGCGAGATAATCGCTCATTTCAGTAAGATTTTAGTCCTATGATAATAAATAACCCAGCCCGTATGTGTCTGGCTATAAGAGTCTCACACGCCAGCATCGCGCTGAATTTTGTGCCATGGTAATGCTTAGAAACGACCCCGCCGTATAAACCTACTCGCTTTCCTTGTGACGTACAATAAACATTTTTAACATTTTGCCCGATCTGATAGAGACTGCGGCAAGACTTATAATTAACAATCTGCCAGACATGTGCCGCCAAACTACTGTCTGAATTAACGTAATACTTTAACTTTAACGCCTTTAATTGTAGTGATTCGGACATTTTTTTGGTAGTGTAACACGAGATGGCAGAAATATTTAACGCCAATTCTAACACCCGCCGCGCAAAACCCAGCATTGCTTGATACGCTGTGGGATTGGCCCGATGATATATAAACACAGACAGTTTAAATTCTCGCCGAGTAAATGTATTTCTGACGTCACTCAAACAAGTTAGTTATTTGAAAAAAAATGATAGAGAGAGATGAAGGTGGAAGATGGCCGACTTGTGTAAAAGTTATATTTGACGATTGACAGTGACAAAACTGAAAATCTAAAACATAATGAAACTGACCATAAAAATCATATATTATTAAAGCTTAGTATCTCCTGAGCCCAAATATGTTTTAAAATATATGGTAGTCCAATTATTAGCCAAGTTATTGAGATAATACTATATGTCTAATAACACTATGACGGACAGACTGTGGTTCCTGCTTGTTTTTTTCATAACGTTAGTGGGAACGCCAGCTTAGAAAGAGGCATTGGAGTAAATTCAAAATCCGATTGGGTAAAAAGAGTATAGGAGTAAAAGAGGAGCGGCAGGTAAATGTTAACGAAAACTAAACATCTTTTTGTATTGGCATAACTAACGCAGACTGACCAATCGACTACCAGACACAGAGTTTGTTTGGAATTTTTTTTTTTTTTTTTTTTTTTGTAAACTACCTTTGAATTCTGGTAGTCGCAAGCTTTCCATTGGCCAGTACTAATAGATATTAGCAAAAAGCTTTAAATTCTCATCCCCAGTAGACAAAAACTTTTTCTATCAAATACGCTGAGATCAGCTGTGTTAATTTGTAAAATAAATACTTACTTCGCAGTCTGGGCAGGGCAGAGAAAAACTGAGGCCATTCTTTGCAAGTCAGCGTTATTTGTTACATATTTCTGTGAAATTGTGGTAAGAATGCTTTATGTATTAATATGTTTATTACAACTGCCAAAGTTAGATACTGCTATTGGGAAAAGTGAAGGACATGCCGGGAGCAGACATTGTTGAGTCCTCACATTGAACTGTATCTAACTGTTGTATATTGTCATGATTGTGTTTTAATATTATTGTTTTAGAATATGTTAATAAGCCTCCGTGTTCCATGAACACTGTTCAACATGCCTGGAGCGTTTATAACTTAAAAAAAAGAAGTGCAAATCATACAAAAGAAAATGTGGTTACTCCACGTTATTGTATTGAGGAAAACTATGTAAAAGTACAGTGGCGTATCTGCCATAGAGACCTGAGGTGTGGTCACAGCAAGGTGTGAGTCGTATAAAATTAGGGGCGAGTGCACCTGAATGCACGCGAGGCTGACCCCATACCACCATATGTAAATAATAATAATAAAGTGTGATCAGATATAAAAAGGCCAGGGTGTCTTTTTATTGCAGAGGTTTTATTTCCTGTTACCAGCCGGTGACAGGAAACCTGATGAGTGAGTGTAACGCCAACAAGTCTCCGGTAAATCGTTTACGCAGTCAGCAGATAGCTGGAGGAGCTTGTGTGTGCTGAGATATCTATATTTTCTGCAACGACATACTGAATTAGCCTTCTACAAAGAATCCCAGGTGATGTGTTAACATCTGGGTATATCTGACACTTCCTTTATAATAAACTTTGGTATTTCCAATCATACCCAGGATTTTATGGGGGGTGATGAAACTACAGCCCCTCCTAACAAATGACAAACACTATTAGATAATAAAGTTGTAATCTGTTAATACACCAACAGGAGAGATAGAGTGACATTATACTTATTGGACAAAGTGTCCACACATTTTAGTTAATCCTTTTTATGTAAACTATATTTTCCTCATTTTCAAAGACCTGTCCAAAAGAGATGGCGGGACAGGCAGATTAAATTGTAAAAAGAAAATATTCAATTTTAAAGAAAAACCTTAACCACTGTTTTATTCATTTCCTTATAGTGGGTTAAAGTGTTTTGTGTTTATGTACCATCATTTTCATTTCTCCCCTAGACATTAGGTACATCATACACCAGACACTAGAGCCAAAATAGTGACCGTGTGAGATCTAGGGAGGTAGCGTTAGGTTCCCTGCAAATACCTCATCATCATCTTTTAGAGTCAGGGGCCTACATGTGCTTGACCTCACACGGTTAACACAGACACAGATTTCTTTCCTTTTAGGTATAACATCATAACCTCCCCAGCAAATTAAACTTGCTACATCCCGCAATGACAATACCTCCACGAACTTCACTGGCGCGACTTCAGTAAACAGTCGTCTGAGTGTGCGCCAACTAGCATTCAGGGGAACATTACGAACCCAAACCGTGCGATCGCCAGCAATCGGGCTCTCGGATATGCCTCCACTGCTCTTATCATTGTGCCTTGGCACTTGTCGCGCACCCCGTTTCAGATGAACTTTCTTCTCGGGTGGAGATCCCTTGACCACCTGGTCATCCGCCTCGGGACTTTGGTGTTGCTGAGCCTCTGCTCCGGCTGCACCCATGGCATTATGCACTCCCCGTACATTGCCGACAATTAAATCGGCAATCGGGTCTTCGAGGACGAACGCGTTCACTCTACCCGAGAGGAACGGGGTGTCCACATTAATACACGCCTGGGGGTAAGACTCAACTTTGCCCCCAAATTTAGTACACTTTACAGTTTTGCCTGTAAGGCAGGACTCCTCGATACATGACCGACGCACCCCAATTGTGGTACACCCAGTTTCTCTTATCACTGAGACTGGTTTCTTCTCCACTATGCCCTTGCGGAGAGCCACCTTGCCAGTCTCATGCACCGCCGACAAACATGGTGCCGCATGCCCGCAGTGTAGCACTATCTTCTCGTTCGCATGGAACAGAGGATGACACCCCACACAGTCCTCGCTGTTGACTGTGTCCAACACAAACGCGGAATTCGCGTGTACGATTGGGGTAGGACACCTGTCAGCGCAATGATTATTGCCACCACAATTAGAGCACAGGCGCTCCCTCTTCGGCTCATCGCGTGGACTCTTGGTGGGGCTTTTAGATGACGAAGACCGCGCATCGGAGTCGGAAGATCGACTCTCTGAGGAACCACTCCTCTGCTTGGACTGTTTGGTTTTATGCCAAAACCGATCTTCGTCCCCAGACTCCTTGAAGCGTACCTGCTTTTGCGTTTGGCGCTCTCCTCCGTCACTATCACTTTTAAATTGTCGGTTCTGCCAGTTCAAGGGACCATTCCTATGGGATCGGAAGTTCCCATAATTTCCTCTCCTTGGCTGATAGGGACTGGAGGACCTATCATGCTTCTGCTCTTGGGACCTGTCTGCCTCGCCTGTCTGATTTCGCCATGGCGCTGAACTTTGCCGACACCAGCAATTAAGTCGTCTGACAGACCGGAACGATGGATGGGTTTGCGCGGATGGGCGAGGACATAATTGTGGCCCAACTGTGACATTGAATCAATGTCATTATGTTGACGTTCCTGAAAGAATGCCACCAAATCAGTAGAACATGAGGACAACACTTTGTCCCGTAGTATAAGGTCAACCAGGCCATTATAATCCTTTGAAATTTCTTCCAACTCAATCCATCTATTGAACAGAAGTTTGATCTTCGAGATAAAGTCCTCATAGTCTTGGTCTGCACTTGGCATCGCGTTTCTAAAACGCGTCCGATATCCGTCAGCCGTCAGACGGAAATTCCGAAGCAACCGTTCCTTCATCTTGTCGTAATCAGCCCTTTATTCCAGCGGGAGGCTATAGAAAGTCTCCATCGCAGGCCCTACTAGCACCGTGGACAACAGAGATGGCCATTGATCTCTGTCAGCCTTCCAGGCCACGCATTCGGCTTCGAACCTCTCAAGAAAAATCTAAGCAGTCGATTTTATCATTACCATTTGGCAGACGAAGCCTAAAGGGACGATGGGACTCCCTCGGAGTTGAGTTCTGACCCCTCGCACCCACTTCTAATCTCTTCAATTGTATTTCTTTATCAATCTTTTTCTCTTCCAGAGCTATTCTCATTCTCTCCTTTTCTAACTCTAACTCTCTATCCTCTTTCATCTTCTTTTCTTGTAATTCGAACTCTCTCTCCTCTTTCATCTTCTTTTCCTGTTATTCTCGTTCCAACTTCTTTTTTTGAAATTCTAATTCTCTCTCCTCTTTCATTTTCTTTTAATGTAATTCTCGTTCCAACTTCTTTTCTTGAAATTCTAATTCTCTCTCCTTTTTCATTTTCTTTTCCTGCAATTCTCGTTCCAACTTCTTTTCTTGAAATTCTAATTTTGCCTTCTTGAGCTCTCGCTCTTCGGCACGTAGATCTCTTAAGGCATCCTGGTTCTCTTTTTATTGGAATTCTGCCTTGGCATAATCCAACAATTCTTTTCCTGTGTACCCAGCTTCCTTCCTTGCCTAGCCGCATGAAACTATCATAGTCCATGATGTACACTTACAATACTGACTACTATTCTATAAATAGTATCCACTACTCAATAACATGTACCAGAACCTCATATATCTTATAGAAGTCTGTGGCTGAAAATTATGTAATATGCTAGATTACAATTTATTTGCCCTGATTCAGAATTTTCTGAGTCAGGACCAACAACAAAATGAAATTTATGGTTTTATTTACATAAATATTAATAACACACTGGATCTTCTGTCCATACAAAGGACTACTATAATCAAATTATGTTTAAGTATGTCTCTAAACTGGGTGACACTGGTAACTAATGGTGGGGTGGGGTGTTGTCATCATTCCCCTTCTTTATATTAGTATCTTGTGGGAAAAGTTATTGAATAATCAAAGTTTTTATGTCTCTGTTAATAAAGTCAGTGGATAACCGTTGTAGTGCCGACACATAGGCACTTATCTGTAGGTTGATAGTAGATATGATGTTGACAATTTCTTTTCGTTCACTCGAATGACCAGACTGACACAGTCCCTGGTGTAGTGTAGTATAGTAGACCGCTTGGTCCAGTAAAGTTTCAATTTCTCTCTCTCTCTCTCTCTAGTAAATTCACAAGGGTCCTGGTACTACCATAGGACCAGAACAAAAAACCCTGAAACAAGGTTATGATTCTTTATAACATGTCTACAATAACCTGCCACAATTAATACATGGCATAATTCAATAAAAGAAAAGGGTCAGATCTCTCTGACCACCCCATGTCAACCATTTTCCTCTGAGATAACAACTCATACCAGTGCTCCTGTTCTTTTCCCTAATGGCTACAACGCCTCTGACACTGCAGCAATTATTCTCTCTCATAAAATAATGTGGGTTAGCCTTTCCACAGGTAACTGTGGAAATTATTTTAAGTTATACAACTCATGTCAATGTTTACTGCTTGGGTGCAACACCACAGGCCCTGCATAAGTCTGCTGGGGACCTCTGTACTTAGTCGTAAAGCCTTCCCAAACAAGCAGTATCTCATACACCAAATTTGGTTGTAATAATAAGATTAATAAATCCATTCTTACCACAATTCAAAGAAATATCACAAACATACGTTGACTGGCATTAGCATTAATATGTAGGTTCAGCTTTGCCCCGGTCCAGACTGCCAATGTTTATTATTTCACTCTAGGCACTGCTGTTCTCAACGCAGCTTGCTTTCAAAACTTTCTATATCAACTGGCGACAAGCCTTTGAAAGCTTTTGCCAATATTAACAGACCGGCCCAATCAGCGAGATTCTAGTTTTTCAATTCAAATTTAAAAAAAACCAAATTCCAAACTTCTAGGAGTGAGTCTTCAAAATATAGTTAGCTTTTTTTGCTTAACCAATATCCTCCCTCCTATACTCTTCTACCATCCAATCGGATTTGAATCAATCTAATGCCTCTTTTTTTAAACTGGCGTCCCCACTAACGTTATGGATAAATGAGCGAAACCAACAGTCTGTCCGTCTTAGTGTTCGTAAACATATAGTATTATTTCAATATCTTGGCTAATAATTAGACTACCATATATATTAAGGCATATTATTGCTCAGGGGATCCTAAGCTATCTTTTTATATGATTTTTATGGCTATATTATTTGTCGTTTAGATTTTCAGTTTTGTTACTGTTAATCGTCAATTTCAACTTTTCCAAAAGTCGGTCATCTTTCCTCCTCCTTTTCTATCATTTTTTCATTCAAATAAATCAACTAGTTGTGTTACGTCAGAAATACACTATTCGGCGAGAATTGAACACTGTCTGTGTGTTTATATATTCTGGTTTGTCCAACAGAGAGGTTATAGTATTAGTCCCGCGGACAGAACGAAGAGGTGTTTTTGCCAAGCGTTGGTAGTATAGGCGTTAATTATTACAGTCGTTTCGTTCTTACGACTGAAAATGTCCGAGTTACTACTAATTTAGGCGTTAAAGTTAAAATCGTACGTTAATTCAGACGGTAGGTTGGTGTCACAGTTCTGGCAGATCGTTAATTGTAAGTCTCAAAACCGAAACTAGGCAAGTGGGTTAGGTTTTACGGCGGGATCGTTTTATAAGCATTTCCTCTGCACCAAAGGCAGCGCTATACTGGCGTAGAGACGATTTTAAGCAGACACCTACGGGCGGGTTTATTTATTATCATAGGATTAAAATCTTACTGAATTTAGCTATTATTTCACAGATTTTACTATAGTGTTGTACTATGACAATATTTGTAATCTCAGTATTGTACCTAATACCAGAAAGTTTACAATTGGCAAAAATGAACACGCCACAAATGAAAAGACAAACACTAAACGGAACGATAACTATCAGTCACGGTGAATAAGATGACAGACCAGATAAGAGCAGGGGTAGACTGATATATACACCGCATGACTGTCCACGAACGAAAACAAGGGATACCTGTTAACGTATTTACAAGATAGCAAGAAGGAACGAGAGATCACACCACTTAAACACAACAAAAGAATTACTGATTGTGCAGGACAATGTAAATACAAACTCAACCAATACACCTAACAAAACAGGGCTAGGAATGTTAAGTAGGGCAGTCGCAGGAAACACCACTAAACATGCACAGCCACACCCTAGAAAGGAATCAGTCTAATCCAATCTTTTCCAACAAATAAGAAAAGAGAGCATTAAACTCGCCACCCGTCCACCCTTGAACTCACAAATATAATATTAAACACAGCAGACTAAACAATAACAATGATGTGTTGAGAGCTAACTCCTTCACTAGCCACTACCACCTAAATCACACCAGTCAAAATATACTAAATAACATAACAGCAATACTAACACTATAACATATCAAAGATATAATATGTAAATACCCCACGTAATAGGAACTATAGTGAAAGATCCCACATAACTACCTAACACCTTATAGAAATACAGACTAAATTTCTTCCAAAAAGCGAGGAAAAAACCAAAACAAAAGGAAAGAAAACAATAACAAATCAATAAGCAAACCTGAAGAACCAGACGTAGAGCAGAACAAAACTTGTTGCTAAACTAACAAGACCCCGACACAACTATCCCACTACTCTAGAGAACCAGACTGAGCGATAAGTAGGATCAGGTGAATAGAGAGAAAAGAAAATTTTAAAGGAAGAAAACGGAATTTAATGGACAAACAAGAAAAACATAAATGTAACAAATCATAGTATCAAGGTCTTTGTCTTGTGTGGACTGACATATACTGTATAATAGGGGAACAACAGAAGTGATTGCGTCATTAATAAGGCTAAGCTGCCCATTGTAATCTTCCGGTGTTATCTTGCGTTTCGCACTAATGACCGGTCATCAAAGCATCTTTTTTTGGGTATGCCTAGCTGGTCGGGAGGACAGTGTGATTCGCTTGTATAGCTAAGCTGTGTTGTCGTACGGAAGGTCCGGGGTTCAAATCCTGGGTAAGCCACTCACGTCTGTTGTTTTTCTGTTGTCTAGTGTTCTACTTATTTATTTCTTACGAGTGCCTGAAAACATACCTTTATGTTTGTCTAATATTTATTGACTATCGCTCACCCTAGCGATCCAAAAAATAATAGCTAAGAAATATCCTAGACATGAACAACTCGTCATATGCGGCCTGAAGATAATCTCCACTGGACACTACATTCATCCAGAATTACACAGAATTCTCCAACCGAATTGAATATGGCGATCTCTGGCTAATAATCCATATGACGCCCCGCACAGCAACTAGCTCGCGACAGGGAAGAAATATATACGTCCGCTCGGAACGCTTAGCTAGAACTCACTGACTTTTTGCGCCTTCGATTTCTTCCGGCTTCCGTCTTTGTCACATGACTTCGACGGTAAAGTTATCTCAGTGTGGCCAAAACCACAATGTCGTCAATATGATATTTCGGCGAAATAGCGCCGTGACAGTCTTGGCCAGCTATGGTTCACTGACCCTGACGCAAGCAGTCAAGCTATGGGTCGCTGACTGCATTCTCTCTTGCTGCATCTTTGGGTCCCTTCCATGTGTATAATTTCCTTGGGTGGTGTTCAAAAAAGGTGTTACATATGACCAGCTGGTTTTCTTCACAGAAATGGATAAGTCTGTCTCCTCTATCATTTCTTGTCCCTAATCCATACTGTCCTACTATTTTCTTGTATTTTCCTTTTCCTACTTTTGCATTCATATCACCCATTACTATTAACACATCTGTAGATTTGACTGGTTTAAGTGTATTTTTTAGCTCTTCGTAGTATTCTTCTATTTCTTCCTCGCTATGATCTTTAGTTGATGCATAAGTTTGTAAGATTGATATGACTAATGGCTTTGCTCTCATCTTTAGTAATATCATTCTGTCATTGTGTGTCCAGTATCCACATACGTATTTTTCTAACTCCTTCTTTATAAACATTCCTACTCCTCTTTCACGTTTTTCTCCTCCTCAGTGTATAAGCGTGTATTGGTCTCTTTTTATGTAGCCTGTATCCAATAGTCTTGCCTCTGCAACTCCCAGTATATCTAGTTTCATGTCTGTTGCCTCTAATATTAGATTGTCTAGCTTTCCTTCTCCATTTAGAGCTCTAACGTTCCATGTTCCTACTGTTGCCTCTAATATTAGATTGTCTAGCTTTCCTTCTCCATTTAGAGTTCTAACGTTCCATGTTCCTATTTTTTAGGCTCCTCCTACTAGTTATTAGGTTGTCTTTCTCAGAATGCTCCCTTTCAACAGAATTTGAGGTACACTCGTCATTATATACTTCCTTACTCATTAGAGGAGTTGCCTCTTCCCTGTTAATTTGTACAGTAGATTCTTCCCCAGGGGACAGAGAGTTCTCTACATATCGGTTCTTATCTTTTGGTTGTGATCTCATTACATTCTGTAGGATGAACGTGGTAAGGCCCCAGTCTCTTCCACGGTGGCTAGCCGTTGTCTTTTTCTATGTCCGACACGCCTCTAGTGCGCCACGCAGTTTGCTGTTCCGCTTTGCGAGCCGTCGATCTTCTTAGATTCCTCCGCCTCACTCACCGTCTCAGTCTTTGTGTACTAGGGATAGACATTCCCTTGAGTAAGAAACAGATAGGTGTAACAAAATAAAAATATAAAAGGCATGATGAGTTTTCAATGCATTGGGAAGTACAGTAGAAGGAAATAAAAACAAATCGAGTCCAAAATGTAAATAAAAATCTTAAATTCAAATGTCAAGATTATCCTATTGTCTGCTTCTTATTTATGGAGTCGCGGTAGCATAGTGGTTAGTGCACTGGCTTCCTAGCGCAGTGGTCTATGGTTCGATCCCCAGATGAGGCGGGAATTTTTTAGGCCACAAACGGCTCCTGGGTCGACCCAGCCCCAAATGGGTACCAGAGCAACTCTGGGAAGGTTAAGGCGGCCGGCGTGATGCCGACCACATCACCCCTCGTGTGCCGACGGTCAAGATAATATGGGCCTAACACCATATTCCCAATATGCCTCAATGGGCGTGTAACGGGTTCCTTTACCTTTTTTACTTTACCTGCTTCTTATTTGGTCTTTGGCCACTGACTGACAAAGTTATCAGTGACCATTACGCCTAGTTGCGTTTTGCAGGGCAGCAACAAACTGTCTCAACTTTGCTCGGTTGGCAGCCATTCTTCGTGTTGTGCCCCAGCCCTGGTTCATACGTTGCCCCTCTCCCATAACAGTTCTCCGCCTACTGTATGGCTCTGAAACACTGAGAACAACAAAAATGACAAACAGCGACATAAGACTTTCATAAATATGTGTTTACGGAGAAATGACTAATTAAAATAGTATGACTTACTTCCTTACCTCTACACCTCACGGTAGAAGGGGAACGACTAAGTAAGTAAAACTTACTTCCTTACTTAGTCGTTCGTCTTCTACCGTAAGGTGTAGAGTGTGGAAGACAGAGCGCCGTATTATCCTATCGGCTGTCTTCCTCTTGGCCTAGTTCCATTCTAGTCCTCGGTCCTTCAGAGATTATCTAACGCAGTCCTCCCAGCTGGCTCTGGGTCGTCCTGGAGATCTGGATCCTGGCTCTTAGTTTCCCATACTTGTTGTGGTAGCCGATCTACTCCCATTCTGCAGACATGACCAAACCATCCTAGTTGGGACTGTTCTACTTGGGATTGCAGGGGTTTACTTTTTAGGCCCTGACGTTTCGTCTGGTTGCGGACCATGTCTCTTCTTGTTACTTCAAACAATAGCATGACAAGAAAGTGGAATCATGAAAGGAACCAGACAAGTACCAATGGAACACGATGTGAGGAGAAGAAAATGTCATAGGACAGTATGCACGTTAACAAAAACCAGCTGATAGCATTACAAGGCAATAAGTATTCTGGAAGCTGACGATGACGTTCTTCGTTTGGCGTTATTTATATCCTTCAAATGGAATAAAGTCATTCTAAGAATTGTTCATATTTTCCTTTATACCTCCGTATCGAGGCTTAAACTGTTACTAAATCGTTTCGGCACAAATTTGCAAATCATAGCTTGGGGGTAGTACGGAAAACATGCTTTTTGATACATCAAATGCATTTTTTAATGTCATAAAACCTTGCTTAATCGATTCCTCGATGAGTTTTTCCATTGACAAACGTTAGAAATTTTAAAATTCCAGTTTCCCACTTCTGGAAACTCTTGATGCTGAAGAAATGTTGCTGTAAATATCCATTACAGAACAACAGTCTATTTAGCACTTCATAATAATCTTCTAGTTAACTTCAATTTTTTTTTTTTTTTTTTTTTTTTTTTTGCTACCGGGCACTGAAACAATAAGTAGAGATGAAAATAAATCATTTGAACACGTCTTCTTTCTCTGGATGAATCCAACTAACAATAGCCATATTTCACTGCAAGATACTTACCAACAAGTTTTGGAATCAAACATATATATTTCCGCAACCATGTAGACAAGGTTGCGGAACCAGTATTCACATCAAAATAAGAATGTAAAAAGGTATTGCTTTGCGCCCCCCCCCCCCCTTCCCCCTCCCCAATTAAAAAAAAAAAATATTTAGAATACCTAAATTGAACTGTACCTTCAGTACTACATTGGGGTCTTGACTTCCGTTAATACCGACATCTGATATTCCGAGGAACCGATTTACTTTCCATGAGAGCTTGCATGGACCGATGATATTTGTAGGAACCGATGAATTCCTAATACAGCTGTGAATACTGCATTGGTGAAAGAAAGAGCAAGGAACGTACCTCGCATCTTCACTCAAAACTTATCAGCTGAAGAGATGAAGACTGTATTTTATTTTTGAGACCGTTTAAGGAAAAGTAATTTTAAAAAGCCCTTAACACTGAAAACACCGAACGCTAACGTTTAAAATGAAAAACGAAGTTATTTCTTGCGTCTATAAATTGCAAAAGGATCGTCTAAAAACAGTCCATTTGGGCAGCATTTTTTTTTTTTTTTGGCCAGTGTGAAAAATCAAATCTTCGATCGGTACATTTTTATGTAACCTCTTTCATTTTCTCTCCTGTGCCCTTCCTTTTGTTTTTTATCACCTGCTCCTTATCGTTGTTTCGCTTTCATCGTTCAAAACTTTCTGATAATATCCTGTCACACCTCTCACTCACCTCTCTCTCCTTGTTATTTTCTCCTTTGTTATCGGCGAAAGAGTGAACCCGCCACATTGATTTTTCGCTCATCGCTAGCTCCAGACAGAGTAAGAGTCTACACTGAGAGACACTCCTATTGTTAACTCCAACTTCTTGTCTGGCAAGATACGTGCTATCAGGTTGCCGCATGATAAGGTGCGAGCTCGCAAACATGACATGATGAAATACATTATAGATCTCACTGGAATGGAAGAAATGATCATCTTGGACAATGATGTAATACTTCCGGCCGATGGACTTTGCTGTGATAACAATTACAAGGAAATAACATCTAGGGGGAGATTATAATGTTAGATCTGTGAAGTAGTGAGTTTGTAAACAGGACAGGCGAAACGGAAGAAGCAAGACCTTATATGATCATGAAAGACAGGCAAATTCATTTGTAAATGACATGTAAAGAAAGTATCTTGTGTGTCATGCAGAATGCTCTACGCGAGGGTTGTGGGGTAAAAAAGTCCACTACCAATATCAGACACAAATTCATGGTTGAATTGGCATGGAAGTGCTAAAACAGACCTCTTCTGATTGGAGCTTTTTCCAACGAAACCACATGGATAAGTGGGCGAAAATGTCCCTTATAATCTGCAAAATTTTTAGACTACTTCACTGCATTTCCATCTCGTCAAAAACAAGTTTTCCCTATGAAAGAAGTCTAAATTCATTCTCGATAATCAGGGCAAGTTGGAATATGTAAATTTTATCATTTTATATTTTTGTATTTAACATGTGTAAATTGCGTGTTGATGTACATTGTCATACAAGGCTGGCAACTTCAGCATATAAGTGGTCTGAGTTTCGGAATTCAAACCTAGCAGCGTCATGCTCCAGTCTACCCAGCTGTTAATGGATACCTGACTTCCCTCTTGAGTTAGAGAATATCTGGAATGAGACCACCTTTACCTTATGTTGTAAACAAATATAGACCGCATGCCAAACGTGCGCTGTTATCAAGAGCCGGTTAAGTACCCTACTGAAGTAACTAATATACCTGTCAGGTAACTCAGTTTTAGGGTCCAGTGATATCCATTCTGTACAAGATTCAGTCTTTACGATGAAAAAAAAAAAAATTAGGCGTCGATAACTGCTGATAAGAGTTGGAGCTATAAATGTGTCATCTTCTAGTAAGATTTACAATTTTACGAAGATTGGAAAACCTTCAGTCGATAATAAAACCCACACATGGACAAGAGTACAGCGATTCTAAGCCAAACACAGAACACTCTTCTTGAAACAGGAAGCACAATTTTTGTGTGGTGCTGAGTTGGCAGTGTGATTAGTCATGATTCATTTAAGCGATGTTCATAGTGTCCTGGGCTCGATTTCCCGGTAAGCCTATCATTTTGTGTTACTTTACTGTTGTCTAGATGTCTACTTCTTTATTTCTCACGAGAACCTGCAATATACCCATTTTGTTTATTATGTACTGTTTGCATGCTTCTGGTTTCCCTTAAAATTTGTTTCTTAAAGCATGTAGCCTTCGATCATTCAATAATATGTCTGTGTGTGCGTATGCTTTATCGTATGATAGGCAAAATCATCATCATCACGATACTCATTCTCATCCTCAACCTCATTCTCATCATCATCATCATCGTCAATGAGCACAAACCTTTAACAAATTCATATCAACTCATCCTGTCCTGTGCCATCTGCTGAATTTCTGTTATACCTTCGTAGTTGTTTTAATTTCTGTTATACCTTCGTAGTTGTTTTAATTTCTGTTATACCTTCGTAGTTGTTTTAATTTCTGTTATACCTTCGTAGTTGTTTTAATTTCTGTCATCAGTTCTCTTCTCCGTGTGTTTTTCGATATCCCCATACGTTTTTTTACCCTGGGTATTCCATATCAAGGACTGCTTTGTTAATTTGGTAATGTCGTTCCAGAAATTTGATTCTGAGACAGTATTCTTCTTCTCCCTCAGACTTCTACATAAATGACTCTAATAAAGGCAGTAGTCAGCTCAAGATTTCTGACATCTCCGAACAGTTTTTCGTGGTTAGAAGTGAGTTGTTGACATTTGTCACTCCGTTCACAGCTGTATGTTGGGCAGACCTGGAGCAGGTGTTCAGCTGTCATTGGGCTGGTGTCACAGGAGCAGAGATCTGTTGTACTAGTCCTGTACTTGTAATATAGATGGTACCCCAACCTATTGTGTCCAGTGCGTAGCTGGAAAATGATGACCTGGTCTCATCTTAGTAGCTGGTGATAGGCATCATCTTTTGTTTTTGTTTTTTTCTATAACCAGCGGCACTCGAGCTTTCCAGCTCTTTCGGCCCAATGACATGTCATTGCGAGGCTGGGGGGTCAGTGGACTTTCCTTCCAACCCGGTCAGGAGCTTCGCTCCTTCCCATCCACACGGGATTTATGTGCAGGAGCCGTTCAGGTTATTCAGTCAAATTTCCGGTCGTAAACATTTCTTCAAACGCCGACGGCCGGGTTTGAACCATGAACACCTGGTCGCCAGTACAACGTCGTAGCCATTACACCAGCGCGGCTCCCGGCATCATCTTTTATGTGACATGGGTGTTCTCTGAAGAACTGAGAAATGAAGTGTAGCTTTCAATATATGGAGAAAAAATGTTTGCAAATTTTGGCACATGTAAACGGAATCTGAAAGAGAAGGACTGGCTTCTTTTTATTTTTCTAGTAAAAGAATCGAGAAACTTGTTATTAAACACATAAACACAATGCTTAGTTTAACCACATCATATTAATAATAATCTATCGGCTCCATAGATGTTCTCAATACATAATAACTGTCGTAAAATATTCTAATCCACATATATAAATTAAAACGTAAATGTAAAGCCTAACACATAACTTCTATAAAAGGAAAGAAGAATGGTAAAGAACAGTGCTGTCACAATGACTGTACTCGAAATCCCCCTTGTTTTCTCCTGCGTCTGCAAATTGTAACGTTTCACGTTGATAGTAAAAGCCTTCTGCAGCATACACGCGTTTCCCCAACACAATAAAATGTGTACTCCATTTCTAAGAAAAACCTTGAGATACGCAAGATGACCTAGATTTAAAATTCCATTCATGTCATTTTATACACTACGTTACCAAAAAAACGAAAGACAGATGGACTAAAGATAGAAAGAAAGGGAGAGGCTGAAAGCCGGAACGCAGGCAATACTACCACAGTCGCGCGATACACAATTGCTGCCATCACGCGTGTAAGGCCACAAGCACTAGCTTTTTTTTCAAATCGACAGTGATAAAACGAGAGTTAGGTTTTAAAAAACTTACAAAACGCTTATTAGGAAACATGACATTCTACTGTTTATGTCTGAAATCCTGACATTAGTATGACAGTACAGCAGACACCCTAAAGTTTGGAAGTGAGGAGGTGGCAACAGCACGACTATCCTGGAAGAAAATGCTTATTTTGAACGCCGCCACTTAGCTCCTTTAAATTTGTATATTTGGGTTCCTTAGGACTTGCTGACAAAGAATATGTTAAACGTTACGCAAATAGTCTAGGAATTACCAAATTATAGCCAAAAGAAAGAGTGAGGGATGTCAGACAACACCCAAATCAGAATCGCTCAGTGGCAGATTTTCACCCCACCATTGTACGGGAAATGGGTCTCCATGTTAAATCCGATTTGATTGGAGCGCAATAAATGTAAGGCTAAACACGATTAGTCGGGCTATAAATACTATCTTGTGTTGTTAGGGGAAACGTGAGTAGGAGTACTTTTTTGAAAAGCTGTGTAAACATGGCACGATTGGTTAGACCTGCCAATATAGTCAATTAGAGGCGTCAGGTCAGCACCACATTTGCAAATAAACTTACTACAGAACCAGTGCGTTGAGCGCCAGTGCATATTTTTCTAAATAAAAGCCTGGGACATCGGCAGATCGAAATTGTGCTATATTCATTGCCAGTCAACGTAATTCTGTATTATTTCCATGAATTGTGGTAAGCTTGAAATATTTGATATCTTTTAATGAAAATTGAATGTAAATTGATAACACTGACAAACAACATTTTTCTTTCTTATATAAGAATAAGTGTTCTTAGGTCAGTTTCTTGCGCTGATTTCAAATTTGAAATCCGTTTATCTCTATCACGTCGGGTTCTTAAGATATTTGTGAATAAATATATTTTTGGGAAACCGTTATTTGCTCCATTTCATTTTTACTATATAACTTTTTAAAAATTAATAAAATGCAAAATAATTTTATACTGCTAAAAGATGCATGACATATGTTACGTTATATTTCAAATAGTTACTGTATTTTGAAATAATTCTGAGTGAAATATGGCTTCTAGAAGTTGTAGAAATTCGGCTGATCTGTTCTGTTACGTGTGCGGATATTTTACCGATCGTGTTCACAAGAAAAACTTTATACCATTGCTTAAAAAACATATGAACTTTATTTCGATTCGAAAGTTGATGATGCAAATAAATCTTGGAAGCCAAATGCAGTTTGTTCGACTTGTGCAAATACATTGGCAGGTTGGTTACGAAAATCGCCGAAGCATAAGTCGATGCCTTTTGGAGTGCCAGTAATATGGCGTGAACCGACAAATCACGCTACTGATTGTTACTTCTGCTTGACAAATATCTATGGTTTCACTTTTAAAACTAGAAAGTCTGTGGTTTATCCAAATATTGAATCGGTTTCGAAACCAGTGCCTCATGATCCAATCACGTGTCCCATCCCAGTTCCACCAGAACAATATCCGTTGAATGTGAATGAACCATCAGAAAGTGATAGTTTACCTGCTTTAGAAACTAATTCTGACTCGGATTATGTACTGGTGAATGATGGTGTTCACTTAATTAACCATTCAGAACTTTCAGATCTAATACGTGATCTCGCTCTCACCAAAGGACAAGCGGAATTACTCGGTTCACGACTCAAAGAATGGAATCATTTAGCGCCCAATACTCCGATATCTAAATTTCGTCATAGACACAGAGAACTTGTTCAATACTTTGAGATGGATGATGACATTTGCTATTGCAAAGATGTAAAAGGTCTAATGGTGCACCTCGGTCATGAGAACATAGTCAACGAATGGCGACTTTTCATCGACTCTTCCAAGACTAGTCTAAAATCCGTGTTATTGCATAATGGAAATTTATTTTCATCAATTCCAGTTGCCTACTCTGTTCATATGAAAGAAACTTATGACAATATGGCTATACTTTTGGCAAAAATAAAGTACAATGACTACCAATGGCGGATTTGTGGAGACCTAAAGGTCATTGCAATTCTCACGGGCATGCAGACTGGGTATACTAAATTTTGTTGCTTCCTATGTGAATGGGACAGCCGCAACAAACAGGAACATTATGCAAGAAAGGTGTGGCCTATCAGGGATCGTATGCAGCTTGGGCATAAAAATGTAATACACGAGCCATTAGTTAACAAAGACAGCATCATTTTACCACCGTTACATATAAAGTTGGGGCTCATGAAGAATTTCGTAAAAGCGTTAGATAAAACGAGCAAAGCTTTCACTTATCTTCGAGAAAAAATTCCGCAAATTAGCCATGGAAAGATAATGGAAGGTATCTATGTAGGACCTCAGATTAGGAAAGTTATTGCAGACAAACAATTCGAGAACTTGTTACATGGTAGTGAACTTCGCGCATGGATGGCATTCAAATCGATCGTCGATAACTTTCTGGGAAATCACAAATCTGTCGACTATGTGCATATTGTTAAGCAGTGCATAGATGCATACAGAATTATGGGCTGTAACATGTCCCTCAAAATCCATTTGCTCGATTCGCATCTTGACTTTTTCCCTGACAACCTTGGCGAAGTCAGCGATGAACATGGAGAACGATTCCATCAAGATATCGCCGTAATGGAGTCACGTTATCAAGGACGGTGGAGTGTGACCATAAAAAAAAGGTAAAGGAACCCGTTACACGCCCATTTAGGCATATTGGGAATATGGTGTTAGGCCCATATTATCTTGACAGTCGGCACACTAGGGGTGATGTGGTCGGCATCACGCCGGCCGCCTTAACCTTCCCAGAGTAGCTCTGGTACCCATTTGTGTGGAGTGTGACCATGCTTGCCGATTATTGTTGGATGCTTCATCGCGATGTACCACATGCCATTCACCGACGAAAGTCGACTGCAAAGAAATTCAAGCCTACATAACTGTTATACTTCTTGTACAAATGATGTTGTAATACTGTATGCGTTGTTAAAAAACTTCAATTGCGTATTTCTAGAGATCCCGACCTGATAGAGAAAAATGGTTTGCAGATTTAAAAACAGCGCATTAAAATTGACCAGAAAAACATAGAAATGTTAGAGAAAGAAAAAAAATTTTTTTTTTTTTGTTAGTCAGTGTAATTTATGTCTGTATATATGTGTGGTTCAGTAGCGAACATGAGGTGAAGCCTATATAGTGCTCCAACCTGAACAGAAGGTGTCGGAGGAAAGTAAAACTACATGGAATTGCCAAACAGTACACTGACACCTATTTTATTGACTAGAAAGAAATAATGCTGGAATTGCAGAGGCGTAGTAACCATTAGGGAGGAATATACTGGTGAAAATTGTTTCAGATGAAGATAGCAGTTGGCCTACCGCTCTGAACTCAGTGTTTGTTATGTATTGTGCTCAGTGTAGAAATAGAGTATAAATTAGTTCTGAAGTAGGAGGTACAACCTTCTTGTTTCAGGGACCGTGGTCTTAAAGCTATTGAGCAACACCTGGTCGGAGCTTTGCTGAATCCAGAGGCGGACAGCATACTCCTTGGTCCATATAGCAAACAGTGAGGTGTCTCCAGAACACAGGGAGGCTATCGAGCAGAGGAGTCTTTTCCTGCCGCCATCACGAAAGATAAGCCTATGTGGCCAGCGGAGCTCAACATTATGTAACCCCATCTTAAACTGACATTGTATAAAAATGAGAGGGGAAATTAATTGTTTTAATGAACGGAACTGAGAACATCTCCAATACTAGTTCCAACAGAAACAAACACTTGAAGTCATGATGACAAATAACAACATAGCCTGAAAAAACAAAACCAGTATTACCTTATATTACTACTACACAACTGACACGCATAGGATAATATTAATAAAATATGTCACTACAAGATTCATATTGATAAATTCTGTACATATAACTTGTAATTAAAATTGATTGTGATTCCTGGTTCACTTTGTATTTGAATCAGGACACATATATATTAGTGACAGTAATTAATACATATTTATATTTGAAAATTTACCAGTGCCTCATTTAAGAATAGTCTTATAGAGTGTTAAATGTGTGTGAGTGTCACAGTGTTGTCACGTGTGGTGGAATAAATTAAATTGTTTATCTGTCTGTTGTTGTTGTGACTTACACTTCATCATATACATACCCTAGACATTCAACGTAGTCATCACAATATTCCAGAATAATTCTGACTGAGGTATAAATATGTGGTAGCAAGTAAGGTCATCTGTAATACACTACCCTTATTGGATACAGATACCTTCACAGCTGATCTCAGTCAGTACACTAAGTCCCCTATAAATATTTATAATATCCCACTTTACCACAATAACGACAAAACTGGCTGATTTTGAAACTAAATAAATCGTTAAACCAACATGGTACTGTGTGTTACCGGGGCCCGAAAGCGGAGCAAAGAATAGTGTCACAGAGTATGAAAATCGAACATCTCGATCAGTCGCTTTACTCCCACAGTCACCCCTCATTTTTTTTTGCAAGCAAATCGTCTAACGTGGGTTTCCCTCGCTTCCTAATTAGCATGTACGTTGGTTACGTGTAAGCCATGCCTCTCTCACTATCCGCATTACTTATAATTAGCCACGCCTACCTGTCTTCTTTTCACGCGCTATCTAAGGCAGATATTTTGATTCATAACTGTCATTCCTTCAAAAGGGGGCGGGCCAGGGCGTTGGCCCACTGTACAACAAACACGTGGATGTAGAATTGTATGAAGTTCATTACACGTCTGGCATTTTGCCGAGATCTGAAAACCTTTGTTGTTGATTAACACCAGGTAACAGAGCAGACGGAGAACCCCGTTGCCTGGGGAAAAAGTCTCCGCTGGAACGACGATGTCGTCGGCAAAGGTTTGTAAAAAAGCCTTCATTCGGGAATTGACCGTAGAATTTGCCCTAGGTGCGAATTTTCGCGTTAAGGAGGGAAAGAACGGCATTTCTAAATATATACCTCGCCTCCCTAACTCAGTTATCAGTTGCTCCAGGATTTTCTGAATATTCTAGCTCGCTATTATAAGAGATCGGCTACCACGACAAGCATGGGAAACAAAGAGCCAGGGATCCAGACCTCCAGGACGACTCAGAGTCCGCTGGGAGGACAACATTAGACAATCTTTGAAGGACCGAGGACTAGAATGGAACCAGGCCAGGAAGAAGACAGCTGATAGAATGGTCTGGCGCTCTCTCTTCCAAACCTCTACACCTCACGGTAGAAGGGGAACGACTAAGTAAGTAAGTAAGTATTATAAGAGCCATATTACAAATTGAATACTTTAATACGTGGAGATAATTTCAGTTTCCTGATTTGCGGTAATAATATTATTAGCATTTAAGTGTTTTAACGTGTTTAAGTTTCATTATATTTTACTGGGATTTTTGTGTTAACTGAAAAGTATTAAATAAACATATAGCAAATTCCTCCAGCTGTAAACGTAAATTTAATTACCTTCTATTTCCCCAGTGAGAGATGCTTCAAATAATTATAAGCCGCTAGGCGATTTATAATTGACGAAATACCATTTAATTCTATTCATATGTGTGTAATTTTATAAACGACTAGTGTTCATATCTCGTGTTAAAACCGTTAATATAAACTAGACACTCGTGGGTTTTTTTTAATATATATAATTAAATACCAGAGTGATTAACAGGTCTTAACTAAACGCGTAGTGTGTTAGGATATGATTTATATTATGATTACATGTTCATCTATTTTCTACATCTAGGCTGGTCATACCCTTGCAATCTAGCGGTCTTACCGTATTACGGTCTTATGTTCTTAAACATCCAGACATTGTTGTGAAATCTGTTTACATCACGTCAGAGAGTGTCACAGCCACCTGAGGCTAGACCATACTGGGACAATATATTTACCTATTAATTCCCAGGACGGTGCCACCACAATAGAAACACTTATCCCAAGCTAATATCTGCAGTGAAAGGAGGAATATCCAGGAAAATACTAACGCATCAATTTCAGCGACTCCCGGGAAAAAGCAGTCAGCAAACCGGATAGTCTAGGGCTGCAATTGACAACAAATCTGACTGAATAGCCATAATACCTGTTAGTGTTTAAATTCCATGTAATGTATGCTGTGTCAACATTTTGGTAAGCAAATCTGAAAGTGGCCACTGTATGCGTGTAGTGAGTGAACGGATAGAAGAAAACATATTTCTTATGTTACCACTAACATACCAATTCTCTTTAGTTATTTCTCTCTAATCTGAGTGTTCACGGGATAAGTTAAATTAAGGACTTATTCTTTACCCGTCCTGACTATTCCCCACTCCCACTGTTAATTTTTGATCTCTTTGGGTTAACTACCTCTGTTGGAATTTTCCTTGTTTTCCTTTATAAGAGGGAGGGCCTAGTAGATTAGATGTCATTTTTGTCTTTAAACTATAATTCATTGATGTAAATGCTTTCTTGATGTTATGATATTTCTAGTGAAAATAAACATAATAAACCTTAAGCTATAGTGTTGGTCAAACCCCTGCCCTTATATATATATATATATATATATATATATATATATATATATATATATATATATATATATATATATATATATATATATATATATATATAATATATATATATATATGTTATCCATAGTTTGTTTTTCACGTCTGTACGTATTTCTGTCACAAAACTGTGTGTACGACGTGAGTGTAGTGTAACCTGTATTTTGTACAGGGAGAGAAAGTGCGTCTAACTTAAAATATAGTCGTAAGATAGGCTGGATTAGAGCAATTACTCAATCCAAGACTGTTCTTTCCCTTACACTATCACCCTCGTGAAAACATAACATATTTCTTACACCTTACTCTCACATAGTTATCACTATCACCTCTGCTCGTACGGGACCACAAATATCTAGATCTATCTTATCAAAAATTACGACAAATAGTAGCACTGTTCCCTACCAAGCATGTCGTAGAAAGCGACTAACGAGGGTTGGGCATGGGGCTGGTTACCCCATACCGTAAAATAAATGTTCAACCACAAAAACTTCAACAAACATAGATAAGTGGGTGCTTGCGTAGAATAGAAGGATTAAAATGGTATGACAAGGTTACCAATGTGGAGCTGATGACAAGAACCAGACAAGTGCCAGTGTAACAAGAGATTAAAAGAAGACACTGGCGATGGATAGGACACACACCAAGGAAACATGTTGATAGCATTACAAGGCAGTCTTTGTTCTGGAACCCCCAGGGCAAGAGAGGCAGAGGTAGACCAAGAAGCACATGGAGAAGAGAGCTGGAAACAGAGGTGAAAGTGATGAGGAGTACGTGGAAAGAACTTGAGATGATGGCACGTGACAGGAGGACTTGGCCTGTGTTTGTTGAAGGCCTATGCTCCTTGGGCAGCGGAACGTAATGAATGAATAAAGACGGTAAACTTGGCTTCCGTAAACGCACAGCTTAAAAGGGAAATAATATTCTTCCACATTTGTGTGTCAAACATTTTTTGTGTCTTTATGTTTGTAGTTGCCACCAGGAAAACTTCCACTACATACCTCGTTTCATTAAAACTTAAGTTCGTCAAAGAACATAGACTTTCAACACTGTCATGTCATGTCCTCGTGTTCTGTGTTATTTGCTCACGATTTGTTCTTTTCTCCTTTATCTTTCATTTAATTTTATTATTCTCTCTTCTATGTGAATTTTGGTCTCTAAATACCCCTCTTACTTTGAGGATTCCAAAAACAAGGACCGCCTTATAATGATATCAACAGGTTTCTTCAATGTGTCTTCTTCTTTGATCCTTAGCCGCCGACCGTCAAAGCAGTCTGTGGCCATCATGCCTGGTGGCCTCTTGTAGGGCAACAACAAATTTATTCCACTTTGCTCGGTCGGTGGCCGTCCTTCGTACAGTGCCCCAACGTTGGTTCATTCTTTGCATCCCAGCCTCCACAGTCCTCCGCCAAGTTGTTTTTGGTCGGCCTCTCTTTCGTTTTCCTTCAGGTGTCCATAGCATAGCTGTTCTTGTGATGGCATCGGGGTCTCTTCTGAGGACATGGCCAACCCAGCTCCAGCGTCTGTCAGCTATGATGGTATGCATGTCCTCTTGCTTGCTCCGAGTAAGCAGATCTTGGTTGGTGAAGGTATTCGGCCAAAAGATTCGGTGAATTTTTCTTAGGCATGTTGTGTGAAAAGAGGACAATTTCGACATTTCCTTCTATGTCTCCAGCATTCCGCGCCATAGAGAAGCACAGAAAGCACACAGCTCTGATATAATCTTAATTTTGTGCTTGTGCTGTACTGAGGGGACTTCCAGATGTTGTTTAGACTAAAAAAGGCTGTTCTTGCTTTGTTCATTCTGTTGTTCATGTCTTTGCTTGCTCCGCCGTCTGGTGTTACAATGCATCCTAGGTATGTGAAGGTGTCTGTCTGTTCCAGTTGCTGATTCCTTACTAATATGGGCTCAGGGTTGCTCACATTGAGCGTCATGACCTCAGACTTCTTTAAATTGATGTTCAAGCCCACCTGCTGGCTATACTTATTAAGTCTATCCGTTTTTTCCTGGATGTGTTGATGTGAATATGCTAGTAGTGCAATGTCATCTGCATATTCCAGATCTTCCAACGTAGAAAATGTAGTCCATCTTATTCCTCTTGGACTGCCCTCTGTTGTCTGGCGCATCACCCAGTCTATAACTTTTAAAAATAGATTGGTTGATAAGAGGCATACCTGTCGTACTCTTGCCTTCACCTCAAAGGTTAAGTTGCTCTGCCCAACGCTACACGTAAAATTGACATAGAGGCTTTTTATGATTGACACTATGCAGCTTGGAATTCCATAAGCCCTCAGTATTTTCCATAAACTGTCCCAATGTATACTGTCAAAAGCCTTTTCAAAATCAACGAAATTAATGTACAGCTGTCTTTGCCATTCTGAGCACTGCTCTATAATGTTCCTGAGGGTAAATATATGATCTACAAATCTTCTGTTCTTTCTAAATCCTGCTTGTTCTTTCCTCAGTTTGTGGTCTACTGCTTTTGAAATTCTCTGTATAATTATCCTGCCTAGTATTTTGCTGGGAACTGAGAGAAGAGTGATTCCTCTCCAATTATTGCAGTCTGCAAGATCTCCCTTCTTGGGCAATTTGACAATTATTCCTTTGTTCCACTCTGTTGGTGTTGTCCCTGTTTTCCAGACTTGTGCAAATAGTGGTTCTAATAGTTCTGCTGCTAGCTCAGGGTTTATCTTAAATAGCTCTGCATTTAAGTTATCATGGCCAGGAGCTTTTCCGTTCTTTAACCCTTTGATTGCTGTGATGATTTCTTCTTTTCGTGGAATGTCTGTATTAACATCTAGATCGTTTTCAGCCTCAGGAACATTTAATTGTGTCTCTGGTGGTGCCTTGTTCAGAGTTTTTCTGAAATGCTCTGCCCATCTTGTTTCCTGTCCCTCTGCTGTCGTGATGAGATTTCCTTGCTTATCACTTACTAATGTAATATTGTTTGCACCTCGTTTTCCGCTGATGAATTTAGTTATTTTGTATACTGTGCTTTGTTCATTTCTCAGTGCTGCCTCTTCTGCCTGTCTTGCAAGATCATCTAGGAAATCATTTTGTTGGCTCGGGTTTGGCGTTTAACTTCCTTGTCCAGCTGACTGTACTGTTCGCTATATAGTTGCTTTAACCTGGGGGACTTCGCTTCTCTTCAATGTGTGCCCTACCCAAAGTCAGCGACTTCTTCTCATCTCTTTTTTGTCACTAGCAGATGTAATTTCACACTGGTGACCGTGCCGTACCATTTCAAACCACAAAAATATTTATAAAATGTGTGATTCCTATATATACACATTGGGATTCTCACCGGGGCTACGGAGTTCGTGCACTGTGCTGAGATTCCCGTTGTGTCATCTAATGGAGGAGATCAGAGCACTGACAGTCCTTAAAACCAATCCAAACCATTTCAATCCTTCTATTCTATGCAAGCACCCACGTACGGAAATGTCTACCTTCTTGATTGTTGTTATTGGTTTAGCGCCATTCAATATTTGGCTGACTTTACGTTTGAATTGCGATTCTGATGTTTGTCTTCTTCTTGGGTCCTTGACTGTCAAAGCAGTAATGGGCCATCACGCTTGGTGGCGTCTTGTAGGGCAGCAACAAACTACACCCACTTAGCTCCATCGGAGATGTCGCAACTCTGGCTTATGCTTTGCATCCCGGCCTCCAAAGTTCTCCGCCGAGGTATTTTTAGTCGGCTTCTCATTCGTCTTCCTTCTGGGGTCCATGTCATAGCAATACTTGTGATGACGTCGGGGTCTCTTCTGAGGACATGGCCAACCAAACTCCAACATTTGCCAGCTATAATGGTACACGTCTTCTTGGTTATAACGATTAAGTTCTTGGTTGGTGATGGTCAATCAATCAATACCCTCTAGCTCCCCAGGGTGTATAGGCCTTCAACAAACACATGCCAAGTCTTCCTGTCACGTGCCATCCCCTCAAGTTCTTTCCATGTCTTTCTCTTCATTTTCACTTCTGTATCTAGTTCTCTTCTCCGTGTGTTTTTGGTCTACTTCTGCCTCTCTTGCCCTGGGGGTTCCAGAACAAGGACTGCCTTGTAATGCTATCAACAGGTTTCCTCGATGTGTATCCTATCCATCGCCAGCGTCTTCTTCTCAACTCTTGTTCCACCGGCATTTGTCTGGCTCTTGCCATCAGTTACACATGTGTGATTTAGTCATACCATTTCAATCCTTAAAGCACTCGTTTATGAAAGTTTGTAGCCTTTTCGTTGTTGCTTTTGTTGCTCTCCGTGTCTCGGAGCTATGCAATAGGACTGACTTGACATTTGAGTTAAAGATACTTATTTTCGTGTTGGACTTGATTTCTCTTAATCTCCATGTTGTTTCACAATGCAATGAAAGCTCCTCTTGCTTTTTTGTATTCTTGTCGTGTGGTGAGTATTGGGGTAACTACGGCAGTAGTTTTCGCCAGGAATAGCCTATGAGATATTAGGTAGAAGGTCTCCAGAAATTGGCTCGTTAAGAAAGGATAGAGACCTATCCGAGATAAGGACAAGAAGATGAGAATGCGAATACTTTCCACTGGACAGTGTTTTCTAGTGAATTATGGAAAGAGTTCTGTTTCCCCACGACCTTAGCTTCTGTCCTTAGATCCCGTAACAGAAAAAGCCCCCAACATCATCTGAGTGTAGAAATTCCCCTATATGTAAATATTTAACACCGACAGCACAAGTGATACATTAACAAACTAGATAATGATCAAACGATTATTGGAATAAATATAGATGGTCTTATCCCTCAAAAACGAAATCGCTATCATTACTTTCTGTCGCTCCATTCACTTGTACGATACACGAATCCATTTTATACTAACACACTTTCCCTTCCTCTGCAGATCGCCATTATAAAAACCGGGTCATCGACAAGCCAGCTTCGCGGCGTTTGATTGGTTGCCATTCTTTCACTTCTTTCTATCAAAACAAGGCGTTTGTATTTAGATCAGGGACCTCAAGACGCAGCAATAGAAACCGCAGTCAGCGACTCATAGCTTGACTGCCTGCGTCAGGACCAGCGAACCAGAGCTGGTCAAGACCGCACTCCACCTCCACGTGGTGGTCCTGGAAACAGTCTGCAGCTGTGCAGTCTGGCTGAGCGAGAGTGGATCGAAATGGGAAGGCAAACCCGGTCCTAAAAAATACCGTGCAGAAGTCGGATGTGTCGACCGAAAGGTGCAGGTATCACAGCTTAGGCGTAAACAGACACAACGCAACCACCGTCCTTTTCTGGACGAACGAAGAAGAAGAAGTATTTAGATCATGCTACAGTGGTTCAGATGGTAGCAGGTTAATACCTGAGATCAGTGGCGGATCTACTATGAAACTAATGAAGCTTAAGCTTCAGGGCCTCTAATCCCGGAGGGCCCCCAAAAGCGACTTTAGTCCACATTGCCTAAAAATGTTGGGTCTACTGTATGAGAAGGGTTTAAAAAAAAAATTATAATATTAATAATATAGTGTAATTCAATACAAAATAATAGTTAAAATAAAAATTAAAAGGTTATTGAAGTATCTATCATGTAGGCTAGCCGTAAGCGAAAAAAAAAACGCTTTTTCAGAAAGTAGACCTACAATTTTTTCCTTTCAAAGCATGCGACAATAGTCGCACGACTCAAATTGATTAATTTTTTGTTGTATATATTTCAACAATCCCAAAGTTTGAGAGTCAGTATTGCTTCTTTGAGAGGAGCTGACAAATTTAGCATAGAAGTTCTATATCAACTCTATGACTGCTTGATAATCCAGTTATGCAAGAGGATTGACCCATATGAGCAGATTGCGAAAAGGTTCAAATTCCTCTCAGAATTGGTGAACAATTCTGAAATTGATGAGGACAGTATTAAACTTATAATATCGTATTACAAAGACAAATTAGTAAACGAGTGTTATCAGTTCAAAGAATATTTGCACCTTAGGAAATCCCAGAACACAGAAGAAAACACGCCATCTAAAATGCAATGTGCAGAAGTTCTTCAGGTTATTTGCGAGCAACACCTAATTGAAGTGTTCCCCAATATTACTACTGCGCTTAAGCTGTACTTCACAATGCCCATCACGAGCTGTGAAGCAGAAGGAATTTTTCAAAGCTATCCTTTATAGAAAACAAATTTCGGTCTACCATGACTGAAGAGCGCTTAAATTCTTTATGCATATTGTTTCTAGAAAATGACATTGCAAGGAAGCTCCTATATAACAAAACTGTACGTGAATATGTTGCTAGAAAAAACAGAAATAAGAGTATTTTGTAAAATGTGCTTCATGAAGTATGTTCTGGTAAGTTTAACTTTTCCTTCTGAGCACAAATCTCTTATGGATACACCTTGTCAGCTTTGTTTTTTAACAAATGTATTAAAATATTTTATATTTTCCTCATTGCTAATTTCTTATCTTATAATTTTCTTGATCATTAAAAACTCCCAGCAGAGTTGTTTCTTTTTTGAAAATTCATTCATTTGTCTTCAGTTTTTATATGTGTGTTGTTGTGGATCTACTATAAAGCTTGAACTTCGGGTCTTCCAAGTCCATTTATCTCTATAATACATTTCTTTCCCATCCTCACAAATTTTTTTTTTAAATAAAAGGGGCCCCTCCAAGAGTTCAAGCTTCAGGGCCCCCAAAATGTAGATCCGCCACTGCCTGAGATTATTATGTCCATCTGTATATTGTGGGCGATGGTAGAACCTCATTTTCCAGGCTCTTTTCACTGAGCAGCCTGACAACAGTCGATTTTGTTCTGTAGGAATTACTTTCACAAAAACGATTTCCACTAGCACAATCCAACACTAATAACACTTGACGACATTTATCTCTTCGACATCACAGCAGAAATATGTATAATATTTCCCCAAAAAAATGTCTTTGATATATTTATTGTCTGAAAATTCCGCTAAATTATTTGTTCTACTTCTTTTCAATTGGGTTTTCAAGTTGACAACAACGTAGTATGTTGTTGGTTGTTTTCTAAAGCGTACTTTAAAAATGTAAGTCAGTCTTGTCGTTCTTTCTTATTCATCGTCTGCACCAAGTTATTAACAATGAATTAATTCTGTCTCAGCTTCAGAAAAATGTAACGACAATGGTTCTCCTCTTGTCCATACGTCTGTGTCTGTATTTTATAAGATCTCTTGTGATTCAATAAGGTGGAAAATTAGTCTTTCAAGTCATCATCATCATGTAGCATGTCCTTTGCAGAACGTCGCTCTCATCACAGCCCGCCTAACAGACTCTCGATCTCTAACCAGTCTTCCCGTCTCCTCCATTGTCGTATTCAAAGTGTCTTCAATGTCCTGTATCCACCGTCGTCTTGGTCGGCCTCTGCCTCGCCTTACAGGTACCATACCCTCCATCACTGCTCTTTCTAAAGCACTGTGACGTTTAATGTGGCCAACGTATTTCAGTTTCCAGGACATGATATTGTTTATGATCCAGTTTTCCTCGATTTTCAGGTCGTGTAGGATGTCTATATTTTTCTTCTTCTTGGTCCAAGATATTCTGAGAATTTTTCTGTAACACTTTGCTTCGAAAGATTCGATTTTTTTCTTTAATGTTTTTGTAATGGACTTTCAAATAGAGCTGTAGTATTATCTTTCTCCTCATGTAAAGGTCTATGTTATCAGTCAAATGGTAATTACACGAATAAAAGTTTTTCGGTAGAATTTAAATATTTTCAGCATAATGTTGAGCAGTTATCACAAATGATAAACAGATACTTGTTACCTTGGAGCCGCGGTAGCGCAGTGGTTAGTGCAGTTGTTAGTGCACTGGCTTTCTAGCTCTGTGGTCACAGAGTTCCCCAGTTCAATCCCAAGTTGAGGTGGGATTTTTTTAGGCTGCAAACGGCTCCGAGGTCGATCCAGCCTCATGAATTGGGTACCAGAACAACTCTGGGAAGGTTAAGGCGGCCGGCGTGATGCTGACCACATCACCACTAGTGTGCCGATGGTCAAGAAAATATGGGCCTAACACCATATTCCCAATATACCTCAGTGGGCGTGTAACGGGATCTTTTACCTTTTTTTTTAACTTATTACTTCTCCTTTGTCATTAAACTCGCACCGAAGATGCAATAATTGCTGTTGAAGATCGCTGTCTAAGACATGTTGGTGAGATTTTCTCTTCTTATATTTTATAATTCTAAAATTTTGATGAATGATACCTAAAATGTTGATGAATGATACCTAAAATGTTGCTCTATTTGCTGTTGGCTCTACTCTCTCCATCTGCTCTTCTACGTGCTGCTCCACCTTTTGTCAACTTGATCTCAGTATTTATATTCCTAAATTTGAGTTTAACATTCTTCACGCCCTGTTGTATGCGTTGACAGGCATTATATTTGATCATATTCTTGCTAGTTTACTATTTTAGAACACTAAATACAATAAAAGAGGCAAAACTCGGGACAACTTAACAAAATAGAACGGGAGGAAATCAACAAGTTGCTATAAAACACCAAAAAAAAACCGGCCGTTCTGGGCAGACATTATCACCTACGCCAGTCCAAAAGGAGTGTTTAAGAAAACGATAGTTCTTGTAATGTCCCTTTAACAGTAGCATACCTGAGGTAAGAACCTATCCTTTACGAGCCAATAAATTTTAAGGACCAACCAGGGAGAACCCATATAAATTCTCAGTCATGTACTCAAACTGCTTCACAGTTAACGGCTGCCGTAAATTCGGTCACCCTCCTCCCTACTACAACCTCCTACGTTTATATAAACCTTATTATTCACTCACTTTGAGCACCGTTTATAGCCTACCTCTCTCCAGTTCCCTCTTTTTTCTCAATCTTTCTGGATATCTTCTCATTCACATTCTCCCTTCTCCTCTAAGATATAAAAGCCACCCCTCCCCCCAACCATCTGGACATTAAGTTTTCCCCTTTCCTCCCTTACTGGCGTGCATAAAATGTCAGTACTGAAATATTCAACTTAATCTTAAGCCAGGCGTTCGTCGAAACATGATCACCGTTCACCACCAAGGATTTTGAACTAGGATTTGGCAACGACGGGAAATTCTATATTGTCTGTTAATTTTTTCGAGTTCGTTACGTGTGGATTACAAACGAGTAAGCCAATACTTCTACAAGAGACTTATCTCAAACGACTGCAATCTATGATGCTGCCTTCATTTGTATACTGCACCAAATAGTGAGTGTTCTGTGTCCCCAGTGCTATTGGATGTGTGTCCTTCGAAGATTTAGTTTCACAGCAAGGCGATGGCGCCGTTTGGATAGTCTCTGGTTCGATTACCGGTAAGCCTATCACTTATATTTCTTTTCTGTTGTCTGATGTCCTTCTGTCGAGTGCCTGTTTACTACTTATACTAATTAATTAATTTATCAGCATAGTCCAGGGTCGGGAACCCGCGGCTCTTTGAGCCATCTTGTGCGGCTCTCGGCTCTCTACTACTTAACTCTTAGTGAATGAGGGATACCATGTGATATTTTTTCAAGCGGCTCTTCAATTTGTTAAAACGGAGACAAAATTAAATATTTGGCTCTTTGTCACGGAAAGGTTCCCGACCCCTGGCATAGTCCATATATACTGTAGATCAAGCTGAGGGTTTTAAAAACGTAAGTAGGTCAGCCAGTGAATTATAAATGTTGGATGTTGAGAATTTGAAGTAATACATTATTTAATGGGCATCCGTATAGGTTCAGTGGGTTACTGACGAGATATAGAAATCATAAGACAACAGTTCCCTCAGGCATGTCGTACAGGGTGACTAATATGAGGTTGTGTATGAGGCTGAGAACCTCATCATGTAAAATACATTGTTACAGAAACAATTGCTGGAACAGCGCGTGCTTTGACGTAGGCTTCTTGAAAAGATGCTTATTGCAGTGGTGGATAAAAGATGCTCATTGCAGTGGTGGCTAGAAGATGCTCATTGCAGAGGTGGCTTTATGCTACGTTTGAAGTGAAAAAGGAGATGAATGAAATGAATGAGTGAATACATTCTTTGTTGTACTTACAGTCATAATTGATCAACCACTGGATTATCTACCACTGGATTATCATCAGCTGCGATCTTCGCAACGAAAGTCGGCAGTAATGGATCTACAACGTCATCTGTCTCTTTGTCTTAATGGAGCACTCTGATAGACTCTTTTCTGTCCATCTCTTGATGTTATCTTCCCACTTGAAGCGCTGTCCTCTTCTTGCACGTTTACCTTCAACTCTGCCTTTTATTATGGTCTTCAGAAAGGTGTTATGTCTTTTTACATGGCCAAAATAATTTAGCTGTCTAATTTTTGATCAATTTCATCAACTTTTGTTTTCATTTCTAGGTTTTCTAGTATCTCTTTATTTGTTTTCTTCTTTTTTTTCATTCCTAGGTTTAATAGGATCTCTATTTGTTTTCTTCTCTGTCCATTAATCAACCACTGGTGTGACAGTGAAGCCTATTACCCAAGCATTATCCGTGCAATAAATTTCATACACTTTTAGTAGCACCAATCAAAATTATCGACGGTGACAAGAACTCACAACACCGTCGAGCTAACTAAAAGTTAAAATCTTAAAGGAGAGTTCCAGATGGCAGGCCTCTGCGAAGGTTGTATTTTGTACCTGTGAGTTGTTGAGAAGCCATGTTTGAACAGTCTCATCTACGCAGAACCACAAAGGCATTTCTAAGTTTTAATTCTTGAAGTTTTTCAGAATGAAGTTAGGTTGTGTTAAAGTTTAATGCTATCATTCACACAACAGAATAAAAGCAGTCGCTATATTCTGAACTAGGAGCAAAGACTGTGTAAGATAGTAACTCAAGTAAGTACATCTCGATTTCTTTCAGTCCCCAACTAGAATTGATTATATTAAGGAAAGAAAACCAAGAAACGGCTATAAATCACTTGAGAGTTGAGAAGCTGAAGAAAATATCACATTTACGTATGGAAAATAAAAGGCTCAACTACTTTCACTGAGAGTTATGAAAGCGAAGGTCAAAGTAACCTAGGTCGTGAAACACACGGGATTTTATTGTATCTCACACGATTACGGAGAGAGATAAGGAAAATACGGATATATGCAGAAAACTACCTTCAAAATGAAAGAAACCGATTTGATTCCAGCTGCATTTGTTTATTATGTTTTTTGTAAGTAAACCATGTTATTTGACACGGATGAGTTATGCAGATTTTTTACGAGTTGAATTCAAAGGTACAACTCTGTTAGTAAGTACACCACTAAAGCACCTTATAACAACTATCGAGAGACGAACGAACCTGACGTATCTCTACAAGAATAAACATCTCCAGCGGATGGCTAGTAATTAACTTGCTAGATAGAAAGAAGCAGTCACATATATAAGTACTATTAAGTGGAGCCGTGACTAGCTCACTGTCACATCTATATACTATTAAAATGGTACCATGCCAACATGCTCGGTCACAGTAGAGAAAGTATTGAATCCTTGAAACTGGTTTAAATGAATGATAGTGGGCCATGTGTTCGAATCAGCCTCAAAAACGAATTTCAGAGACGAATTCATAGAATTCAGTTCAAAAATCCTAAATCTAACCCTAAACCCCAACCTTAATCCTAACCCCGACAAAGTGGGCGACTTATTTGGATGACATCGAAGAACATGGGGCACGGCTCGAAGGATGGCCACCGACCGAGGAAAATGGGTGTCACTAGCGCGATTTTTCACACGCAACACCGGATGTGTACCTAAGGCAACCAGCTTAATAAATGACACAATCACTTATACAGTCCCCTTGTTATACAGTATAGATCAGATTACACAAGACAAAGACCGTAATACTGTGTCTAGTAAATGATAGAAAACTAAGAACAGTACAGGACAGATGGTAGGTTTAATATTGTATAAACATTTTAAACAAATAAAAAAAAGAGAGGAAACCCGAGGCCTTTAGACAGTAAGTAAATAAGTATTATTGATAGCGCATGAAACATACCTTTAAGTGTGTAATACATAATTATTTAGTATATAATGCTAATGACCCATGTCATCGAATCACTATTTTTGTGGTGCCTAGTTAGCAGTGTGTATTGTGGGATTCGCGTCCGTAGCTAGGCGGTGCTGTCGTTCGAATGGTCTTGGTTTCGATTCTCCGGCGAGCCTATCACTTCTGATGTTTTTCTATTGTCCAGTTTTCTACTTCTTCATTTCTCACGAGCGCTGAAACATACCTTTATATGTGTAATATTTATTTATGCACAAAGAAGAATCACGGATCATCATTACATGAATAATTACAGATTATCATTACATGAAGACTTACAGATCATCATTACACGACCAAGTTTCCGTTGGGCATCTGATGACACTAAGACAGAACAGGATTACTGCTTTCTCTTGCATGTCGTACAAGACGACCAGTATGAGATTGTGCGTGGAGCTAGCAATCTCATTATGTAAAGCAAATTACCACAGTACATTTCAGTTCTCCGTGGAATACGGGTTATCAATAAATAATATACTAACCCCTCATGACTTGTGCCATCCGTTTAAGGTTATTCCATGCCACCTTTTATCCCGTTCATGTCTGTCTCTAGCTCTTTTCACCATGTGTGTATTTTATTGTGTGGTCTGGCTCTATTTCTTCTACCCTGGTAGATTTTTGATAGGGGAATTAAGACATAGATTGGTCCCTTCTGAACAGACTAGAACATGTGGTGACTCAGTGAGAGATAAGGTAAAGAAATAGATTTTCACGTGTGAGATAGTGGAACATAAGTAGAGTCTGTCCCTGAACACGAGAAGCTTCTCTCATTCAGCCTATCTCTACAACAGAACTTTGTTAGTCAGACAGTCTACCAAAATATACATTAATATATATTCAACCACTCACGTCTACGCACACACAGATACGTGACGACAATTAGACGCACAGACGTGAAAACTATATCTATGGAATAAGGATCTTTTGGGACAAGCTGACCAACACACGTAAATAAGGTTTATGTAAATTGTATTTATCATAAAGAAACTTCACAACAGCTATATTTTGAATATCAAATCAAATACAAATAAACATAAGTTAATGAATTAATTACAGAGTTAGACTCATAGGTGTAATCCTCCCTCCCTATGTTGAGAAAAAATCCCGTTAGAGAAAAGTTATTAAAAGATTTATACGCTATGGTCTTAGATTTCCCTCTACAATAAAGAACAAAATTTATATACGTTAATCTATTCTGCAAGGGACAGCATTAGCAAAACTTGCACAAAAAATTACAAAGTTAATACATGGGTTATACAATGAAAGAATTATTCATCCCTGCATTCTCTCGCTCTGACAAACTTGTGATCACAACCAGTCTCTCTTACCTAATAGGTGCTTTCACAACATCTGGAACAATCGTTAAGGTACACACAGCCCATCCAAGGTTGGGTTTTTTTGGCGAATCAAGCCCCAGTTTCTCCAAAGACTAATTAATCCAAATGTTGGGAAACGCTTGATTCGCTACTGTTAGTAGGATGCTGATTATGTCACTTCAATTTTTGTCCAGGTAGTAAAATAATTAAGAGATCTAATGTTCACAGTGTACAGTAGCTTGGAATCTTCAATCGTTAAATCGAGTGTCAGGTAAATAAATCTGTTCAGGATAAATCTTCTTCACAACACAGTGGTCGTTATTCAGGTAATGTCAATGTTTGATTATGTCGCCACCACAGGCTGAATGTATATGAACTTGGGAAAAGAAATCTGGATATTCTATAAGTCCAGTTACAATTTATTCTTAATATTCTTTGGGTTGGTACTCTGTCTCTTTCTGGGTGTAAAACACGAGGCCAGACAGGTCACCTTGAAAACCCGATATTTATATAAGAATGTTCTTTTTTTGTAAAGTTATTCTCAGATTCATGTGGAAGCCGCTGGTAAGGTTAGGGTTTGACCCAATACTGTGTAAAGAGAAAAACATACAAATACTTAACCAATATATAGTATTCACAATCCTATCCTTACACCGCGTAAAATATAAAATATTTATCCACTTCGGTTATTTAACTTTAAATTATAAACTACAAGCTTAGAGCTTGTCTTATCGTTAAAAACTCCCGTGAAATAAATTCTAGTCATTTAAAAAATCAGTCATCATGAATTAGAAATAAATACATATTTCGTCACTACTCATGATGAATCAGTGCCTTTATTAGTTGGTTAAAATATTCTCTGACTGGTTACTAGCAGTTAATTAAATTTATTTTATAGCTGGAATAGTTTAGCCAGAAAAGATTATTATTCTGCTAGCCAATGTAACACAGTAAAACCTAGAGAAATATTAATGACGATTTATCTAGTAAATCACTCTGCACAAAAATCTTAGAGAAATATAATTGACGATTTAACTAGTTAAATCACTCCAGCTACTAGTAGATATATTTCTTTCACACAAACTTCTAAGACTATTCTCCAGCGAAAAACTAAGAACTTCACTTAATACAAAGGATTCTAGAAATCGAGCTAGATGTCTTTACAGTCTGATGAGTACTGGATAAATTTTAGTCAGACGGCTGGGATACCTGAAATCAAAGGGAATGGTTCACTATTACCGAAAACCAGATTCTCTGCCAGATCTTAGCACCTTCGGAGAATTCTTCGTTCAGCTTCCGGCTTTCGCGTAAATCAAAGCCATTCTCCACGCTAGAGCCGAAAACTAGAACTCACACTCTTTCTTAGATCAGGGATAACGTAATTGACCAGACCGTGCGAGATTTCTTCGATCGAGAAAAATCACACTAAGTGCCACCCGCAGACGTGGTCATCGAGCGAAGCCCGTCTTTGATCTGGCAATTCGCCGTTTTAATTACTTTTCCTAGCGAACGGATTACAAGGGAGGTAAATAGAAATTGTCTGCTCCTTTCTACTCAAATTATTCAAATTTTATTTCCCCCTGGTCGCTGTCTGATCTCTTACAGTGATTTTGAATCGCTGGCGTTAAATAATTACAGCTCGACGTAGCTAATAGGTCTGCTCGAGAACATACATCAAATAAAATAGCAAACCGCAATAAAATGCGTGCTAAATAATAATAAAAAAAGACCGATCTCTGAGTATAGGAATGGTTTTATGTTAACCAACAGGCGTAGGTGAAAGCTAGGTAAAAGAAAAGTGTAGATAAAGAAGTAGATAGATGAAAGCTATTCTCATAATATGTCACACCACATTAAGTGATCTCGTCGTACCATTTCATTCATTCTATTCTGCGCAATCACTAATTTATGAAAGTCTGTATCTTTCTTCGTTCGAGTAGCGCAGGTTTTAGAGTGCTTACTTCTCCAGACAAAGGGAAAGTGTTCGAAACCAGGTAGTATCACCAGGTCGCGTCACGGTTCAATCTGCCTTTATCCTTTAGACTTGAGCGTGACGCTACGAGGCTTGAAGCCAGGTCCCTTTTCCAGATGCAAAAGCTCTGACCATTGCTGATGAGGCGTTCTTAAGAACATTAGGTATTGAATTGTTGTTGTTGTTGTTTAACTATGACTGCTGAGCTTCTCGCTCTTTAGCATCCAATACCAAGTTGAAGATTCCTTGATATTATCTACAATGTAAAGCTAGGTTTTTCCTGTGGTATTCTGCCATTCCGAAACGTGCGGAGTTGAAGTCATGAGCTCCAGTTTTTCCAGCTTGGCTTGCATTTAAAGGATCGTCACATCTGGTATCAAGCTATGAGCATGAAGCGAGTGACATACTGTGCATTTCCCGCCATCCAAGGGGACTCTCCAACTATGCAGAGCTAAAATACTGTGCTCTGGTTCTGGGCTCTCCCAAGGAATCGTCACGTCCTGTACATAGCCACTTCTCAGCTCCCCCTGTCAATCACTTTGTGCAAAGTGAGATCCTCTTGCATGCAGTCAACCAGGTCAAAGCCAAATAATGACGCCTGTGGTTCTCAGGTGACTTCTCCAAGCTTAGTGTACAATGCTGTGTTCTCATCAAGTTTCAACGCAGGGGGAATCCCTGGAAATGTGTGGATGAATCAGTGAGGGTGTAATCAGCGTCACAGACAGCTCTCTTCCACATATGCATATTGTAGCATTGTGCATAGCTGGTGGTCATATAAGGATGACTCCAGATATGCCTACGCACATATTCGGTTTTGATTTATGTTCATTAACACACCTGGACTCGGAATGTGCCGTCTGTTTCAACGATCCCAGGCACCGGAAGCAGAATGACGATGGAGGTCGTTACATGTTGTGTAACAGTAGTAACTGGGAATAATGTCGGTAGGGAATAGGAAGGTGTATGGGTTATTTTTTGTAACGAGCTTGTTGTGTTCACTGGTGTGAATGCTTTAAGTGTGATGTTTGGTCAAAAGAGATCTGGTTACCGTTCTCGTGTTTTGGGTGAGAGTGAGTGAGCTAACAGTGAGTTGGTTGGGATAGGTAGAGTTTGAGGAGTCGGCTGAGAGATTCGGATGTGTGATGATGTGTTTTCAAGTAGAGTTGCGAATATTGTAGAAAGGAGCCGTTTCGGTGTCATTCGAACATGTTGTGATTTAGATCAAGTGATGTACTGATATATGAGAGCCGAGAGAAGTATTTGAGTATGGGCGTGACTGCAGAGGCATAGATACATCACCCATAGTTTCTGGTTCATGTTTGACTGACCAGAGGTGGTTGTCGTTGCTGTAGACGTACTGTGAATGTCATCATTTGTTTCGTCAAATAAAGTGTGGTGCTGTTGTACACAGCGTGTTATTCGATGACTTATACGTGTTCCCGTATCAGCGTACTGTGTTGAAATTTACCCTAAACAGAGGCTATGAACCCGGGCATACGGTGGGTGTTAAACATCAAACAACACCATCGTCACACATGTCTTCTTTATTTCTTTGCATGTCTTAACCGTTCTCTTCATCATGAGCTGTGTATTTTTTTTTCTGTCTCTATTTCTGTTACCCTGGCGGTTCCAGAATATTGTCAATGATCACTTGGCCATCTCTATCGCCTAAGGATATCCCACACAAATGAATGTCCATGTGGAACTGGAATCCAGACCCCCCCCGAACACATTCTCCAAAACTGTCCAACCCATGATGACCTGCGACGTGTGAACTGGCCACGGGGTGCTGAGCTCCAACAGAAGCTATGGGGCTGCCGCGCCGACCTGGTAAAGACTGTGGACTTCGTCCTGGCGACAGGCCTGCAGATTTAGCATGACTACAAACTGAACGCAGAAGAAGAAGAAGTCAATGATTTTGTCTGGTTTTCTTAATGTATTTCCAACTTCTTTTCCTCACCTCCTGTTCCACTTCTGTTTGTTCGGTTGTTTCGGTCAGTTCTACATAAGTGATTTATGAAGAATGTTGTGTTTAAAAAAAGAACGAAATATGCGCTAGTTCTGGCAAGCGAGGTGTGAATTGATTAGAATATCTAAACTTTATCTTTGATAAATAATTGGAAGGCTCGGTTGAGATTAGTCTATCTCGAAGGCACCCATTTATTTATGAAAACGAGTAAATGGTTTAGTTCGTTTCTGTGAAGGTAAGAAGAGGCCGCAGTTCAATTTCTGCCAAATGCTGTTTTTGAGTGTTTATTCTTTGTCTGTCTGTCTTCCTTTCTGCCTGTTTTGTCTTTCACTATTTTTCTGTTTGCCTGTCTGTCTGTTTTTCTTTTCTTTTATTTCTTCCTTTCTTTCTTTTCTTTGTTTCTTTTTCCTTTCTTTCTTTTGTTCCTTCTTTCTGCCTTTTATTTTCTTTCATTCTATCTTTTTCGTTCTTTCTTTCCTCTTTCTTTCGTTCTTTCTGTTCTTTCTTTCTTTTTTTTCATCCTTTATTTTATCCTTTCTTCCTTTCACTGCTTATTTTGTGCGCTTATTTTCAATGCCTGGGTTAGTGTTTTATGCGTGAAGGAATTTTGTGTTTTGTTTTTAAATATCTGTTTGTGTAGTGTTATAAAGTTTACCAGAGCTGAAATATGAATGTTTTTGGAAAGAGACAGAGACATTTTAGATTTTAGACAGGTGCATGTCTTTCTATAAATAATGAGAATAAATGCAGGTAATTATAACATGGTTGAACTTGAAGAAGCACCAATACAAGATGTAGAATCGTACTCATATCTTGGCAGCAATATAGACAAAGTTGGAGGGACAGACAGTGATATCAAAATAAGAATACAAAAAGCAAGAGGAGCTTTCATTGCATTGGGAAATATATGGAGATCAAGAGAAATCGGATCCAACACGAAAATAAGAATCTTCAACTCAAATGTGAAGTCAGTCCTATTGTATGGCTCTGAGACATGGAGAACAACAAAGACAACAACCAAAAAGCTACAGACTTTCATAAATGGGTGCTTGCGTAGAATAGAGGGATTAAAATGGTATGACAAGGTTACAACGTGGAACTGATGACAAGAACTAGACAAGTGCCAGTGGAACAAGAGATGAGAAGAAGACGATGGCGATGGATAGGACACACACTGAGGAAACCTGTTGATAGCATTGCAAGGCAGTCCTTGTTCTGGAACCCCCAGGGCAAGAGAAGCAGAGGTAGACCAAGAAGCACATGGAGAAGAGAGCTGGAAACAGAGGTGAAGAGGATAAGGAGAACGTGGAAAGAACTTGAGATGATGGCACGTGACAGGAGGACTTGGCATGTGTTTGTTGAAGGCCTATGCTCCTTTGGGAGTGTAGGGTTATGATAATGATATCTTTCTACGAGTGTAGCGAGAAAAAGGCAGGAATATGGTGTCTCAAAGGGATATAGTCTACCGCTACATAAAAGCAGAACTCAAAGGCGGCTAGAGGTATATTTTAAATATTTTGCGAGGTCTACTGATAGCGCCCCCTACCCGCCAGTGTAGTTCTGTATGTACTAGTACAAAACACTTACAAGAGTCAGCTTCATGCTATTTAGTTGGATCACACTGTAATTTCCAGAAACTGATTTCCACTGTAGCATTTTTACACAAATAATAATAATAATGATGATAATAATAATACTTACTTCCTGTTCTACCCTGGGGTGTAGAGGTTTGCCAGACAGAGCGCTATACTATCCTATCGGCTGTCTTCCTCCTGGCCTGGTTCCAGTCTAGTACACGATCCTTCCGGGATCATCTAATGTTGTCCTCCCAGCGAACTCTGGAGGTCTGGATCCCTGGCTCTTGGTTTCCTACATTTGTCGTGGCAGCCGATCTTCTCCAGTTCTGCAGACATGGCCAAACTATCGTAGTTCGGACAGTTCTACTTGGGTCTGCAGGAAATGGGTTTTAAGGCATTGCCGTATCGTTTAGTTGTGGATCATGTCTCTTCTTGTTACTTCAACCACCTTCCTCAGATACCTCACTTCTGAGGTTTAGAGCTGGCTTTTGTGGGTTGTAGTCATTGTCCATGACTCGCACCCATATGTCTAGACTGGGAAATAGGTGGAGCGGTCTACAGCTATCTTCGTCCTCTTGCCAATCTCTTTTACTGTGGAATCCTCAATTTATTGCCTGAAAAAGTCTCCCAGCTTCTGCTCTGCGGATAGCCAACTCTTCTTTGATTCCTCCCTTCTAATCTATGATAGCTCCAAAGTATTTAAAGTGGTTGACGTGCTCCAGGATCTGTTCTCCCAGCTTAATATGATGCCTTTTTCCTTCTCTTGAGATTACTATGGTTTTTGTTTTAGAGCTGCTGAAAACCATCCGTGTCTTCTCCAGTTCTTCCTGCCAGACTTGCAAGTTGGATTGAAGATGTGCCTCTGATATCAGGGCAAATGCCAAATCTGACATAAAGACCTGTCTCATCTTCTAGTACCTCACTGAATACGTTTTGGTCCGTTCCTTACATGCGTTAATAGCATCGCCCATGAGGCGGATGAAAAGATAAGGTGACAGAATATCACCTTGTCTTACACCAGTGGTGGTCCTGAAGTCTTCCGACTTATGGTTTGCCGTCCTCACATAATTTCTGCAAGACTTGTAGAGGCTCTGTATAGCATGAATTACAGGTGCTGGAATGTTCTCCAGTGCCAAGCAAACCCAAAGTTTGCTCCAGGAGACTTTGCCAAACGCCTTCTCCAGATCCGAAGATGCATCTCACCTTTATACTCAAGGGCCTTTTCACTCAGCTGCCTGAGTGTGAAGGTAAGGTCCTGAGTACTTCGGTTTGCTCGGAAGCCACACTAGATCTCATCCATTTGTGGCTCAGCCAGGCGTCTGAGTCTCTGCTCCAGTGTTCGGGAGTAAATTTTACCACGGACACTCAGCAGGGAAATGCCTCTATGATTTCTACATTGTCGGTTGTCACCCTTTTTTAAAAAAAAGGTGTTATAATATCTATCTCCCAATCCTTTGCTATGGTCTTGTGGCGCCAGGCTGCCTGTACGACCATCAGGAGTGATAAGACACTTGCTGCTCCCATGTCTCGTACTTAGCTATTTCTGGTGTTATACCATCATGTCATGCCGCTTTGCCCGCCTTGAATTTCTTCAGTGCTGCATTCAGTTCTTCCATCTTGATGCCACCTTCATCACCATTGGTTTCCTCTTCTTGATACTGGTTATCACTTCTGATACTTGACCTTGCTTATAGTCAAGGAGCTCTGAGAAATATTCTTTCCATCTTTCCATCACTTCGTACGGAGTAGTAGGCAATTTGTCTTGTTTGTCTTTTATAAATTTAAGAGGGCATAGTTTTTCTTTCCTCATGCTCTTTGGGGAATTGTAGAACAATTTCTGGTTTTCTTGAATCTTTTTTTCTAGCTTTTCTCCAAATTCTTCTCATGATTTCTGTTTAGCTGCTAGTCCGGTGTTCTTTGCTTCTGTTCTATCACATATTCTCTATATTTCTCTGTTGTTCCTGCTGAGTTTTAGCTGCCTTTTTCTATTTTCTTATTTTCTCTTTAATATCCTCTGTCCACCAAGGTGTCCTCTTTCCCTTCCTCCCAAGTCCGACTTCACCACATGTTTCTGCTGCAGCTGTTTTTATGACGTCCTTGAATTTAAGCCAGAGAGTCTCTAGGGCATCTGAATGTACTTCTAGGTTTCTCGCTGCTGTTATAATAAGCCCCTGATACCTGGTCTTAGCTTGTAAGTTTTAATTCTCATCTCTCTTGTTTGATTATTTATTTTCTTGCCTAGGCCGAGCAACTCTTTCAGTTGCTCTTTTAATTGTCAGCAGGCAGTAATCACTTCCAATATCTGATCCTCTCTAGATTCCAGCATCCGGCTCATACTTAAAAGAGCTCTTCCTAACAATGGGTTATTTCTCATTCTTAGTTGGTTCATATCTTGTGTATATATGTATGTTCTTGTGAGGGGAACTTTGTGTTCGTAATAACAAGGTTTTGCACAGTGCAGAATCTAATGAGTCGTTTTCCTAATGAGTCGTTTTCCATTGTCATTTAGTGCATCTTCTTCATATTGTCCAATAACTCCACTCCATCTAGCAGGGTCACCTCCAACTCTGGCATTGAAATCTCCAAAACTTTATTGACATTATTTATTCATTTGAAAACAGAAACAAAAACAATCTCGCCGCCTTTCCCAAATCAGCGCCCTGGGCTGCAGCCCGACCCAAGAGCTTCCCTACTTATGAGAATCACATGCTGTGATGATTAAGATGTAACGCTATAACAATATATGTTAGAGATTAAGCTGTTGCGCTATAAGAATATACATATATAGATTAAGATGTTACGCTATTAGAATATATATGAAGATTAGGCTGTTACGCTTAAAGAATAACTATCACAGATATTGAGGCAGTCCATGGAATTCTCTGCTCCTATTAGGGAGAGCCAAGTTGGATTGAGAAGGGGTTTTGGGTGACTTCAGATCATCTAGGAATAGGATGAATTTGCTCCTGAATGTGCAAGAGGGAGAGAGGGAGAGAATGTGAGAAATGAGTGAAAGATAAATATAGTACCATAGCAGATACTGCCGTATGGAGGTGAGTATATGAGGAGAACTGCTGTAAGACGGGGGTAAAAAGGAAAAAAAATGTTAGAAATTAAGCTGTTGCGCTATAAGTATATATGTTAGAGATTAAGCTGTTACGCTATAAGAATATGTGTTATCAGTAGCGGATATTTTTACTCCAACATGTGACACACACCAGGGAGTATTTTTCTCTTATTTCTATAGTTTCATGTTCTCCACTTAATTCTCACTTTCTTTCCCGTCTGTCTTTTGTTTGTCTGTCCCTGACGAAGGCCTTGTGGCAGCAACGTAGGTTTTTCCTTGTCCTTTCTCTTAGTAAGATGTATTACTATTAGTTTTTTTGTTTGTTTTTTCCGTATGGCTGTGAAGCATTAGAGATTTCACCATATTAAGTCAAGATTTTTATGAGGTGGAGTGACCTGCTATGTTCCTTGTTGCCTTCGCCTTCCCTAACTCAAGAATGGAACACGGCACTACCAGGTATCGAACCAGGAACCCGGTAATTTTCAGCGTGAGGCAAGCGCTCTACGCACTCTGCCAAGTGGACGCTCGTGAGAACATTTTGAAATCTCCGCAGTAGTCACCTGCAAAAGTTAGAGCACCGCACGTTTGCTTTTCCAGAGAAAATTTGGTGCTGTAGGAGAAAAAGGCCGAAAGAGCGAGAAAGAACTTGGCTAAGGCAGACATGTTATCTGTAATTTTATAGCTCCTCTTCAGATTTATGGAGTTTGCGTGATATTCCTCCGGCGCTGTGGTTGGCTCACAGAAGTCACATGGGTCTGGAATACGTCAGAGGTCAGGTTGAGACTCCATAGCTAATGTAGAAGTGCAGGAGCCCTTGCATTGGTCTGTCTGTAGTGATTTACACACGGTTTTATACATGTTTAAATACTTTGGATTATGTTTTTATTTATTTTTTCTCACTTCTTTACTCCCATAAAATCGTTAATTTTCTTAGCACTTACCTTTTCAGCTTTATCTTTAATTGCTACGTACCTTACAGCCGGGTTCCGAGGTCAAAAACTGGTAGCGGCACGCTACAATTTACCCAGATGTAAATGGATACCTGACTATACTGTTAGAGAATGCAGAGACAGGGAAGGCAACTGAACATATCCATCTGATATCGTGAATTGCTTCTTTAGCTCTGCGGCGTTGCCACTCGGAAGGTCCTGGGTTCGATTCTCCGACGACCCTATCACTTCTGTTGTTTTTGTTGTTGTCTAGTTTTCTACTTCTTTATCTCTCACCAGTGCCTGAAACATACATCTGTGTGTGTGTAATATTTATTTATTTACGGCTTACAGGCCTTGGGTTTCCCCTCTTTATTTGTTCCATCTCATAAAAGCTGGACCTAGTATGGTGCATTCTCTAACACTTTACTACCCTACGGCAGTATCAGATGTTGGACTTCCTTGACCTATTTTTACCGCTGTTCTCTTGCTTTTATTTCTTGCTTTTATCCCTATATAGATATTACATTTTCTTTTTTCACTTGACTTAAATGGTTGGTATCGATTACTCTTCAGCGAGAACGTTGACAAGTAGAGAATAGGTAGAGCGTTTGGTTTTTTGTTGTAATTTTAGCCAACGTGGAATGCAATAGTTATCATGCGGACAGCCAGGACATCGCTTTGTCTTTAATTTTAGTTTAGCCACGCCTACTGTTTATCTCTAGAGCTATGAGCATCAGCTATTTCTATACCTCTTTCTGTCACCCCTTCAAGAAGGCGTTGCCAAGACGAAATAGCACAGCGGTCAGTATCAAAGACAGTCGTAGTCCATAGGAACGAGCAGAACGATTTAACACCTCCGGTTGACACTTTCACACGAACCGGCCAAGAGGGTTTAGGAATCGCTCAGGACGAAGACTAATGGGGAAAGTCAGCGGTAGATTTTGGGGGAAATGAGCTTGGACTGGCGGCGAAAAAACGGAAAAGTTCCCTAGAATCAAGAGAGGCGAGAAACTTCGCATGTGGCTATCATTTCTCATTCATTAACTATATATATTGGTATGGCTGAAAAATGCAGTTATCATTCGCGCCACGAGAGTTGAAGAAGTACCTAGCTTATATTAGAATCTAACAAGATTTCTTTTAGATTTTCTGCTATATTGGAGGGAATTCATTCTGAGTGCTGCGGTAAAATATATTAGTCTTGAGTGATTTAGTGGTTTAGTTTCTTCAATTTTATTTCACTGGAATTTTGTGATTAATTTAAACCTATTAAATAAACATATAGCAAAGTTCTCCAGATGTAAATCGAAGATGTAACTATCCGTTATTTCCCGAGATAATAGATGTGAAACATAATTATAAAACGCTAGGCGATCGAAATTGTTCAATAACCGTATATTTATATTTCATCTTGCGTAAATTTTGAGCAATTTACTGTTCATAGCTAGTGTTAATTAAAAACGATACATTAGCTAGTCACTCGTGTAGTCCGTTTAATATAAATAATTAAATACCGGAGTGATTTTACAGGTCTTATATAAAACGCGGTGTTAGAATATAATTATAGTAGGATTACCTGGTTTATATATTCTCTTTTATACAGGTGGTCATACCGTGACGATCCAACGGTTTTTTGTTTTTTTATTATATAGAGAGTCATGTTCAGATGGCTTATGGCATCCAAAATTATATGTTCATAAGCATACAAAACATTTGACAATACAAAATCTGATGTTTCGAGACCCTTATAGGTACACCTTCTAAACCCATGAGAGCGGTTAAATAAACAGAATGGTCAATTGTTCAAATTGAGGTGTAATATTGAAACTGGAACGGGACAAATGTCAGAAGATTTTTCTATATTATATTAAATCGTATAACGTTCCCTGGCCTGATGAGGCAGAACTTACAGCACAAATTGATTTAAGAAAAAACCATGTGACAGTAAACAGTGTTCCTAACACCAAATATACAGAGAACATTTTCAGCTATTCATTCAGAGAACAGCCTGAGAGTAACATTCCGATTTGTGATGATATCTTCACATTTTCACTACAACAGAAAACCTAGAAAAAAAACGTAACCCCACCAAATAACTGCAGGGCGAAAGAGGAATAACCCCATCCAGGAGAAATATAAATCAACGCACCAATTCATCGAAATCTCCGAGAAAAATAGCAGTTGCCTAGACGGAGTTTTTCTGGGGCTGAACTGGAATAACAGGACATATAATAGTCTTAAAGACATTGTTTTATTAATTTCGCGGATGTATGCATTGTCGGCAGAGGGTAAGTTGGAAGGTCGTGAGCTCACGGAATGAATGTAGAGCGTGAAACGGAACGAAAGAATTTATTTTCTTAATGTTACTACTTATATAACACCATCTCTGTTATCTATCTCTCACTAAGTCTGAAGACCCACGGGATAGTTAAATTAAGGACATACCTTTTACCCGTCCTGCCTACTCCCCACTCCCATTGTTAAATCATTAGTTTTATCTTTTGGGTAAACAACCTCGTTTTAGATCATTCCTAGTTTTCCCATACCATAGGGAGGGTCTATGAGAGTATATATATATATATTTTTTTTTCTCTTTCTCTTATGTAACGATAATTCATTGATGTAATGATAACTATGTATTTTATGTTTGATCTATTTTTCTTCTAAAGATATAATAAACTTAAATAAACCTTAAAGCTATTGGTGTCGGTCAAAACCGTTCCCTGATATATATTTATATGTGACCCCATAGTTTACCTGTTCGTTTCTACGTATGTACGCGTATTTCTGTCACAAAATTGTTTGTGTGTGCGTACGAGAGGATAGTGTATTTAAATCAATATCTAGTGAGAAAATACGTCTCCATTAAAGTGTGTCGTACTAGATAGGTTGGGTGGAGCAATTACTCAATCCAAGACAGTATTTTTTCCTACACCTATACTCCTCGTAAACAGGACTATTTCTCACACCTTTCTCTCACAGAGCTCTCACCATCTCACCTCTGCTCGATCGGGACCATAACAATATAATGCCTATCTATAAGACTTACGACACTACTACAATAACTAATACTACTACCACAATTACTAATACTACTACCACAATAACTAATACTACTACCACAATAACTATACTACTACCACAATAATTAATACTACTACTGCAATAACTAATACTATTACCACAATAACTAATACTGCTACCACAATAGCTAATACTACTACTACAATAACTAATACTACTACCACAATAACTAATACTACTACTACAATAACTAATACTACTACCACAATAACTAATACTACTGCAACAATAACTAATACTACTACCACAATAACTAATACTACTACCACAATAACTAATACTACTACCACAATAAGAATTCTACTGCCACAATAACTAATACTACTGCAACAATAACTAGTACTACTACCACAATAACTAATACTACTACCACAATAACTAATACTGTCAACATCTCATCCATAGGTCAACATTTCTTTTCCTCTTACGCTCGTTTTTTTGTGTGAATAATTTGTTTTATATCCATGTAATATCATTATTATATTCACTTTAAAATATTATTATATAATGTAATGTATGTGTGAATGTACCCACATAATACTGTACTTTAGAAATGTGAGTCGTGAGAATGTACCCGCATACCACTGTACTTTAGAAACGTGAATTTTTTTTTACTGCTAAAAGACTTTTCCTGCCACAGAAGTGCGTAAGAAAGTGTTACTATTATTATTTCATTTTCCACCAAGAATGTATGGACATAAGCGAGAATGTGTTTATGTAATTTTTGTATTGATGATTGATGACACATTCAAAAATACAGATTAATTGTAGACGGATTGACCGCATGAGTGAGTGTCGGTATACAGAATTTATTTATTTTTATTTATTGTTTTATTTATTTTATTTTATTATTACTTTTTTCCCCCAATTACTAGCTTGTTTGTTTCAAAAAAAAAACCTACTCATTTTTTAATTATGATTGCATACTGTAAATGAATGCTGTTATGGTAACTTTATAATTTTGCATGCCTTTAAATTAATGCTTAAAGCATCTTGTAGGAATGAAAGGATATAGTATGCAAGATTAATGAGAGTGGAAGGGCAGAATGTTAGACGGGCCTGCGCGCCCAATTCTTTACCCTTCGAAAATAAAGTTCGTTCGTTCGTTCGTTCGTTCGTTCGTACTACTACCACAATAATTAATACTGCTACCACAATAGCTAATACTATTACTACAATAACTAATACTACTACCACAATAACCAATACTACTACCACAATACCTAATACTACAACCACAATAACTAATACTACAACCACAATAGGTAATACTACTACCACAATAACTAATACTGCTACCACAATAGCCAATACTACTACCACAATAGCCAATACTACTACCACAATAACTAATACTACTACCACAATATCTAATACTACTACCACAATAACTAATACTACTTCCACAATAACTATACTACTACAACATTAACTAATACTACTACCACAATAACTAATACTACTACCACAATAACTAATACTACTACCACAATAACTAATACTACTACCACAATAACTAATACTACTACCACAATAACTAATACTACTACCACAATAACTAATACTACTACCACAATAACTAATACTACTACCACAATAACTAATACTACTACCACAATAACTAATACTACTACCACAATAACTAATACTACTACCACAATAACTACCCACAATAACTACTACTACCACAATAACTAATACTAATACTACTAATACTACACCACAATAACTAATACTACTACCACAATAATACTAATAACTACTACTACACAATAACTAATAACTACCACAATAACTAATACTACTAACAATAACTACTACTACCACAATAACTAATACTACTACCACAACTACTACCACAATAACTAATACTACTACCACAATAACTAATACTACTACTTTGTTTAGGAGTTAAATATTTGTCCTGTACTGTCTACACCATGTCTTCTGAAATTTGATCGTTGACTCTACTTTATATTAGACATATTAATTAAGATGTGTGTTGAGGAGTACATCAAAATCATCATTTCCCCGCCCACATAATGTTCATCACTAAATTAATATCTGGCCGTCTCGCTCTACGTTTAACTGGTCCCTACAGCAATGACTGTTCCAGTGCACAACGCCACATGTACGTTCTGGGTAACTCTTGACACCTTGTCACTCGAGTTGTCACTCATAGCTGGTTTTCGTCCTTTCCAACTGTCATCTTCGAAGCAGCAACCATGGCGGTCGTCAGGAAGTAGGTAAGACATGACACAGACGGTGACATGACCCTCCTGAAAAGTGGTTTACGATTGGCTGTTTCCGAACGAGAGTCCCGGAAATGACACGAGCCACTTTGGGACTGACATATTAATGTTTCTTGACTCTATTTGCCAACGTTAATCCAGGCAGTTATAGCATTTTATAGCATTCATAGCAGTTCCTGTCTTGACTCTTTTCCGCTTTCTACAGCTTACAGAATGTACCAGTGGGAGGATGATCTTCAGACAGTTCTGAAAGATCTTTAGAAATTGTAGTTTTTACAACGTTCTTATTTTATTTTATTTTATTTTTTAGAGTTAATTTTATTTTGTTTATTTATTGTTTTTCTTTTTTATCAACTTCTGAAATATCTTTGGTTTGGTTTGGTTTAAAGGACTATCTTCATTGCACACAGACAACTACATTACTGCTCCGATATCGTCCATTAGATCACACAAGGAGGATCTCAGCACAATACACCAGCTCCGTAGCACCAGCAAGTATCCCAGTGTGTGCATTTAGGAATTACACATTCCATGAATATTTTTGAAATATTTATTTATTTTTGTAAATAAAAGTAGCAGAACCCTATAAATGTAACTGCAACTTGTCAAACAAAATGATCGTTAAATGTTGCGCTATATTTTCTGGTGTTTCCATTTCGAAAACAGGGTTTCATCACTTGCGTCTGAGGTAGTTGTAACTGAGTGTTGCTGAGCCAGGTGTTGTTACTTCTGCTAGGGTTAAACTTCAGTAAATACTAATAATTGTTAGTAACGTACAACAACGTGAGTCCGATACACTAATCAGTGACAAAATGCTTAGTGGGCGATCTATTATACATATATATATAAATATATAAATATATAAATATATAAATATATATATATATATGTATGTATATCTACGAACATATGTAATAATATAATCCAACTGTTTGAAACGGTGTTTATGAAGTATGCCCGTCCTTGTTCAGAGTGCAAATAATTCAAACGTAATCATGACAGAATCTCGATCTTCCTGGAAAAACTCTACGGGGATATCAACAGCCTCAAGCAGATCACTGCTTTCTTTTACACATATTCCAGTTGACACCTGGGGGGTGATTGACGAAGATGAAGAAGAACCTCCATCTATTAAAACGACAACATCTCAATACTGGTGCAGTTAGGTTAAAAAAAAGGGGGGTAAAGGAACCCGTTACACGCCCATTAAGATATATTGGGAATATTTTCTTGACCATCGGCACACTAGGGGTGATGTGGTCAGCATCACGCCGGCCTACTTAACCTTCCAGAGTTGCTCTGGTACCCAATTCATGAGGCTGGGTCGACCCCGGAGCCGTTTGCGGTCTAAAAAATCCCACCTCAACTGGGGATCGAACCATGGGCCACCGAGAGAGGAAGCCAATACACTAACCACTGAGCTACCGTGGCTCCTCATCCATAGTTATATTCAGTATAAATTCATATGTATCCTGCATGCAGTTTCTTCAACGTAAGTACAGGTCAAATATACATCTATATATTCTAGCATATATTCTCACATGTAAACGTGGACGCTGCTCTACAACTCAACCAATAAGACACGATCCGATACACCTTCTGACTTCCACAAGTATGTACACTTCTTCTTCTTCTTTGATCCTTAGCCGCCGACCGTCAAAGCAGTCAGTGGCCATCACGCCTAGTGGAGTCTTGTAGGGCAACAACAATTGATTCCACTTTGCTCGGTCGGTGGCCATCCTTCGTACAGTGCCCCAACCCCGGTTCACTCCCCGCATCCCAGCCTCCACAGTCCCCCGCCAGGCTGCCCCTGGTCGGCCTCTCTTTCGCCCCCCCTCAGGGGTCCAAAGCATAGCTGCCCCCGCGATGGCATCGGGGTCTCCCCCCCCCCCCCCCCAGGACATGACCAACCCAGCCCCAGCGTCCGCCAGCCATGATGGTGTGCATGTCCCCCCGCTTGCTACGAGCAAGCAGATCCTGGCTAGCGATGGCACCCGGCCAAAAGATTCGGTAAACCTTTCCCAGGCATGCTGTGCGAAAAGAGGACAATCTCGACACCTCCCTCTCTGCAACTCTCCAGACTCCTCTTGGACCGCCCTCTGCAAGTATGTACACACACCAAGTTAAACGGCATCCCATCCCAACAAAGTGTCTGAACTCTACAACTCAACCAAAAAGACACGATCCGATACACCTTCTGACTTCCACAAGAATGTACAGACACCAAGTTAAACGGCACCCCATCCCGACAAAGTGTGCACTTAAAACAGCCGAGATGTGCGACTGTGTCTGAACTCTACACATCTGCGTAATACCAGTGTTTCGATCATCTCGTGCTATTCTTAACACTGAGTACTTACTTTGTTTACTTTACTTTGTCGTTCCACTGAAGCCGTGAAGCCTATTGAAGCCAAGTGTGTCGTACTGGCTACCGTGAGCTCGTGTTGCTGTATGATATCTGTGATATTGTCTATCAATCTGCCTCTTGGTCTTCTCCGCGCCCTGAAACTATATACTCTACTGTTGTAAGCTTAGTTGTAATTTATCTGGCTCCATTCTCATGAGATTGCTAAACCATTAGTTTTCTGTCGCTCGATATACTTGATGCAGTAAAAAGTTCCTACAATTTTTATAATGTCATAATTTCTCATTCTGTATCTCCTGAAACATTAATGGCTTTTCGTAAGCATCTCATCTCACCGGATGTAATTTTCATCTCCTGCGTCTTGGCCAGGGGCCATGTTTGACACAAATAGCAAAGAGTTGGTACGAATGTGCTATTTATCAGCTATCGTTTACTTTTAATATTGATTTTTTAATGTTTGAGTATTGGTGACAGTTTTTAAGTCATTACACTGACTTTTTTATATCTTGTTTCAATTTTTCTGTCAAGTTTTCCATTTTCTGCAAACAATTCTTTTAAAGTATTGAACCTGCTTAAGCCTTATGTTGTTGACATATATATTAAGTGGGACCTGGTGATCTGCTGATCATCATAGTTTCTGTCTTTGATGTACTGATCTTCATGTTGTATTTTTGACAGGTTGAATTAAGTGTATTTGTGTGATTTGGGAATTTTATTGTAACTGACAAAAATGTGCATATTTTGTTTAAACTGTTCAAAGAAGTGTGTTATTGTCACATTTTCGATTTAGTAATATAATTTCTCCATTTATGCATAGCATGGCGAATTTTACTTGTTATTGTCTACATAATAGTTAATTTTGTGGCGAATCAAATCTTATCGTTATTCTCATCGTTATTTTATGTGTCGCTGAAAAAACGTCGACCATTTTGTCAAACAGAGCCAACCCACACATAAGTCAGTCCGGAAGTATTAAATAAACACATCTTGGACAGGACATCCGCCTTTCCCCCCTATGGACTATGGAGCCACCATCACAGCTGGTCCCCTTTCAAGAAGCCTAATTCAAAGCTTTGATGAACTTTGCAAGAGTGCTTTCTGTCATCGTTGTAGTGAATTTCTAAATACAATATCTAAATTAATATATAACAATATCGGGCATAAAGGAAAAGATAAGAAAGTATAAAAGAATTTTTTTGCTAGAACTGTTGGTATCGCCTACGCCTTCAGATTATTTGCTAACGAATAGCCGAACAAAACGGTACCCAAATTTTTCAAATTCGTCCTTGACATAATCACTTTTCCTAGTTCTAAGAAAATTGTGCCTAAAAATGCATTGTGAAACGAGGAGGGGCAAGGCTCGATAGCACGCAAAGCACGTCTCAATTGGTTCTAAGTCTACAACCAACTTGCACGCTTTGCCTTAGGGGTTTCCCCAAAATACGAGGAAAAAGTTAGAACATGCAGACAACTCGTGTCACAAAAACAACCTTAGCTCTTATTTCAAAAGACGTAATTATCACGTAAATAGAGAAGACAGCACATGGAAAAGAATTGAACGGGTAGTAGACAAAAAATAAAAACACTAACATAGAAAAAAAAACTCTGTACTTCTGAACCAAGCCAACTAGTTCCATATAAATTGTATATTCGTGTACCTTAGGACTTGCTGACAAAGAATAGGGTAATAGTTACGCAAATAGTCCATTAATTAACTAATTACAGCCATAATACTATAGTGGACCCGACCAGACTGTCAAGTAAAGATCATGCCTGTTTATAATTTTTTTATGGCATGTTTAGAAAAAACGACTTTGGGTAAATGAGGTTAAAAGGTACGGGATACCTGATTGGTTGGATTTTAAAGGAAGGCGAAGTATGATTGGTTGACCTAAAACTAAAAATATATTTGCCTTGGCATATTGGGAGTTGTTATTTGAAACGATAGATTCAAAAATCAATGTAAACATGGTCCCATTGGACAAAGCCGTAGATACTGGTACGAAACGGGTACTGTTCACTGCCATTTCAAATAAATTTTGTGTACAGCAAGATCGATGAGAGCAGGCGGAGAAATTTTCTAACATAGGAAAAGCCTGGACATAGGGCAGATCGAAAATGTGCCATATTGCCTAGTCATCGTTTAACTTGTGTTATTTCCTTGCATTTGTGGTAAGATTGATTTTATTTAAAATAAAATTTGAATGTGAAATACTAACATACGACTGTAAGTAAGTGAGTCTATGGCAGACTCAAAACAGAGTCTAGAGATTGATCCAGCATATGAAAGACTATCAGAGAGGTGTAGACCAACTAAATTATATAGGATTATCATCAGGAGCATAATACCTATCCTATTGTATGGACAACAGATTATTGCTGGAATTGCAGAGGCGTTGTAACTATTAGGGGAGAGGAATACTGGTATACCTGGTCACATCAAAAGAAACTGGTGAAAGGGATTGTCGGAAAGAACTGATCTTGCATGTTTGTTTGTAATGTGCCTGTACTGGTTGTTGAATAGTAGTGTAGGCTGTTGATTACGAAGGAGGCATATCCTTCGAATTTCAGAGGGTTTTGGTTGCTGTCAATAACTGGTGCCAGACTACAGTGGGCCGATATAGTCATGCCACAGTCTTGCCTTTTTCGGAGACAACAGTAAACCATCATCATTCTTGAAGAAGTGGGAGCTGAAGGTTGTCGTTCAGCGAAGTGCAGGAAGATTCCTACCTCATATTACCAAGTTAGGTGCATGTTTCGGCACCTGATCGCTCAACAAACATTATATTAAAATAAGAGACTGAGAATAGTGATATAAACATTCCATCAGTGTCCACAAAAACTTACAACCAACATGCAGATATGATGATAGTAAACAATCAACCAGTATATACTAGAAGTCACCTCAGTTAAACAATACAACTACACCCTTATATAATAATATGTGTATTATGGTCAGAAGATCCATTATGTAAATTGATTGATGTAATTAATTTCTATGATTTCATTTTGATTGTCAGTCCTGATTCCAAATAAATCAGATTCAGGACAATAAATTGAAAAACCTTAACTTTCAACCACTGACTTACTAAAGATAGTCTTTTAAAGTGCAGTTTGTATGTGATTGTCGTGGTACTGTTGTGTTGTATTAGATAATAAAATAATTTGTGTAATTGTTTATATGTTTAGTTGGCAAATGCAACCTTACACTAACATTTCATAACCGTAGACACCAAACGTAGTCATCTTACATTCTATCCAGAATAAGTCTGAATGAGATCATAGTGGTGGTAGTAGAAAGGTGCCCTGGAAATTTACTCTAATATTTATTATAATATAATAATAGCCCTTCAGTCATAACTGACTATGGGAATGCGCCCCTGAGGTGACAGCCCTCAGCTGCTTATTTTCCGGGTGCTCCTTTCGACGTTTTCTCCTCACCTCTGCTTCTTGTGTGAGCCTCTCTTCGCCCAATCTGAGGTGGCGCCGTAAATAGCATCGCCACTTAGTGCGATCGGCAGCTTCATCCTCCCATGTTGCTGGATCCATGTCCAGTGCCCTCATATCTCTCTTGCACACATCTTTGAACCTCAGCTGTGGTCGCCCAACTGTTCTCTTGCCATCTGCTAATTGTCCGTAGAAGATATCTTTTGGGATGCGACCATCTTCCATGCGGCGAACATGGCCAAGCCAGCGAAGTCTGCGCTGTCTAAGAAGCGTAATATTTATTATATTCAGGGACCTTCACAGCTGACCTCATTCAGTACACTAAGACTTTTTAACAACAAACTGTATTAACATTTAACCCACCACAATCGTCATCAGCTGCCATCTCCACAACGAAGGTTGGCTGTAATGGATCTCCAACGTCTTCTGTCTCTTGTCTTGGTGGTGCACTCTGATAGACTCTTTCCTGTCCATCTCTTGATGTTATCTTCCCACTTATAGCGCTGTCTTCCCCTTGCACGTTTGCCTTCAACTCTCCCTTCTGTTATGGTCTTCTGCAAGGTGTTATGCCTTTTTATGTGGCCAAAGTATTTTAGCTGCCGAACTTTGACCTCCCTCATTAGTTCTCTTTTCATACCTAGATTTTCTAGGACCTCCTTATTTGTTTTCATCTCTTTCCATGAGATACGCCCCATTCTTCTATATATCCACATTTCAAGAGCCTCAATTCTTTCTTCCAAATGCTTATTCATCGTCCATGTTTCTGCACCATACAGAAATGCAGAATATATATAACACTTTATGATTCTCAGCTTTAATTTGTGAGATAACTGTTTGGATGTCAGTATATGTTTCATGTTGTTGAATGTAGCTTTGGCCATTCCTATTCTCTTCTTAATTTCTGTTTCACATCTGCCATCTTCTGTTATTATATGACCAAGATATACGTAGCTCTTGACTTGTTCCAGGATTTTCCCATTTACGCTTATCTTTAATGTGGGTTTATCGTCTGTTTTGCTAATTATCATAGTTTTTGTTTTCTCGATATTAATGTCCAGTCCATATTCATGACTTATACTGTTCACTTGCTTCACTAGTTCTTGTAACTTGTATTTATTTACGTCCATTAAAAGTTAATCTAATCTTTTAGTGCAAGATGCCCTATATTTTTTTAAGTAGGCCTACCTCTTACGTATCTATCCTAATCCTTATTTATTATTTCAATCAATACCCTTTAGCTCCCCAAGGAGCATAGGCCTTCAACAAACACATGCCAAGTCTTCCTGTCCTGTGCCATCCGCTCTATTTCTTTCCATGTTTTCCTCATCATTTTCACCTCCGTATCCAGTTCTCTTCTCCATGTGTTTTTTGGTCTACCTCTGCCTCTCTTTCCCTGTGGGTTCCACAACAAGGACTGCCTTGTAATGCTATCAACAGGTTTCCTCAATGTTTGTTCTATCCATCGCCAGCGTCTTCTTCTCAACTCTTGTTCCACCGGCACTTGTCTGGTTCTTGTCATCAGTTCTACATTTGTAACTTTGTCAGACCATTTTCAATATTTATTATTTGTCGGCTATTATTCCCTTATTGTCAGAAATTATCTTGATTAAAATTCCCTAACAGGTTGATGTGGGTTTACAGAAGAATGTTAAAAATACCATGGAGCCAAAAATAGTAAAGAAGATGTCATGAAAGAGGCCAATGCGCAAAGGAAACTTATATCACAAGTTAGAAAGTAGCAATCCACTTTCTTGGGCGTGTTATGAGAAGAGGAAAGCTGGAATATATCGTAACAACAGGTAAGATAGAATATATCGTAACAACAGGTAAGATAGAATATATCGTAACAACAGGTAAGATAGAATATATCGTAACAACAGGTAAGATAGAATATATCGTAACAACAGGTAAGATAGAATATATCGTAACAACAGGTAAGATAGAATATATCGTAACAACAGGTAAGATAGAATATATCGTAACAACAGGTAAGATAGAATATATCGTAACAACAGGAAAGCTGGAATATATCGTAACAACAGGTAAGATAGAATATATCGTAACAACAGGAAAGCTGGAATATATCGTAACAACAGGTAAGATAGAATATATCGTAACAACAGGAAAGCTGGAATATATCGTAACAACAGGTAAGATAGAATATATCGTAACAACAGGAAAGCTGGAATATATCGTAACAACAGGTAAGATTGAAGGAAAAAGAGTTAGAGGAAGACAAAGAGAGCAAATACTGGACAGTTTAACATCGTCGTATGGAAAGAAGTCAACAACAGACATGATAAATTGTACTGGAGACAGGAAGTTGTGGAGAGACATGATCTCCTACGCCATTAGGCATGGTACTTGAAGAAGAGACGAAGAACAGGTTGACTGGAAGGCGGCGTCCAATCGAATGGATTGGGAGATCTCTTGTTTCAAATCCAATAGGCCTAGATTGTTTTTGATGGGGATATTTAAAATGACAAGTTAGGCTTAAATGGTTGGAAACGTAAAGCCTTAGACGATCTCAAAACATCAATAGCAGATGAGTTTCAAAGAAACAACTGAGATCTATGTCGAAGAGTGTGTGGAATGTCGTCCCCCCCCCCCCCCCCCCCCCCCCCCCCACACACACACACACACACAAATAAATAAATAAATAAAATAAAATTTTAAAAAATCTGACTTTATGTTTAACCGGTTATGATCATTATTTTTAAATAACTGTATAATTATCAATAAATAAGTTTTAGTGCATTGCCTTTGTTATGATGCATTTAATGTAGGCTACACATGTCATTACATACGAAAGCCACATGTTTTAAGCAAAGAATAAGGGACACTAATGTATATTAATCTTTTTAAGGTACAGTAGTTCTGAACTTAAAAGTTCTGTTTTGCACTCGCTTTTGCTCTAACTTTGCCTACAAAATGTTGTTCTGTGTATGTTATTGCTCCCCCACCCGCCCCCCCGCCCCCCCCCCCCCCCCCCCCCCCCCCCCCCTCCCCCCCCCCCCCCCCCCCCCCCCCATTTCGGATTGTATGATCGGTCTGTGTGTGCTGTGCTCAGACACAGATCTGAACTGGTGGTTCGTGTCATTCCAGGGTGTGTTAACCCTCATTGGTCGTAAACTTTCCAACAACGCCAGTGTCTGACAGGTGGGCGGGACACGCGAGTTGGTAACTGGTTCTCTGACCAAGGCAAGGGCAGAGAACTTGGCTTTTCTTTCAATGCGGTCTCTTTCTTGAGGTTGCATTTCTAGGCCTGGACGCTATTTTAAATTTATATTTTAAAAAAATATATTTTAAACTTGAAGACACTTCTGTCGTAATTTTGCTGAGAAATTAACGAGAACCAACGTAAATGGAACGCGAAATAAAACATACATTCCTACCTGACACGGTTAATATATTAATTATCTTGCACGTTGAAATTATGACGCATTATGAATTTATGGTGGTAAAAATCGCGTATGTTTTGGATTAGTTTATGACTTCTGCCTCGTTTTTGCGAGACGCGCTGCATTCAATTTAGACACAAGGTTCGTCGGTTTTACTAGTGGGCACATTCAAAGCAAAAAAAAAAAAAAGACCATTTGGTCTGGTATGGTATATTAACAACTAGCTGCAAGTACCCGGCTTTGCCCAGGTTGAAACATCTGAAAATATAAAAACTTGATAAATTATATTCTGTGTTCTTTTAACTCACATAATTAATGTAATTGATCACATCGTGTCATATTTACATTATGTATATTAACAACGTGCCGTGTATGTCAAATTGCAGAAAGCAACACAGGTTCCGAGATTTTCTTTTTTTCAGTCTCCCAACCAACAATGAAAGGTGAAATATTAGACAATTGCAAACTTTCAAACAGCAATCAAAGATGAAATATTGGGCAAACTAGCAAGTGTCTAAGCAGTGAACAATTAACGGAAACGGAATAATAATTACTCAGATGGCGAAAAGAGTTGAAAGATGGACAAAAGATAGTGAGTACTCAAATAGCAAACGAAGATGAGATATAGGGGAATGTAGTAATTAGGTCTACTCAAACAGCAACGATGAGAGATTGAGAAAAATAATAAAGAGGCCTATTCAATAAGGGGAGCCGCGGTAGCACAGTGGTTAGTGCACTGGCTTCCCAGCTCAGTGGTCTATGGTTTGGTCCCCAGCTGAGGTGGGATTTTTTTAGGCTGCAAACGGCTCCTGGGTCGATGCAGCAACAATTGGGTACCAGAGCAACTCTGGGAAGGTTAAGGCGGCCGGTGTGATGCTGACCACATCACCCCTAGTGTGCCGATGGTCGAGAAAATATAGGCCTAACACCATATTCCCAATATGCCTCTATGGGCGTGTAATCGGGATCCCAAACGGCAAAACCAGATGAGATACTCTGAGAATAGATGTCAGTTTACATAAAAGTGAAGTCAATCTACTTCAGAAATACTTGTGAGACTACGTATAGATCCATAGATGAAAGAACGTATTTCTGATAAGAAGGTTTTGAGGGATAATAAAACGGCAACTGTGAGAGACAGAATGGAATAGGAATAGCTACACAGTATTTGTGCATCAGCCACACTTCCTCAAAGAAGAAATAGATGATAAAAGTAAATGGATGTTAAAAGTAAATAGATGATAAAAGTAAATAGATGATACAAGTAAATGGATGATAAAAATAATAGATGATAAAGTAAATAATTGATAAAAGTAAATGGATGATAACAGTAAATAGATGATTAAAGTAAATAGATGATAAAAGTAAACGGATGATAAAAGTAAATGGATGATAAAAAAATAGATGATAAAGTAAATTTATGACAACAGTAAATAGATGATAAAAGTAAATAAATGATAAAAGTAAATGGATGATAAAAGTAAACAGATGACAAAGTAAATGGATGATAAAAGTAAATAGATGATAAAAGTAAATAGATGATAAAGTAGATGGATGATAAAAGTAAATAGATGATAAAAGCAAATAGATGATAAAAGTAAACGGATGATAAAAGTAAATGAATGATAGAAGTAAATGGATGATTAAAAGTAAATAGATGATAAAAATGGATGATAAAAATAATAGATGATAATGTAAATGGGTGATAAAAGTAAATGGATGATAAATGTAAACAGATGATAAAAGTAAATGGATGATAAAAGTAAATAGATGATAAAAAGTAAATGAATGATAAACATAAATAGATTATAAAAGTAATTGGATGATAAAAGTAAACTGGCTCAGGACGTATGCCCCAAACTGAAACGATAGTTAAGCAATATCAAGTAAGAGTAAATTAACGTGTCACACGAGTAATACCTGTAACTCCAGCTCTTCTTTTATATATATATATATATACATATACATATATTAATATGTATATATATATATATATATATATTAATATGTATATATATATATATATATATATATATATATATATATATATACTAATAAAAATAACATTATTTATTCCGTTAAAAGTGGAATTTAACAAGTAAATGAAAAATAAACACATTAATCAACAAATTTACAAGTTAAGGTATTTGTTTATTTATTCATTTGCCTTCAGATGTGTTTATCCATGTTTTTTGTTGCAGCCCAAAGCCGTTTAGTTCTTTCTTTTTCTTTCTTTTTCGGTAGAGGTTAAATTTTGTTGGCTTCCGATTTTTCGGTGTGGGTGTTCCATGCCGCTATGGGGTTCTCACTGTCATTATGTTCCGTACAGGTGGAGGATGACAAACTGCTTCTCATTTCTTATCGATAAAATACCCCCTCCTCATTGTCGAAGGTTCCCTATGAAGCAGAGAGGTGCGATGATTGCAGATTCCCAGAGCAAGGCGCTAAGCTTACATCATCATCTTGTGCCTTTTCCAGCTCTGCTGTGCTGAGGGTAAGTGGGGGATGGAGTTTAGGGCCTGTTTCTTGCATTGGTGATTATCTGGCTTGCTCTTACGCACTCGTAGTTTGCTTGGGATCTTTCAAGAAGACTTTATCCCAAATATGTGGGGGTTGTTGTTGTTGTTAAACTAGGGCTGCTAACCTTATCGGTCTTTCACATCCGATGTGAAATGGAAGAATCCTTGACATTATCGTACATTCCTCGTCCAGGCTTGTTTGTCCCGTCATTTCGAGACTTGTTTGGTTGGACTCATGAGCTCTACCGGGAATTCTATCCTTACCTCTCATGCATTTAAAGGATCGTCACATATGTTTCACACTAGAAAGGGGCAGGAGCTTGCGCATCCCGCCATCCATAGGTAAAGGTAAAGATAAAGGATCCCGTTACACGCCCATTGAGGCATATTGGGAATATGGTGTTAGGCCCATATTTTCTTGACCATCGGCACACTAGGGGTGATGTGGCTAGCATCACGCTGGCCGCCTTAACCTTCCCAGAAGTTGCTCTGGTACCCAATTGGGCCTGGGTCGACCCAGGAGCCGTTTGCAGCCTAAAAAAATCCCACATCATCTGGGGATCGAACCATAGACCACTGAGCTGGGAAGCCAGTGCACTAACCACTATGCTACCGCGGCTAGCCATCCATAGGGTCTTTCCAAATATGCAAGGCTAAAACTTCGTGCCCTGGTTCTGGTACGTCCAATGAATCGTCACTTCTTGTATAGAGCCACTTCCCCGCCCCCCCCCCCCCCATCTGCCATAAAAACAGTCAGCCAGGTAAAAGCGGGAGTTAAGTCTGCGGCTCAAGTGACTCCTCCGAGTTTAGTGTGCAATGCTGGTTTCTCAACATGTTTCCCCACAGATGGAGTCATGATGGTGGCCAGTTCTGGTGCTGCTTATCAATCCCTGAAGCACTGGCCAGGCAACTCGAAGGTAGCCTGTTTGGAGGATGTACCACGTTGAGGTGCTTCAGGGTCTTGGTTAGATTTATAGTCCTGGGATTTACACAAGAGTAACATCAATTCCTTTGCATCCTGCCTATAGTAGGTGTGTATATATATATATATATATATGTCGCGAGAGGTTTCTTAATTTATGAAGAATAAGACAACCAGGTGTATCAGGTGATACTAGGATAGTTGCCAGAGAAGAGTCTGGTCTTAAAAGAAATACCCCATTCTCAGAAAAGAGCAATGGTGTATAGAGTTCATAGGTATAAAGTCAGGCTGTAAAGAATTTCTGGCCGAGATAGTAATATTCAGTACCAGAATTCTATGGTGCCCCTCTCAGAATTATACCTATGGGCTGTTATAGTATCTAGGGGATTTAATTAATTTCAAAGTAATTCAAGCTGACATAAAGTAATAAAAACAGTGCACTACAATTTATTAATTTTATTTATGTACAGTCATCTGTTTAGTTTGTTTGTGTAAACACAAACCCTAAAAATAAAAACACACTGATGATGTTGCATGTATCTACACCAAATAAAAGTCAATCACTAAAAATAAAGTCTTTTCCTAGTTGTTAAGGCTCCCTTGTTATGAAAAGTCTTAGTGCAACTGATCCTCCGGAACCAATGTTAATGATGGTACTTGAATTTATCTTCAGTATTAGGGGAAGGGATATTGACAACTGTCATAATGACTTCACTGTTCTGATATCACTTGACTTCACAATATGTCTATGTTATGTAGCTTTTGAAAATGTCACACTGACTACAATGTTATTGAGATCACTTGAGTTCAAACTATTTCTATGTTATGTAGCTTCCAGACTAATTTACTCATCACTGTTTTCATCACTACTAATATAACCGGGTGTGGTACGCCAATGCTCTGCGAGTCAGTCTTGTCTAATAGGACTTAACTTCTTCGCTTCCGCCTTTTCCTTGAAGCCAGAATATAAGACGGAGAAGCCCAACACTGAGGGTCCCCACTCTTCCAACTGATGTAGGTACAGGGTGCTTGTTTAAATCATACACCGCTAGGTACAACACCAATGTTCTTCTCTGCTACAAGATGAGTGACAGGATACCTCTGACCTGAAATGTAATAGGTCTTACATAGCATCTGGCTCTAAAATCCTCCTACCCAGATTGTAGATTAGTGAGGCAGTTCAGAATAAGTGATGATAACACAGGAAAGGTAGACTCAGTCAGTGACAAATAGGTTTATGCAATAATATAACAACATTACAACACATACTTTCCTAATATGTCCATGACCAACATCCCCAAAACTGCATAGGCCTTATGGTGAGTGTTGAGTGTCTAAATAAGTTTTATGCAATAATATAACACAGCATTACAACACACACACTTTCCCAATATGTCCAGGATTGACATCATTAACTGCATAGGCCTTACGGCGAGTGTTGAGTGTATAGGTCTACTCAAACAATACATTAAATTTACAATCTTTCCTGTTTTACTGGTTCCTGATAGTATTGTCTAGTCCAGCAATCAGAAAAGGCTTTAAAGGCTTCTAAAACTAACAACCTTCATTCCATCCGGCCTTAGTTTAAATGTCGAACATAATTTATACAGCACAAAGCAGCTTTCCTTCTATGAATAACACAATGAGATTTTACACACACAATCACTTCCCTTAAACACTAGTAATTAATATTATACATATTATGACTTAATTCTTTTACCCACAATCTCAGATTCAACAGGCTTTTCATAAACCCATGCAGTCTGCTTCACTGGCAAATGGCGAAGGAGCTGGGGTAGAATCTGATTCTGTCCTCTGACGAATTTTGTTCTGGCGGTTCAAGAGAAATATTCCAGATTTGTTTCCCTTTTTATTACAGGTCGCGGGCGAACGGAAGACAAGCGATTCCATTGGCTGGCTGGGTCAGTTTATGTTTACCAAAATTTCAGTAAAACCACCACTTTTTGCCCGATCTGTCGATCTGACAAAACTCCGATAATTTATTCTTCCAGGGTTTCCCAACCGATTCCTTCCATCCAGGTCTTGTTTAAACCGGCCAATTGGGCGCTACCATTTAAACACACTAACCTTTTTCTGCCTCCCTTGTAGCCTTTGCAATCACAGTTGAAACCGGGGAAACCAGCCTGCGCTCTAAGTTATTACTGCATGTAATCACTCATAACTCCTGTGTCCATGCTTCTACAACTTAAATCCATGTATCTAATGAAAGTTTAAGATTCCTGGTATTTCACTGTGCTCACTGTTCCGAGGGACATACCTTATCTTTTGACCTGAAGTCACAAATACATATTCACGTTAACACAGATTCCATCCAGCTATCCTGCAGCCTACGGTTCCCGAGACCGGTTTACAGCTCGTGCAGCGATTGGTCGAAAACATTTGTTGACATATTTCGATATAGGTAGGCAAGGTAGGCTCTCGTTAATTGCCCTTAGATATTGGTTCAGGACTACGCTACAGATAGCCCCCCAATTTTTAAGCGAGAGATTTATGTCGAGCTTCAATCTGAGACCAATAACGAGGCAATCATCCAGCCGGAATCTATTCTTCCCTCTTTCCATCCTGGTTCGGATCAGATGGGTGCCTACTCAGAAAATCTGCCCCTACATTCTGAGATCCAGGGATATACTCAATCGTAAAGGAGTATGGCTGAATTAAAAGAGACCACCTCAACAATTTCGCGTTACAATGGCGAGTTTGTGCGAGAAATACCAGTGGCTGGTGATCACATTGAACCACGAAATGTCTACCATAAAGATAAGTCTGAAACTTTTGTATGGCCCAGACCAACGCCAAACATTCTCTCTCAACCGTTGAGTAGTTCCTCTCAGCCTTATTTAATTTGCGGCTGGCATAAACAACTGGGAATAACTCTCCAGGCTGTGCCTGAGATTCTTGCAGTAAAGTGGCACCTATCCCAATATTGCTCGCATCAGTCCTAACCACAAATTCCTGATTGATGTCTGGCAGTCTCAAAATAGGCCTACTGGTGAGTTTTCCTTTTAGCTCGGCATATACCTTCTCACATCCCGCTGTCCACTCAACTCTGTCTGGTTTCCCTTTCTTGGTTAAATCAGTCAATGGAGCACTCAAAGTGTTAAAATCACGGATATACTTTTGATAAAATCCGCATAAGGATACAAAAGATCTCACATCCTTCTTTGTTTGCGGTCTTGGTGCTTTTTGCAACTTTTCTAAATTCTTGGGGTCAGGTGTCATGTTTCCTTTATACACTGTATGACCCAAAAATTCCAGTTCCTGGCACCAAACACAACATTTTGTGGGGCGAGCGGTCAATCCTGTCTCTCTGAGTCTGTCCAACAACCTTTCCAGAGATGATATGTGTTCCTCAAATGTCTCTGTTGCTATGAGGATATCATCCATAAAATTGAGGATAGCTGAGTTTGTAAGGGATCGAGTAACTTCCTCATCATCCTGGAGAATACACTTGGAACGTTTTTCAAACCAAAAGGCAATACATTGAATTGATAATGCCCCTCCGAAGTGCTAAAGGCCAGTAATAGTCTGATTTCCGGCTTCACAGGAATCTGATAATACCCCTTACTCAGATCCACTTTGGAGAAATACTTTGCCTTATTCAATCTTGCGAACAGTTGATTTGTGTCCGGTAATGGATCTGCTTGTGACTCTGTTATGGCATTCAGCTTTCTGTAGTCAATGCAGAGTCGATGTTCGCCGGTTGCTTTCCTCAGCAAAACTACACTAGCGCTGTAAGGCGATTCTGATTCTGAAATGATGTTTTCCTTCAACAAGTATTCTATTTCTTCTTTCAATGCCTGTGCCTTGGCGAAGGGTATAGGATAAGTTTTCATGCAGATCGGTGTTGGGTCTAAAATTTTCATGTCATATTCTATTAAGTATGTGCGCCCTGGTTTGTCCGTTAGCACATCTGCATGGGTTTCTAGCACTTTCCTAACCTGCTCCCTCTGTCCTTTCGTCAGGTGAGTACTAATTTTCGCCTGCTCGAACGTTTCACAAGGCCTCAAAGGATACTCGTATGAGGTGAGAGGTTCGCTCTTCATTTCCGTAGCAATGGCCAGTGTCATAAGATGGGCACTTTCAGATGCAGCTCGATCATAATACTTCTTGAGTAAGTTAATATGATAGACTTTCTCTTTCCCCTTCTTGTCTATTTTATAGTTGGATCTAGACAGTTTCTCTAGAACAGTATAAGGGCCCTGCCATCCTATTTGCAGTTTGTTGTTACTGCTGGGTAAGAGAAGAAGCACCTTCTCTCCAACCGCAAGTTCTCTATCCTTAGCCCTCTTGTTGAAGTAAGCAGCATGTTTCCTTCTGGCTTTACGAAGATTGTCATTGGCTAACTTCCAGCCAGTTTTAAGACGAGATGTCAACTCGTTCACATACTGATATGATGAGGTTACAGTCTCTTCTGCTTTCTCATCAGTCCATGTCCGCAGCAATGCTTCCAGTGGACCTTTTATGGGCCGGCCAAATAACAACGTTGCCGGAGCCATTCCTGTTGAACTGTGTGGGACTTCCCGGTATGCAAACAAGGCAGCCGGTAAGTAGAGATCCCAAGTATCAGGTGTCTCATGTGCCAGTTTTCTCAGGATAGAAATGAGCGTACCGTTGAACCGCTCTACCTGACCGTTCCCTTGTGCGTGATAGGGAGAACAATGAAAATGCCTGGCTTGAAAGATCCTGAATACTTCCTCAGTTAGCTTCCCCTTGAACTGAGAACCATTGTCGGTCAAGATTTGGTGGGGGAAACCTAACCTTGTGAATATCGCAAGAAGTGCCTCTACCACATGTTTAGAGTCTATTGAAGACATGGCTACTGCCTCTCCCCACATAGAACATGTGTCTACTAGAGTTAGAATGTAACTATTCCTCCTCTTGGTCCTAGTGAGAGGTCCCACAATATCCACAGCAACTCTTTCAAAAGGAGTCCCCATGATCGGCATTTCTCCTAGAGTTGCAGGTGCCGTCCAATGCTTTGGAGCTACACGTTGGCATTCTGGACAGGATTTAACATATCTTTTTATATCTTCTGTAATCCCTGGCCAGAAATAGTGACAGGCTATCCGTTGTCCAGTGGCACCAATTCCCATGTGTCCACTAAATGGTATAGCGTGTCCTAGCTCCATAACCTTTGCTCTATACAAAGATGGTACCACTAGCTGTCCATGCCCATTGGGGTCGGTTCAAGATTTTCTATACAGTAATCCATTCTTCATGTAAAACTCTCCTTTGGTTGGGGGGTTATGGGCTTTTGGCAACTTGCCAAAACAAGGCTTTGATGAGCTATCTTCAGCCTGAGCCTTTTTCATCTCCTCTGGATGAGTGTTTATTGGACTGTCCTCCTCTTTCCTGAAGCTTGACCTGGTCTGTACTGCTGCCATGACTACAGGTTTTTCTGGATCTCCTAAGAACACATATCTGCAACCCAGTATCAGCGGGTAGATAGGTTCATCAATTACTGCTGCGCGTATCACTCCTTCCACATAACGAGATACCACATTGATCCTTGCTATGGGAAGTGTCATGGTTGCAATCTCCTTTGTTGCCCCTTGAATCTCCACTGTTTCTGTGGTATATTGATCAGGGTGCACTAGAGTAGAACTCACGACCGAGTCGAAGTCCAAACCTGTGTCATATAAACATATCACACTAGTGCCATTCACGGTCACCAGTTCTTTTACAGGTGGGTGGTGGAGGCCATTCTGACTCACTGTCAGTTCCTGCCTATCCCTACTCCCTGTTTTCAAACATGCAGCATGATGAGGAGTGTTTTTCTTCCTACAGTCCAACGTGTTGTGGTTATTCATTTTGCAAATTTTGCACCACTTTCTTCGTTTTTGTAAGGTTTCCTATCCTGAAATTGTGGGTTCCTATCCTTATTATCATATCCTGGCCTGTATTTGGTTGCATAGTCCTTTTGATCAAATTTATTATGAGTTTGGGGTTGCTTAACTCCCTCCTGTTTCCTTTCACTCCCTTGAGTCAGGGATTGAGCCATGTGGTGGCTCTCTGCATATGTGATTATGTCAGCCAACCTGTCTCTTTTGTTTTCAATTAGGAACTTCTTAGTTTCTGGGGTTAGGGAATCCAACAGTTGTTCAATCAATATCATTTCCTTTAGCCCCTCGAAATCTGTGGTGAAGTTTCCTAACTTACACCACCTCAGTAGGTAAGTTTCTAATCTTTCTGAGAACTGCTGATACGTCTCTCCTAGTTGAATCTTTGCCATTCTGAAGCGCCGTCTATATGCTTCCGCATTTTGTTCATATCGAACAAGCAATGCCTGCTTCAGGGCTTCATAATCTTCCTGATCCTTTTTTGGCAATTTCAAAAAGACATTGTACGCAATTCCCCGCAAACCTTGCGATAACTTCAGACTCCACTTTTCCTTTTCTAGACCATAAGTAGTCGCTAATCTCTCATATCTGTCTAGATAAGCCTCAATTGCGTCAACTTTGTCCACAAAGGGATCCAGATGAAAATTCATGGCTCCATTTGAGGTGCTCTGGCCGGAGCTGTTGTCCAAATGAGGTGAACTACTACCATTGTGGTTGGCGGTTGCCTGAAGTTCAAGCTCCTTTAATCTTAGCTCATGGTCTCTCTCTGCTTGAACCTTTCTTTCCTCAGCCTCTCTCTCTGCTTGAACCCTTCTTTCCTCAGCCTCTCTCTCTGCTTGAACCCTTCTTTCCTCAGCCTCCAATTGCAGTTTCTTATTCTCTTTCTCAGCTTCCGCTTGCCGTGCTAACTGCTTATCTTCCCTTTCTGTGAATTTATCGCATTCAGTCGTAACATACTGGATCAGAAGATCACCAGTCATCCCAAGCTCTTTCTCCACTTGCAGTGTTGCTGACCTGAACTTTACTAAATCTGCCATGGCAATGTTGTAATTTAGTTGCAACCAATACAAAGTAAAAAAAAAATTATTTGCCAATATAATTAGTCACTTAATCAAATTAATTTCTTAATTAATTAATTAATGACTGATTTCGCGTCACATGTACCACACCTTAAATTGTACTCAATGGTACTCAAAATCTATTTCTTAACCTGCCCTACCAAAAATTTACTATCAAAAATTTCCCACTTGACAGCACTAAAAGGTAACAGCAGGCTCAGAATATACAGGAACAATCCCAGACGAGCGTCCCAGTGTCGCGAGAGGTTTCTTAATTTATGAAGAATAAGACAACCAGGTGTATCTGGTGATACTAGGATAGTTGCCAGAGAAGAGTCTGGTCTTAAAAGAAATACCCCATTCTCAGAAAAGAGCAATGGTGTATAGAGTTCATAGGTATAAAGTCAGGCTGTAAAGAATTTCTGGCCGAGATAGTAATATTCAGTACCAGAATTCTATGGTGCCCCTCTCAGAATTATACCTATGGGCTGTTATAGTATCTAGGGGATTTAATTAAATTCAAAGTAATTCAAGCTGACATAAAGTAATAAAAACAGTGCACTACAATTTATTAATTTTATTTATGTACAGTCATCTGTTTAGTTTGTTTGTGTAAACACAAACCCTAAAAATAAAAACACACTGATGATGTCAATCACTAAAAATAAAGTCTTTTCCTAGTTGTTAAGGCTCCCTTGTTATGAAAAGTCTTAGTGCAACTAATCCTCTGGAACCAATGTTAATGATGGTACTTGAATTTATCTTCAGTATTAGGGGAAGGAGCAAGTCGACCACTTTAAATACCTCGGAGCTATTATAGACCGAAAGGAAGGCATCAAAGAAGAGTTGGCCACTCGAAAAGCAGCAGCTGGGAGACTTTTTCAGGCCATAAATCGAGGATTCCTCAGCAAGAGAGAGGTTGGTAAGAAAACGAAGATGGCTGTATACCGCTCCACTATATGTCCCAGTCTTGACATATGGATGCGAGTCATGGGCAATGACTACAACCCATAAAAGCCAGATCCAAACCTCAGAAATGAGGTATCTGAGGAAGGTGGTTGAAGTAACAAGAAGAGACATGGTACGCAACCAGACGATACGTCGAGGCCTAAAATGCCACCCCCTACAGACCCAAGTAGAACAGTCCCAACTAAGATGGTTTGGCCATGTCTGCAGAATGGGAGAAGATCGGCTACCACGACAAGCATGGGAAACAAAGAGCCAAGGATCCAGACCCCGAGGACGACCCAGAGTCCGCTGGGAAGACAACATTAGACAGTCTTTGAAGGACCGAGGACTAGAATGGAACCAGGCCAGGAGGAAGACAGCCGATAGAATAGTCTGGCGCTCTCTCTTCCAAACCTCTACACCTCACGGTAGAAGGGGAACGACTAAGTAAGTAAGTATTAGGGGAAGGGATATTGACAACTGTCATAATGACTTCACTGTTCTGATATCACTTGACTTCACAATATGTCTATGTTATGTAGCTTTTGAAAATGTCACACTGACTACAATGTTATTGAGATCACTTGAGTTCAAACTATTTCTATGTTATGTAGCTTCCAGACTAATTTACTCATCACTGTTTTCATCACTACTAATATAACCGGGTGTGGTACGCCAATGCTCTGCGAGTCAGTCTTGTCTAATAGGACTTAACTTCTTCGCTTCCGCCTTTTCCTTGAAGCCAGAATATAAGATGGAGAAGCCCAACACTGAGGGTCCCCACTCTTCCAACTGATGTAGGTACAGGGTGCTTGTTTAAATCATACACCGCTAGGTACAACACCAATGTTCTTCTCTGCTACAAGATGAGTGACAGGATACCTCTGACCTGAAATGTAATAGGTCTTACATAGCATCTGGCTCTAAAATCCTCCTACCCAGATTGTAGATTAGTGAGGCAGTTCAGAATAAGTGATGATAACACAGGAAAGGTAGACTCAGTCAGTGACAAATAGGTTTATGCAATAATATAACAACATTACAACACATACTTTCCTAATATGTCCATGACCGACATCCCCAAAACTGCATAGGCCTTATGGTGAGTGTTGAGTGTCTAAATAAGTTTTATGCAATAATATAACACAGCATTACAACACACACACTTTCCCAATATGTCCAGGATTGACATCATTAACTGCATAGGCCTTACGGCGAGTGTTGAGTGTATAGGTCTACTCAAACAATACATTAAATTTACAATCTTTCCTGTTTTACTGGTTCCTGATAGTATTGTCTAGTCCAGCAATCAGAAAAGGCTTTAAAGGCTTCTAAAACTAACAACCTTCATTCCATCCGGCCTTAGTTTAAATGTCGAACATAATTTATACAGCACAAAGCAGCTTTCCTTCTATGAATCACACAATGAGATTTTACACACACAATCACTTCCCTTAAACACTAGTAATTAATATTATACATATTATGACCTAATTCTCTTACCCACAATCTCAGATTCAACAGGCTTTTCATAAACCCATGCAGTCTGCTTCACTGGCAAATGGCGAAGAAGCTGGGGTAGAATCTGATTCTGTCCTCTGACGAATTTGGTTCTGGCGGTTCAAGAGAAATATTCCAGATTTGTTTCCCTTTTTATTACAGGTCGCGGGCGAACAGAAGACAAGCGATTCAATTGGCTGGCTGGGTCAGTTTATGTTTACCAAAATTTCAGTAAAACCACCACTTTTTGCCCGATCTGTCGATCTGACAAAACTCCGATAATTTATTCTTCCGGTGTTTCCCAACCGATTCCTTCCATCCAGGTCTTGTTTAAACCGGCCAATTAGGCGCTACCATTTAAACACACTAACCTTTTTCTGCCTCCCTTGTAGCCTTTGCAATCACAGTTGAAACCGGGGAAACCAGCCTGCGCTCTAAGTTATTACTGCATGTAATCACTCATAACTCCTGTGTCCATGCTTCTACAACTTAAATCCATGTATCTAATGAAAGTTTAAGATTCCTGGTATTTCACTGTGCTCACTGTTCCGAGGGACATACCTTATCTTTTGACCTGAAGTCACAAATACATATTCACGTTAACACAGATTCCATCCAGCTATCCTGCAGCCTACGGTTCCCGAGACCGGTTTACAGCTCGTGCAGCGATTGGTCGAAAACATTTGTTGACATATTTCGATATAGGTAGTCAAGGTAGGCTCTCGTTAATTGCCCTTAGATATTGGTTCAGGACTACGCTACAATTTATATATATATATATATATATATATATATATATATATATATATATATATATATATATATATATATATATATATATATATATATATATATATATATATATATATATATATATATATATATATATATATATATATATATATATATATATATATATATATATGCACAATGGGCTGATCACCTGTTTGCCAGTCACTTTGATTACGGAAACAACAACAAATAAAGATCAATTTGTGGTTGCCCTAAAGACGCCACTAGGCGTGATTGGCCATTGTCTGCTTTGACGATCGATGGCTAAGGATGGAAGAAGAGAAGAGAATATATATATATATATGTGTGTATGTGTATGTGTATGTGTGTGTATATATGTATATATATATATATATATATATATATATATATATATATATATATATATATATATATATATATATATATATATATATATGTATATATATATCATCTTGTTGTTCTTTAACTAGGGCTGTTGAGTTGAGCTTCTCTATCTTTTACAGCCAAAACCAAGTTGAAGATTTCTTGGTATTATCTACACTGTATGGGACCTAAGACGCGTCAACAGTGAGGAATGCAGTCAGCGATCCATAGCTAGATTGCATGCGTCAGGGTCAGCGAACCAGAGCTGACCAAGACCCTACCCCACCTCCAAGTGGTGGTCCTGGAAACAGGCTGCATCACTGCAGTCTGGCTGAGTCAGTAGGGATCGAAGAGGGAAGGCTAACCCGGTCCCAAAAATACCGTGCTGACGTCGGATGTGTCGGCCGAAAGGCGCAAATATCGCAGCTTCGCTGTAAACGGACGCAACGCAACCAACGTCCTTTTCAGGACGAACGAAGAAGAAAAAGAAGTATATCTAGGCTTTTCCTATGGCTTTTCTGACATTCCAAAATGTGCTGAGTTGAAATCACAAGCTCCTGTTTCTCCAGCTTGGTTTGATTTAAAGGATTATCACATCTGGTCCCAAGCTAGGAGGAAGAAGCAATAGCCTTCGCCAACCTAAACAACATCTGGAAACCCTCTCAGTACAGTACAAAAACTAAATTTAAAATATATGAGAGCTGCGTACTTTCTGTATTTATGCACGGTGCTGCATGCTGGAGAGTAACAGATAAGGAAACCTGCCAAAGGAAAATTCTTCGAATTATCTGGCTGAACACCATCACAAACCAACAACTGCTAACACGCAGCCACCATGAAGACACGCGCACCATCATAGCGGGTAGACGCTGGAATTGGGTTGGCCACATCCTCCGAAGAGACCCTGACACCATCATCAGAACTGCTATGCTATGAACTCCAGAAGGAAAGTGAAAGCAAGGACGGCCAAAAGCCACCTGGCGGAGAACAGTGGAGGCAGAGATGCTGAGCATGAACCAGAGCTGGGGATAGCTGTCGACCGAGCAAAGTGAAAACAGTTTGTTGCTGCCTTACAAGACGTCACCAAACGTGATGGTCACTGATTGCTTTGCCGGTCAATGGCCAAGGACCAGAGAAGATTATATGAATCCTGTCTGACATTTATAGCAGTTTTATGCCCACAGACATTTCAGCCCATGTTCTCCTGCTAACGGTTTCCCCATGTTTCCACAAACTTTAAACATTTTTTTTTGAATATAATTTTGTTAAAAATGTATAACTTCTTTTCCCTCTTCGTGCTTGTTTGCATGTATTTTATTTTTTTTTTGGATAATTATTTTTTTTTAAATTTAAAATTTGATTTATTTGATTTATTTTTTGTTTTTTATGTTTTTTTATTTAAGGCATGCGGTAAATGTGAGAGGTGTTGTAAAATTGAAAGAGAGGAAAGTTTTTTTTTTAAGTTCTGTTTCAATGAAATATGTATACCGGTACAGTTTATATTTCAGACGATGTTTGGGGTGTTTTGTTTATTTTTTTGGTATGCCTATGTGTATGCACTGCGTTGTATGAGTGTATTCGTTTATGTTATTGTATTACATGTACAAGTACATACATGTAACCAGCATTAGGTATGTGTTTATTGTGTGTGTGTTTATGAAAGGCGTGAAAGTCAGTGCGAGTGTGTTGGTAGAAACTTTTAAAAAGCGACAGAGAGTAGCCACAGGTATAAAACTTTAATGGTGAAAAGATAATAAAAGTGTGGCTTTAGAGTGTGAGGCCGTAGAGGGAGTGAAGTGTTCGAGACTTCGCCTTACTAGGTCCAGCTTTATGAGGTGAGGTGCCCAGTTCCCTTCCTCGCTGTCTTTGCCTTCTCCAACTCACGAACAGAGTCAGGTAGGTTACCCATTTTGAGCTGGGTAGACTGGAGCGTTACGCTGCCAGGTTTCGATCCCTGTACTTTGCAGCTTTGCTGCGAGAGGCAAGCACTCTAACCGCCTAGCCAGTCGGACGCTGAGTACTGGGAAAATTAAGTAAAGTTCCTGAATAAAATTGCAGATCAGTTTTAGATATGCAAGGAGGCATATCTGGAGGCATCCTTATATGACCACCAGCTGAGCACAATGCTATAATATATAGATATGGAAGTGAACCTCTGTATGTGTGGCTAATCAAACGCGTATGGACTCTTGAAATCATCCACACATTTCCAGGGATTTTTCCCCTGTGGTGAAACATGTTGAGAACCCAGCACTGCACACTAAGCTTGGAGAAATTACTTGAGCCCCAGACGTGACTCTGGCCTTTACCAAGTTGGGTGCATGCAGGAGGATCTCACTATGGACCCATGGTAGGTAGGGGAAGCTGAGAAGTTAATCTGTGTAGGACGTGACTATTCCTTGGGAGAGTCCAGAAACAAAGCACATTATTTTAGATCTGCCTATTTGGAGATTCCCCCCCCCCCCCAACCTTCCCCAAATGGCAGGTAATGCACATTATGCCACACGCTTCTTGTATCTTGTTTCTAGTATGGGTCCAGATGAGATGATCTAAGCTGGAGAAACTGGAGCTCATGACTTCAACTCAACACGTTTCGGAATTGCAGAAAAGCCACAGAAAAAGCCTAGATCTACAGTGTAGATAATACCTAGGAGTCTTCAACTTGGTATTGGCTGCAAAAGAGTGAGAAGCTCAGCAGCCCTAGTTAAACCTAAACAACAAAATACGTTTTAGATAGTTATTACTTACAAAACAAATGACACGACTGTAGTGGATTTGATGGTATTGTATGATGGTGATATTGCTACGTGTGATGCATGAGGTCAGCTGTGAAGGCTCCTGAGATAAAAATGTAACTGTGAATTGTCAGAAGGCCCTTCTTGCTACCACTACGACCTCACACCTATCTTTTTTTACTAATGAATGTGGCTACGTTAAATGTCTAGGGTAATGATATGTAATGTGTTGTGGTAGTTTACATACACACACACAGATATTTACTAAGTCTAATAATATTAATAAATGTTATAATACACTGAACTAACTCAAGTGTGTAAAAATTTTTGATAGTAATTTTCTTACATTTATTTGTTCTGAACCAAGGTTTTATTTTGGCCAGAACATATGAAAAGTTTAGCAATTATGAAAGAAATGCATGAATATTACATAATAAATGCAAGGTGTGTACATATATGTTACTAGATTAGTTAATATTATTACTGTTTATAGTGTAATCTATTTTGGGAGAACACTTTAATGGATGTGCTGTTGGGGTGGCCTCATCACTCCCTGTCTATGGTGACTACACCTTGTCCATTTATTTGATGGAAATTTTATGGGTGTGTTAGCAAATAAGTTGAGTTGGTGAATTCTCAGCAGACCAGGCGCTCACGTAGCTTGAAGGTGTAGCTCTGGTGCTGAGATCTGGTGGCCCCACCTCTCCGTGCTTGGGGGCAATATCAGAAGTCTGGTGGCCCCACCTCTCCGTGCTTGTGGGCAATATCAGAAGGTTGGTGGCCCCACCTCTCCGTGCTTGGGGGCTATAATAGGCTGCTCTGACAAAATGTCACTGCACGGGTCCACTCTGGTAATAATCAACAACTCATTTGACACCACAGTGGTGCCAACTGAAACTCACAGCTCAGAATTCTGAATATAGTACACAGTTAAATAAATGCTAGCAAAACTCAGCTGAGCTGCTGGCCTTATGATGGCGTCCCTCTAAATATTTCAATAGCTTCTGGGAATTACACCACTTGATAATTCACTGTGTCTACTAGGACAACTAATACTGAATGGCACAAACTGCGCGTCTGAGCGCCGATAATATATTCATCTATGGCCAATCACTGCCTTTTCTTTTTTCAAATTCAAATATCCTACCACTAAGTCATTTCAGTCATACCTCAGTCAAGTATGCCTTATTGTCTGTTGGTCCGTCCGTCTCTACTTGCGTTTCACACAAAAAACACACTTGTTTTTTTGAACCAACCCTGCCTTCCCCTACACAATTTTGCCCTTTAAAGTTATTTTTAGCCACAATTCACCATCCCACCCCGTCTCTTCATTCCAACTAGATTTTAGCACTTGCGTCTTCAAGGTCACAATTTTTTGAAAATTAGTGACATGTTTTATCTCAATGCAGACGTTCGCTGATATGAACAACACAGTCTTTTGTCAATATCTTTCTTATTATCCGTCCGTCTGTATAAATGAAAGCATATTATTTCACTGCTCAAGATGGGCCATCCGGCCAGCTAGGTTTTATATTCCTAACATTATTATTTAGAAAAGTTACTTTTCAAATATTTTCTAGAATATTCTGGAATGCGTTGATCACTGCATTCAAATAAACGGGCTAAGATATCGCAAAAGCGTCCAATAAATGACTGTGGCGTATAATATCCAAGGTCCCTTTTGTCGATTTCTTTACTTTATGTCAACTTGGGGAACGTGACTTTTTCCTCCTTTCCCCACCAATTTGCGTCCTTTTAGCCTCGCTAGTATCAAGCACGCGGTCAGTCAGTTTTTTCCTTTTGATCTCCGTTCTCATCCCGTTCCGTTTTGCCGTCAAGTCTAACAATTTAATTTCCATGGCGGGTGATGACCCGCGGCGTGGGCGATCATGTATTCTAGCAGCTTACGCATTAGTTTTTATCCCTACGTTGTATCATTGGAGATATTTTAACGTTGTATCACGGTTAATTTTGTGACACATCTCCCCACTTGAAAACATGCCTACGGCAAGTTCTAAAACCAGTGATACACATAGATAAAATCTCTCCTTACGCCTGCCATTACTCTAATTTTGATCACAGGGGTGCCGACTGAGGAAATCTGCACCGACATTCAATTTGCCTGGGATATATTGGATACTAAACTGATAAGGTTGAAGCAATAAAGACCACCTCAGCAATCTTGCGTTTTCATGCTTAGCCTGAGATAAGAATACGAGAGGCTGATGGTCCGTCTCGACCACAAAAGTCCTACCATACAGATAGATTTGAAACTTCTTTATGGCCCAGATTAACGCTAAACATTCTTTTTCGCTTGTGGAGTATCCTTGTTCCGCCTTATTCAATTTGCGGCTTGCATAAGCGACTGGTTTCAGTTCCCCATCAGGTGAAGATGATCTTTGCAACAAAGCCGCTCCGAGTCCTACATTACTTGCATCGGTTCTTAAGACAAAGTCCTGTGTCAAATCAGGTAGTTTGAGAATAGGCTTGCTAGTGAGTTTTTCCTTTAAGTCTTGGAACGCTAATTCACTTTGCGCAGTCCAATTAATTTTATCTGGAAGTCCCTTGCGAGTCAGATCAGTCAGAGGAGCACAAATAGAGTTAAAATCTTTGATATATTTTTGATAAAATCCGCATAACGACACGAATGATCGCACATCCTTTTTTGTTTGTGGTCTAGGTGCTCTCTGCAGTTTTTCCCAAGTTCTTGGGATCAGGGGTCATGCTACCCTGATATACAGTGTGTCCCAAGAATTCCAACTCTTTGCATCCAATGCAACATTTTGTTGGCCTAGCAGTCAAGTTCGCCTCCCTAAGCCTATTAAATAACATTTCTAGAGCTTCAATGTGTTCTTCAAATGTCTCTGTGGCGACGAGAATATCATCCATGAAATTCGTGATACATGGGTTATTCAGGGGATCCAACAATTTGCGCATCATCCTTGAAAATACACTCGGAGCATTTTTCAGTCCGAATGGTAGCATGTTGAATTCATAATGTCCATCCGAAGTGCTAAAAGCCAAATAAGGTCTCACTTCAGGCTTCACTGGGATCTGGTAATAGCCTTTACTAAGATCCACTTTTGAAAAGTATTTTGCCTTGTTCAATCTGGCAAATAACTGTTTTGTGTCTGGTAATGGATCCACTTGTCCTTCTGTGACAGCATTCAGTTTCCTGTAATCTATGCACAGTCTGTGTTCCCCAGACGGTTTTCTCAACAATACGACACTAGAGCTAAAAGATGATTCACTGTGTGAAATAATCCCCTCCTTCAACAAATAATCTATTTCTTCCTTCAATGCCTTCTCCTTCGCGAACGGAATAGAATAGGCTCTCATACAGATTGGGTTTGAGTCTACCAGTTTCATGTCATACTGTAGCAAATTTGTATGGCCTGGTTTATCTGTTAATACATCTGTATGTTCCTCCAGAACCTGTTGAACTCTCTCCCTCTGGTTTTTAGTCAGGTGATTACTGACTTTTACCTGTGCTGCTGTTTCACAAGGATGTAATGGGTATTCATGTGAGGTGAGTGGTTCCTTTTGCATTTGAGTTGCGATAGCTAAGGTCAGTAAGGGGGTGCTTTCCTGGAGTGGTCTGTCCAGATACTTCTTTAACAGGTTTACATGATAAACTTTCTCCTTCCCCTTTTTGTCAATTTTATAGTTTGTTCTAGACACCTTCTCTAGAACCGTATATGGACCTTGCCATCCAATTTGTAATTTATTCTGGCTACCGGGTAGTAGAAGCAGCACCTTCTCTCCCACTGCCAGTTCTCTGTCCTTTGCCTTCCTATTAAAATATGCTGCATGTTTCTTCCTGGCTTGTTTCAAATTATCATTTGCCAGTTTCCATCCAGCTTTCAAACGAGTGGTCAGTTCGTTCACGTATTGATAAGATGAGGTAACAGTCTCTTCCGCCTTCTCATCTGTCCAGGTCCTTAATAGGGCTTCTAATGGACCTTTTATTGGCCTCCCAAATAGCAGAGTTGCGGGAGCCATCCCGGTTGAACTATGTGGTACCTCCCGGTACGCAAACAATGCGGCGGGCAGGAATTGATCCCACAGATCCGGTTTTTCGTGTGCCAGCTTTCTCAGGATAGAAATGAGAGTCCCGTTGAACCTCTCTACCTGGCCGTTCCCTTGCGGATGGTACGGACTACAATGAAAGTGTCTGGCTTGAAATAGCTTAAAAACTTCTTCCGTTAGTTTCCCCTTGAACTGAGAACCATTATCCGTCAAGATTTGATGCGGGAATCCTAATCGGGTAAATATTGTAAGTAGTGCCTCTGCTACATGTTTTGAATCAATTGATGGCAGGGCTACCGCCTCTCCCCACATAGAACAAGTGTCCACCAGAGTAAGGATGTAACTGTTTCTCCTCTTGGTCCGAGTGAGAGGTCCTACAATATCCACTGCAACCCTCTCAAAAGGTGTTCCCACTATGGGCATTTCCCCTAGAGTTGCAGGAGCAGTCCAGTGCTTTGGAGCTACCCTTTGACATTCTGGGCAGGATTTGACATATCTTTTTATATCCTCCGTTATCCCTGGCCAGAAGTAATGACAAGCTATACGCTGTCCTGTGGCGCTGATCCCCATGTGACCACTGAAGGGAATCGCATGCCCGAGTTCCATCACTTTATCCCTATATGAAGTGGGAAGAACCAGCTGGTTGTGACCATTTGTTCCAGTTCCGGCCTTCCTGTATAAGAGTTTGTTCTTCATAAAATATTCCCCCTTGCTCGGAGGTGTGTGGCATTTGGGCAATTTTTTAAAACATGGCTTGAGTGTCCTATCCTCAGCCTGCGCCTTCCTCATCTCCTCTGGATGAGCATTTATAGGTTCACCTTCTTCCTCCTTCTTCTGTGACCTGGTCTGCACTGTCGCCATGATCACAGGTCTCTCGGGATTCCCCAAGAAGACGTATCTACACCCCAATATCAGAGGGTAGATTGGTTCATCTATCACTGCTGCTCTGATTTCTCCTTCCACATAGCGAGTTTTCACCGTTATCCTTGCGATGGGAAGTGTCATGAGTGGTATGTCCTTAGTTGCCCCTTGTATTTCCACTGTTTCTGTGGTATACTGACTTGGGTCCACTAGGCTAGACTTCACAACTGAATCATAATCCAAACCTGTATCATAAAGGCACCTTATGGTGACCCCATTACAAATAACATCCTCACAAACTGGGGGGTGATAAGGTTCCTGCTGTCCCTTAGGATTAACCTTTAATCTTTGAGTCCCCGACTTCATTGCAGCAATGTTTGGTTTCCTTCTACAAAATTCGGTGTTATGGTTATCTTTCTTGCACCATTTACACCATCTTTTTCCTTGGTTAAAAGGTTTTCTTTCATTGGATTTTTGGTCATTGAACTGTGAGTTTCTGTCTCGGTAGTCATTTCTTGGCCGTTCAAAGTTTGTCCTACCTTTATTTCCCTGCTCTCTATTATCAAATTTATTAAATTGCTGTGGAGCTTTAAAATTGTCTATGTGCTTTTTTTTAGCACCACTTACCTCTGCCTGGGCTGCCTGATACCTTTCAGCGACATTTAAAACCTCCCCCAACTTCTCTGCACCTTGTTCCATGAGAAATTGTCTCATGTCTGGAGCCATGGACTCTCTCAATTGCTCAATCATGATCATTTCTTTAAGATCTTGGGTCTTCCCCAGAGCAGTCCATTTCTCCAAATAGGTTTCTAGTCTGGCAGAGAATTGGTGGTATGTCTCCCCAGACAACAGTTTGGCATTTCTAAATTTCTTACGATAAAATTCCCCATTTTTTTCGTACCTCAATAACAAAGCCTGCTTTAACATGTCATAATTTTCATGGTCTTCTCTGTTCATTTTTGCGAAGACTTCGTAAGAAGTACCTCTCAGTCCCTGTGATAGCTTTAAACTCCACCTCTCTCTCTCTAACCCATATGTAGTAGCTAATAACTCAAAACGTCCTAGGTACCCCTCTATGTCATCGTCTTTTTCAACAAAATGGTCTAAATGAAACCCCATAGCTGAGTTTGAGGCTCCCAGACTGGGCGTAGCATCTGAGGCAAAAGGGCTGGCACCATTTTCAGGAGCCTGGCCTTGTAGCTCCAGCTCCCTGAGTCGTAATTCGTGCTCCCTCTGCAACCTTTTATCTTCTGCCTCCCTTTCGGCCTTTTTATCTTCTGCCTCCCTTTCGGCAGTCAACCTTTTATCTTCTGCCTCCCTTTCGGCCTTTTTATCTTCTGCCTCCCTTTCGGCCTTTTTATCTTCTGCCTCAATCTGCAGCCTCTTAATTTCTCTATCAGCCTCAATTTGTAACCTCTTCTCTTCAGCTACCTTTCTATCTTCCCTTTCAATATATTTATCACATTCAGCCGTTACATATTGAATTAAAATCTGACCCTCCATTCCCATCTCCTTTGCCGTCAGCACAGCAGCTGATCTGTATTTTGCCAGCTCCGCCATACTTTTTAAACAAATCTAGCAATGTGCAAAATAAAATTTCCAACTACTAAAGTAATTCAAATTACTCTAGACTAAAATAATTCTAATTAATTAATTAACTACCACTGGCTGTGAAGATTCACCAACTTTTATTTTCAGGGACACTTTTAATTTTAAGGGACACTTTTAACTTTAATAATGTGTTCCCCTAATCTAATTCCCCCCCCCCCCCCCCCCAGGAGATCCTAATATACTTAATGGGCTAATTATCCCGGGACAAAGAGACCCCAATATATGTAGTGGATTTGATGGTATTGTATGATGGTGATATTGCTACGTGTGATGCATGAGGTCAGCTGTGAAGGCTCCTGAGATAAAAATGTAACTGTGATTTGTCAGAAGGCCCTTCTTGCTACCACTACGATCTCACACCTATCTTTTTTTACTAATGAATGTGGCTACGTTAAATGTCTAGGGTAATGATATGTAATGTGTTGTGGTAGTTTACATACACACACACAGATATTTACTAAGTCTAATAATATTAATAAATGTTATAATACACTGAACTAACTCAAGTGTGTAAAAATTTTTGATAGTAATTTTCTTACATTTATTTGTTCTGAACCAAGGTTTTATTTTGGCCAGAACATATGAAAAGTTTAGCAATTATGAAAGAAATGCATGAATATTACATAATAAATGCAAGGTGTGTACATATATGTTACTAGATTAGTTAATATTATTACTGTTTATAGTGTAATCTATTTTGGGAGAACACTTTAATGGATGTGCTGTTGGGGTGGCCTCATCACTCCCTGTCTATGGTGACTACACCTTGTCCATTTATTTGATGGAAATTTTATGGGTGTGTTAGCAAATAAGTTGAGTTGGTGAATTCTCAGTAGACCAGGCGCTCACGTAGCTTGAAGGTGTAGCTCTGGTGCTGAGATCTGGTGGCCCCACCTCTCCGTGCTTGGGGGCAATATCAGAAGTCTGGTGGCCCCACCTCTCCGTGCTTGGGGGCAATATCAGAAGGTTGATGGCCCCACCTCTCCGTGCTTGGGGGCTATAATAGGCTGCTCTGACAAAATGTCACTGCACGGGTCCACTCTGGTAATAATCAACAACTCATTTGACACCACAGTGGTGCCAACTGAAACTCACAGCTCAGAATTCTGAATATAGTACACAGTTAAATAAATGCTAGCAAAACTCAGCTGAGCTGCTGGCCTTATGATGGCGTCCCTCTAAATATTTCAATAGCTTCTGGGAATTACACCACTTGATAATTCACTGTGTCTACTAGGACAACTAATACTGAATGGCACAAACTGCGCGTCTGAGCGCCGATAATATATTCATCTATGGCCTATCACTGCCTTTTCTTTTTTCAAATTCAAATATCCTACCACTAAGTCATTTCAGTCATACCTCAGTCAAGTATGCCTTATTGTCTGTTGGTCCGTCCGTCTCTACTTGCGTTTCACACAAAAACACACTTGTTTTTTTGAACCAACCCTGCCTTCCCCTACACAATTTTGCCCTTTAAAGTTATTTTTAGCCACAATTCACCATCCCACCCCGTCTCTTCATTCCAACTAGATTTTAGCACTTGCGTCTTCAAGGTCACAATTTTTTGAAAATTAGTGACATGTTTTATCTCAATGCAGACGTTCGCTGATATGAACAACACAGTCTTTTGTCAATATCTTTCTTATTATCTGTCCGTCTGTATAAATGAAAGCATATTATTTCACTGCTCAAGATGGGCCATCCGGCCAGGTAGGTTTTATATTCCTAACATTATTATTAAGAAAAGTTACTTTTCAAATATTTTCTAGAATATTCTGGAATGCGTTGATCACTGCATTCAAATAAACGGGCTAAGATATCGCAAAAGCCTCCAATAAATGACTGTGGCGTATAATATCCACGGTCCCTTTTGTCGATTTCTTTACTTTATGTCAACTTGGGGAACGTGACTTTTTCCTCCTTTCCCCACCAATTTGCGTCCTTTTAGCCTCGCTAGTATCCAGCACGCGGTCAGTCAGTTTTTTCCTTTTGATCTCCGTTCTCATCCCGTTCCGTTTTGCCGTCAAGTCTAACAATTTAATTTCCATGGCGGGTGATGACCCGCGGCGTGGGCGATCATGTATTCTAGCAGCTTACGCATTAGTTTTTATCCCTACGTTGTATCATTGGAGATATTTTAACGTTGTATCACGGTTAATTTTGTGACAACGACAACAACTTAGAAAAAAGAATGGGTTTGTAGTTAAATAAGAACTTTGCCTCATTTTGGCGAGGCGCACCACGTTCAATTTAGACACAAGTTCCGTCGATCATATTAGGGCACATGTATAATAGACTTTGTAAGGTAAAAAAAGAAGGTAAAGGATCCCGTTACACGCCCATTGAGGCATATTGGGAATATAGTGTTAGGTCCATATTTTCTTGACCATCGGCACACTAGGGGTGATGTGGTCAACATCACGCCGGCAGTCTTAACCTTCCCAGAGTTGCTCAGGTACCCAATTCGTGAGGCTGGGTCGACCCCGGAGCCGTTTGTGGGCTAAAAATTCCCACCTCAACTGGGGATTGAACCATGGACCACCGAGCTAGGAAGCCAGTGCGCTAACCACTGAGCTACCGCGGCTCCAATAGACTTCGTGGTCAGGTAAATTTTGCGATTCGTCTTTAGATGAACTACAAATTTAAACTTCTAAAACTAAATGTTAAATATATTTCCCAATTTGCTTTTAGTGAAAAAAAAATTTTAAAAAAATTAACATTGGATAGTTTTCGTACGGGCGACTTGTGTCATAGCTGAAGAAAAGTCGAACGCCTGATTTTTTAAAAAAAAGTACTTTTTTTGAGGGGTTTCTTCGCTCGCTTCGGCGCTAACTTGCCCTTAGCACCCAGGGCGGTCGCCAGTAGCGTTGTTCCAAATTGACCCTGCATACAGCTATAAATGTTTCTGAGTTAGCCCGTGCGTGCGCACACACAGACACATGCAGATCACACAGACACATAATGTCTTGTATGTGTATGTACATGTATTCAGTTTAGCTCATGTTGCTGCATCTCTCCTCTTTTGTCTCGATAGTTTTTTTGTTTTTTTTTTTGTAAATAATGAAGGAAAATATGCGTTCAATCTCAGATAGGTTATATTTAGGAAATATTGTGTCTGGCATGTTTATATAATCTTGGCTCTTCTGTCCTTTAACCATAATCAGATGCAAGACAAAATGAAAATACTAGATGAGAGGTCACAACAAGTGAGTCTGAAAATTCACCGGGAAAAGACAAAGATAATGAGAATAAATGCAAGAAATGATAACAAGGTTGAACTTGAAGAACACCACTAACAGATGTAGAATAGTACACATATCTTGGCAGCAATATAGACACTGTTGGAGGGACAGACAGTGATATCAAAATAAGTATACAAATAGCAAGACGAGCTTTCACTGCAATGGTAAACATATGGAGATCACAAAAAAATCAAGTCGAGCACCAGAATCTTCAACTCAAATGTCAAGTCAGTCCTATTATATGGCCGAGAACCATGGAGAACAACGGAAACAACAACAAGAAAGCTACAGATTGTCATAAACGGCTGCTTGCGTAGAATAGAAGACTTAAAATGGTAAGACAAGGTCACCAACGTGAAACTGATGACAAGAACCAGACAAGTGCCAGTGGAACAAGACTTTAGAAGAAGACGCTGTCGATAGCATTACAAGGCAGTCCTTGTTCTGGAATCCCAGGGAAAGAGAGGCAGAGGCAGACCAAAAAACACATGGAGAAGAGAGCTAGATACAGAGGTGAAAATGATGAGGAAAATATGGAAAGTACTTGAGTGGATTGCACGTGACAGGAGGACTTGGCATGTGTTTGTTGAAGGCCTATGCTCTCTGGGGAGCTAAAGGATATTGTTAGGCCGGTAGGTTGTGCTGAACCTTCTTAATGTGGTCCAACCACTCAGCAGTGTTAATAAATGTATGTGTCGGTTGACACTTTTGGATAAAGTAATAAGTAGACAAGGACCTGAGAATCCATAAAAATGATTACGCGTTCTTACTAAACCGAAGAACTAATTTCGGTATTCGTGAGATACCAATGCCGTGGCTAATTGTGTAATTTTAATGAAGGCAATTATAATAGCCATACTATTATAAAATGGCCAGAGATGCCAAATCTAGAATAATAAATTATGACAGAATTTTAAATCGGACAGTAAGCTTTAGTCCTAATAAGCGGAGTAAAAATAGCACAGATATGTATTCATCATCATCATCAGTTGCCATCTCCACAACGAAGGTTGGCTGTAATGGATCTCCAACGTCTTCTGTCTCTTGTCTTGATGGTGCACTCTGATAGACTCTTTCCTGTCCATCTCTTGATGTTGTCTTCCCACTTATAGCGCTGTCTTTCCCTTGCACGTTTACCTTCAACTCTCCCTTCTGTTATGGTCTTCTGTAAGGTGTTATGCCTTTTTATGTGGCCAAAGTATTTTAGCTGCCGAACTTTGACCTCCCTCATTAGTTCTCTTTTCATACCCAGATTTTCTAGGACCTCCTTATTTATTTTCATCTCTTTCCATGAGATACGCCCCATTCTTCTATATATCCACATTTCAAGAGCCTCAATTCTTTCTTCCAACTGCTTATTCATCGTCCATGTTTCTGCACCATACAGAAATGCAGAATATATATAACACTTTATGATTCTCAGTTTTAATTTGTGAGATAACTGTTTGGATGTCAGTATATGTTTCATGTTGTTGAATGTAGCTTTGGCCATTCCTATTCTCTTCTTGATTTCTGTTTCACATCTGCCATCTTCTGTTATTATATGTCCGAGATATATGTAGCTCTTGACTTGTTCCATGATTTCCCCATTTACGCTTATCTTTAATGTGGGTTTATCGTCTGTTTTGCTAATTATCATAGTTTTTGTTTTCTCAATATTAATGTCGAGTCCATATTCATGACTTATACAGTTCACTTGCTTCACTAGTTCTTGTAACTCCTGTTCGCTTTCAGCTAACAACACGGTATCATCTGCATATCTAAGGTTGTTTATTGACCTTCCACTGATGTTCAGTCCTGGTATTTCCTGTATCTGTTTGAAAATTTTTTCGGTGTATAAATTAAATAGGCAGGGGGACAGCACACAACCTTGTCTGACACATCTTTTTATGTCTATGTATGGTGAATAATTCCTTCCAGATCTTACTGTGGCAGTTTGCTCCCAATAAAGGTTACTGAGTATTCTTATATCCTTTCCATCAATACCTATGTCTTCGAGGCATTCAATTATTTTCTCATGATGGACTCTGTCAAAAGCCTTCTTATAGTCAATGAAGCACATATACATACTTTTTTGGACCTCTGTATATTTTTCTGCTAATATTCTTAGGCAAAATATTGCCTCTCTTGTTCCACTGTTCCGTCTAAAACCAAACTGTTCTTCCTGGATTTCGCTGTCTACTTTACTTTTTATTCTTTCCTGTATGATTTTGAGCAGATATGTATTGAAACTGTCTAAATATTTTAATGTGATATTATTCGAGGAATAATAATGAACATAGTAGTCTACGCTTTTGACGGTTATGATAAGTGCACTATGTCATGTGCAAGACTTTATAAACTGTGATGTTCGATGTTTTCCTTCAATGTGAAGAATATAAACTGCGTGGTTCACATTTAATGTACTTTATCGGAGTAATAAATTGTGTAGAGTCGTCTTTACCAGACTTGATGGTTAAAGAATTATGAGAAATTGCATTCAATACAAGTTTCCCCCATTTGTGTTGTTTTGACTGTTGAAGTCAAATACAAAAGACTCTACAACTACAATACTAATTCAAACACAGCGGTTGAAGATGAAATGGATTTATTTAGAGAATAATCACGGTAAAGCGCAGGCCACCTAAAAAACGAACCCACAGTTGCAAAAAAATATAACAGTAAGACAAGAGAACAATAATAGAATATACATACAAATTTTGCAACAGGTATTGATTGATTGATGTTCATATAATTTGTTCATTTGTCGAGACGCGAACGTGGCATCATATCTCCTGTCCAATCATTATAAAGAGAATAAATTAAAATTTCCAGATTGTCTGTATGTGTCTGCGTGTGTATGAGGTGTCTTTCCTTAATCTTAAAACAGTAGTCTTGTCATACTTGTTATGGTGTAAAAACAAACAAAAAACAAACAGAAACAACACAACAATAAAAAGGTTTGGGAGAGGCAATGCATTGCAAATTATCATCATATTAAGTCTGCATTATTATATCTATTATAATATTAATACTGAAATTGTATGTGTTTGTTTGAGTTTGTTCTTATTGGTAAAGGTAAAGGATCCCGTTACACTCCCATTGAGGCATGTTGGGAATATGGTGTTAGGCCCATATTTTCTTGACCATCGGCACACTAGGGGTGATGTGGTCATCATCACGCCGGCCGCCTTAACCTTCCCAGATTTGTTCTTATTAATGTCATCTATTTTTCATTGCAAGTGCAGATATTTTTTGTGGACTTAAATTAATAAACATTGTTGTTTTCATATTTTTTCACACTTGCGGAGTTCTTTTATTGTTTATAGTTTTAAAACTTTTACAGGATCTATAATGAACAACTTTATTTGGTAGACCGCAACTTCATTGACAAAATATAAATAGACTATGCCAGTAGTAAAGTTGCCCAGGTTAAGGATCCCGTTACAAGCCCATTGGTGCATATTGGGAATATGGTGTTAGGCTATTTTCTCGACCGTCGGCACATTAGGGGTGATGTGGTCAGCATCACGCCAGCCGCCTTAACCTTCCCAGAGTTGCTCTGGTACCCATTTGGGGCTGGGTCGACCCAGGAGCCGTTTGCGGCCTAAAAAAATCCCACCTCATCTGGGGATCGAACCATAGACCACTGAGCTAGGAAGCCAGTGCACTAACCACTATGCTACCGCGGCTCCCAAAAGTTGCCCAGGCCTACTGTAAAATGCTCCTTTTCAGAACAGATTAAATACCGAAAGACAGCAAACATTTACGTGATACACAAGAATATTTGTTAACAATAATCATGATAAACTAAAGAAATATGCATAACCGCATTTCTAAATCTTTATTCGTGTTGTCTAAGAAAATTGTAGAAGTCGTAGTGAAACTGTGGCTGCTCCTATCCAAGGGAAGGAACCGCATTTTATCTGTCGTCATTGTATCAATAAACTGTTTACTTCCCTTACACTGTAAACCGTTGCGTCAACTGTAGTTTATCTCGTTTCATAAACCTGCACGGGATGTAAAAGTTATGACATGAATATTTATTTTATGAGACAGCGGAACATTTACAGCAAACATTTGCTGTTTCATGTATGTAATTTGAATGATGTAGAGACGAACTTATGGCTGCTCTGCTTTATTTCTGTTGGATATACAGTCTGTATACGTTATGGTGCGTGTTGCTGTGTTGGCAGTCATTCAATATTTCGGGAATAATTACAGATGTTTTCTTGTTTGACAAGATATCTGCCTGGCTGTTTCTCTCCTGCAGATTTCCTTCGTTCTAAATTAGCGTTCCTCTTTCAGTTTATGAAGTCGCTATCATCAAGTGCATTGCTTGGGGGCGTAAACGATTATTTATCTTCACAAACTCGGTTCGGATGTCACCTGTGAGTTCTGTTGGCAACCTCCCTCATACTTAACTGTCAGTGAGTCTAATGTTTTCTTTTGCTAACTTCCTCTGTCTTGTCTACCTTCCGTTGCCTTGTCTAACTTCCTCTGTCTCGTCTAACTTCTAGTCTAACTTCCTCTGTCTTGTCTAAATTCCTCTGTCTTGTCTAACTTGTAGTCTAACTTCCTTTGTCTTGTCTAACTTCCTCTGTCTTGTCTACCTTCCTTTGTCTTATCTAACTTCCTTTGTCTTGTCTAACTTACTCTGTATTGCCTAACTTCTAGTCTAACTTCATCCGTCTTGTCTACCTTCCGCTGTAACAACCAGAATTCTATCAACAACATCAGGAATTTCATCACCAACAATTAGAATAAATTAAAACATTTCCAGATTGTGTGTATGTGTGTGTGCCTTTCTTTAATCCTCAAATAGTTGTCTCGTCATACTTGTTATGGTGTAAAAACAAACAAACAGACAAAAAAAACACACAATAATAAAAAGTTCATGGGGTGGCGATGCAATGCAAATCATCAGCGTATTAAGTCTTCATTCTTATATCTTTTGTAATATTAATGCTGAAATTGTTTGTGTTTGTTTGAATTTGTTTCACTACATTTTAAGTCAAAACAGCACAAACATAAAAATTGGGATTAGTCTGTATTCAGATAATCTATATTCTCCTGAATCTAAATATGTAAAAACCATTTGTCAGAACACATTCTAAGTAGGTGTATTTTGATTTTTTAAAGAGTATTTTCTTCAGAAATTGTGTTTTTTCCATGAAGAAAATCAAGATTTTCACAGAACTTTGTTTTTTTTATAACTAATGTTGTTATAACTTGCGTAGTTTTTAGTCAATCAACATCCGATTTGGCGCTAACACTTGCCACTAGATAATACAACTTTTGTCAGATTGGAATTTTTATATCTTATCAAAATTTTGATTTAATGCGAACTTACTTACTTAGTCGTTCCCCTCCTACCGTGGGGTGTAGAGGTTTGGAAAAGAGAGCGCCAGACTATCCTATCCGCTGTCTTCCTCCTGGCCTGGTTCCATTCTAGTCCTCGGTCCTTCAAAGATTGTCTAATGGTGTCCTCCCAGCAGACTCTGGGTCGTCCTGGGGGGTCTGGATCCCAGGCTCTTTGTTTCCCATGCTTGTCGTGGTAGCCGATCTTCTCCCATTCTGCAGACATGGCCAAACCATCTTAGTTGGGACTGTTCTACTTGGGTCTGCAGGGGGTGGGATTTTAGGCCTTGACGTATCGTCTGGTTGCGGACCATGTCTCTTCTTGTTACTTCAACCACCTTCCTCAGATACCTCATTTCTGAGGTTTGGATCTGGTTTTTGTGGGTTGTAGTCGTCCATGACTCGCATCCATGCGACCTTTCGGTCTATAATAGTTCCGAGGTATGTAAAGTGGTTGACCTGCTCCAGGACGTGTTCTCCCAGCTTAATCTGATGTCTTCTTTCTTCTCGTAATATCACCATGGATTTTGTTTTAGAGCTGCTTATGACCATCCCTCTCTTCTCCAGCTCTTCCTTCCAGACTTGCAGGTTGGATTGGAGATGTGCCTTTGATTTAGTAATCAGAGCAACATCATCAGCAAATGCCAGCTCTGAAATACAGACCTGTCTCATCTTCCAGTACTCCACTGAATACTTTCTTGTTCTCTTCTTCCATGCCATGATGACATCGTCCATGAGGAGTATGAAAAGATAAGGTGACAGGATATCACCTTGTCTTACACAAGTGGTGGTCCTGAACTCTTCTGACTTATGGTTTACTGTCCTCACATAATTTCTGCAAGACTTGTAGAAGCTCTGTATAGCATGAATCAGAGGTGCTGGAATGTTCTTCCTTGCCAAACAGTCCCAAAGTTTGCTCCAGGGGACCATGTCAAACGCCTTTTCCAGATCTATGAAACAAAGGTGGATCTCACTCTTATTCTCAAGGGCCTTTTCACTCAGCTGTCTGAGTGTGAAGATTAGGTCTTGAGTACTTCGGTTTGCTTGGAATCCGCACTGGACCTCATCCAATTGTGGTTCAGCTAGGCGTCGGAGTCTCTGCTCTACGCTTCTAGAGTAGATTTTACCAGGGACACTGAGAAGGGATATGCCTCTATGGTTTCCGCACTGTCGATTGTCGACCTTTTTGAAAATTGGTGTTATGATGGCAATCTCCCAATCCTTTGGTATGGTCTTGTTGCACCACGCTGCCTGTAGGACCCTTAAGAGTAATAGGTCGCCTGCTGCTCCCATGTACTTAACCATTTCTGGTGTTATACCATCATGCCCTGCTGCTTTGCCCATCTTGATATTCTCTAGTGCTGCCTTCAGTTCTTCCATCTTTATGTCATCTTCACCATCATTGGTTTTCTCTTCTGTGCTAGTGGTTATCATTTCTGATGCTTCACCATGCTCACCATCCAGGAGTTCTGAGAAATATTCTTTCCATCTTTCCATTACTTCCTTCGGGGCAGTAAGCAATTTGCCTTGCTTGTCCTTTTGTATTGCGAACAATGTTGTAAAATTCTGAAACAATTTTTTTTTTTTTTTTTTTTTTTTTTTTTTTTTTTTTTTAAGATACAAACTTTAAAGTTCTATATCTCAGGATCTAATTAAGTTATCAAAAAAACCAGTCTGACAAAAGTTTTAAAATATAACGATAAACAGTGTTTAAATTTGGTATTGGTAGCTAAATAAATAAATAAAAAGCCTTAGCAAAATGAAATATAAGTTTATAATTCAAAATGGTCGCCGTTTCCATATCAACCAATTATGTAATACCATCAAACTTTTCATTATGCGTATCTGTGATTGATGTGGGTTTTTGTTGTTGTTTAACTAGGGCTGCTGAGCTTCTCGCTCATTTGCAGCCAATACCAAGTTGAAGACTCGTTGGTATTATCTATAATGTAGATCTTGGTTTTTCCTGTGGCTTTTCTGCCATTCTGAAACATGTTGAGTTAAAATCATGAGCTCCAGTTTCTCCAACTTTGTTTGCATTTAAAGGATCGTCACACCTGGTCCCAAGCTAAGAGTAAGAAGCGTGTGGCATTATGTGCATTCCCCGTCAACCTAGGGGGCTCTACAACTATGCAGAGCTAAAATACTGTACTCTGGTTCTGGGCTCTCCCAAGGAATTGCCACGCCCTACACAGAGCCACTTCTCAGCTTTCCCTGCCTATCACTGGGTCCATAGTGAGGTCCTCCTGCATGCAGTCAACCAGGTCAAAGCCAAAGATTCACGTCTGGGGCTCAAGTGACTTCTCCAAACTTAGTGTGCAATGCTGGGTTCTCAACAAGTTTCACAACAGGGGAATCCCTAGATGTGTGTGGATTTCAAGAGTCAATGAGGATGTAATTTGCCTCGCAGACAGTAGTTCACTTCCACATCTGTATTTTATAGCATTGTGCATAGCTGGTGGTCATTTATAGATGACTCCAGATATGCCTCCATGCATATTGATGTAGGTTAAGTCTGTGCATTTTTTTTAAAATCGTCTGATCAATAATGAAAATAACATTTCAAGGTAGCTTCTCCCCATTTTTTTTTTGTCGCCTTAATAAACATTTTTGTTCTCATTTTTTTTAACGTTTGCTGAGTTCTTTTATTGTTTATAGTTTTAAAACTTTTAAAGTATCTATAATGAACCATCTTAATTGGTATACCGCGACTTCATTGACAAAACATAAATAGTTCTTGGCAATAGTAATTTTCACAAATGTGGAACTGATGACAAGAACCAGACAAGAACCAGTGGAACAAGAGTTGAGAAGAAGACGCTGGCGATGGATAGGACACACACTGAGGAAATCTGTTGATAGCATCACAAGGCAGTCCTTGTTCTGGAATCCACACGGAAAGAGAAGCAGAGGTAGATCAAAAACCACATGGAGAAGAGAACTGGATACTGAGGTGAAAATGATGAGGAAAACATTGAAAAAACTTGATCGAATGGCACAGGACATGAAGACTTGGCATGTGTTTGTTGAAGGCCTATGCTCCTTGGGGAGCTAAAGGGTATTGACTGATTGAATAGTAACTTTGTCCAGGCTGTCACGGATTGCCTCCCCTACTTTGCAGCAGTGGTCCAACAGTGGCCAAAACTCAAGAGTATCTAAATGGGTCGTCAAAGGTGTCTACCTTCGCACAAGATTACTCTTAGCATAGATGTAGATAGAAGGTTAATGATGCTTCTATCTTACGGGAGTGTTTACAAGATAATTCAGAAGTCAAGAACAATGCTGCTTTGCGCTGAACATCTGTCCGTCGCCTTTTGTGAAGGATTTAAGCAATAGTTTTTAGCCCGTTCATTCAGCTAATTTCCTCTTATAATGGTATAGCTCTGTTTAGAGGTAAATATATGTCTAGATGGGGAGCCGCGCTAGCGTAGTGGTTACAACACCGCTCTGGCGACCGGGTGATACAGGATCAAACCCGGGCGACGGCATTTGAGGATTTTTCGTCGACCGGGATTTGGACTGGATTAACTCGAGACCTGGCGAGCACATTTGAAGAAGTGTCGTCGACCAGGGACTGGCGGCTCCTGAGCCGACCCAGCTGCAATGGGTACCTCCGAAATCGGCGAGTATTTGCCTGAATGGCGAGGGACACCTGTCTCTGTACAAGAAATAAAGGGATACTCACGTAAAATCAATGTCAGGTTAGACATAAATAATAACCTGAGATTTCGCCTCGAGTATTAGCGGGCGTACGAAAAAAAAAAAAAAAAAAAAAAAAAAAAAAAAAAAAAAAAAAAAAAATGTCTAGATGTATATATAAATGAAATATTCTAGCTCATACGTTTGCTTTCATATATGTAATAACTGAATCAACTATGTTTGTTTAGTTTTAAAATGACATGTAACAAATTTAATAATCAATTAGTAATAACAGTGTAAAATAAATAAAAAAAACTGGTGACTTTTATATTGGAATCAAATTTTCTCTTCACAGAGATTTAGGGTGAGGATATGGTGAGAAAATTATGTCCTTTTTTCTGGTGCCTTTTTAAAAGCACTTAACTGATATAAGGGAGTCCTGCAGCTGTGGTTTTCGTCACTTCTTGGTGATGAATGTGCTTCTCTCACACGAGTGGCGTAGTAACTTCAGCACTTCGAAACATCTGTTAGCTTGTAACCACAAGTAGTCTTGTAGCACGAACATTTAGACAAAATAGAAAACAAATGCATCTGCTAAGTATATTTGTTGGTTACCAATTAGCAGGCGCATTCTCGCTGTTCACCCACCAATGTTCATCTTTCAGAAGAATTAAATACCCGAGTACACAGTGTAGCTCATGGAAGATGATTAAAAATCACCATATTCCTCTGGGTATTAACTGGAAAAATGTATCTGGACGGCGCGAATAATGAGTTGCCTGAGTTACAATTAACAAAGTGCGTATATCTCACAAAATATTACACTTTAGGCATATGTAATCACATGTATTATCTATTCTCTTGTATGAGTGTGAGGGCTGGACACTCACTGCAGATACGGGGCGAAGGATTCAGGCTTTCGAGTATAAATGTTATAGAAGAATATTGCGCATTTGCTATAAAGAGCACAAAACAAATGTCTATGTTAGAGAGAAAATAAACACCTATGCAGGCCACCAAGAACCACTTTTGTCAGTAGTGAAATGTAAAAAGCTTGCCTGGTTTGGGCATGTAACTTATCATGACTCCCTTTCGAAAACGACCCTCCAGGAAACAGTCGAAGGTAAACGGAGAAAAGGAAGGCAAAGAAAATCCTGGGCTGATAACATCAAAGAATGGGCAGGGCACGGTTTTTCCACACTTGTACGCATTGCTGAGGATAGAGAGCAGTGGAGGACCCTGTCTGCTGATGTTTCCACCATGGCACTCCTACGAGCCATGACGGGTGACGGGTTGAGATGAGATGATGATGTAATCATCTGTCATCACTGCTCCATTCGGAGTCTGGGGGTCACCTCTGTTGTCAGTTTTCCGCACGACTAGCCAGAAGAAATCACCAGCGCTTGCTGTAGTGGTTTATGAATATACTAGTTTCATATGTTAAGGTTGCGAACCTCATATATAACCATTTAGCAAGAAAACATGTCAAGTTTACATTTGTAAAATAATTGTTACACTTACACCAGAGTTTTGAGAATACACAATCTCCTCGTGCAGGGTAGAATGAACACGAGCAATTTAGGTTATATGCTCTCGAACCACTTGGTCTGGAAATCTCGATTCCCTTTTATGACGGGTGAATCTGCGAAACAATTGGTCTGGGAACGTTTCTCTTATGACGGGTGATCCAATTCCTTAGGGTTCCAGTCTTGGTATTTAAAGTCCTGGTCCCTTAAGTTTTTTCAGTCTCTGTATTTATAAAGGCAGGCTTACTTTTTAAGGTTTTAAGTTTCCTAAATACTTCGATGTGTCACTTATAATATAGGAATTCTAAGTCCGATGTCTCTCTGGCTTTTGGGAGCCGCTCATATGACGTGTGCTGCAGTCTCTCTGTTCTGTGTCTCTGATTTCACTACATTATATGTGCAGTTCTCAGTTCCCATCACAGATGGTGCTTCCGTCGGATGTTCCAATAGGATACATAGTTTATTCCGGCTCTCACTTTAATCCAATCGTAAGCTCTGTAGCACTAGGTTGGGGTGTCTAATTTAAAAAATCCCCCACGTGTATTTTAAAACATTAAATTTAATATTCCAACGCGTGACCTCTTTCAAATCATGCGGTAATATTTCCGCCCACTCACAACAACATGGGACCACGTTTGTCTGGCGTAATGTCTTCCGCCAAGATGTCTACTACAGTGTAAAGCAGATACGTCCGTAGGGGAGTAGAGTGTTAGAGACTTCATCCTACTAATCCAACATAGAAGAGCACAGATGAATGAAAAAGCATGATTTATACCAAATAAAAGCATTTGGTGAAAAGAATGAAGAAAAAGAAATGATACTGCCGTAGGGCTGAAGGTGTGAGAGATCACACAAAAGAGCTTGTCCAGACGTTCTGTGACATAGGCCTGCTGTAAACTGCTAATTTTAAGAATAGATTAATTACTGAAAGAAAGCAAACATTTACGTAGTACTCAAGGATAAATTACAAACAGATAAAATTCCATAAACAATATCTAGATCTCCATCAAATACAAGTAGAACTCTACCAGCAACTGATATTCCATCAACAACAACTACACTTTCATCAACAACAACCGGAACTCCATCAATAGCGTCTATAATGCCATCAACAACTGCTGGAAATTCACCCAACAGCTAGTAGTCCATCAACAACATGTTGAACTCTATCTGCAATCACTATATTTCTGTCAACAAAATATATAACTCCACCGACAACAACTGAAATCACATCAACAACAGGTCGAATTCCACCAATAACAACTAAAACTTAATTAACAACATCTAGAATTCCATCAACAACAACAAATACTCAATTAACAACATTTAGAATTCCATTAACAATAACTAGAACTCAATTAACAACAACTAGAACTCAATTAACACATTAACAACATTTAGAATTCCATCAACAACAACTAGAACTCAATTAACACCATTTAGAATTCCATCAACAATAGCTAGAACTCAGTTAGAAACATTTAAAATTCCATCAACAACAATTAGAACTCAATTAATAACATTTAGCATTCCACCAACAATAACTAGAACTCAATTAAGAACATTTAGAATTCCGTCAACGATATCTAGAACTCAATTAACACCATTTAGAATTCCATCAACAACAGCTAGAACTCAGTTAACAACATTTATAATTCCATCAACAATAACGTAGAACTCATTTAACAACAATTAGAACTCAATTAGCAACATTTAGACTTCCATCAGCAACAACTAGAACTCAATTAACAACATTTAGAATTCCATCAAAAACAACTAGAACTCAATTAACAACATTTATAATTCCATCAACAATAACTAGAACTCAATTAACAACAATTAGAACTAAATTAACAACGTTTAGAATTCCAGCAACAACTGTAACTCAATTAACAACAACTAAAACTCAATTAACAACATTTAGAATTCCATCAAAAACAACTAGAAGTCAATTAACAACAACTAGATTTCCATCAACAACAACTAAAACTCAATTAACAACATTTAGAATTTCATGAACAACAACTAGAACTCAATTAACAACATTTAGAATTCCATCAACAACAACTAGAACTCAATTAACAACATTTAGAATTCCATCAACAACAACTAAAACTCAATTAACAACATTTAGAATTCCATCAACAACAACTAGAACTCAATTAACAACATTTAGAATTCCGTCAACAACAACTAGAATTCCATCAACAACAACTTAATGCCATCAACAACAACTAGAACTCAATTAACACCATTTAGAGTTCCATCAACAAGAGTTAGATTTGTTCAAGTTGTTGTAATGGAATTTTTGTTGAATTCCCATGGTAAGAAAATGTAGACGTTGACTCAAGAAGGGAGCTGAAGACAGAAATGAAAATAATAAGAAAGAAATGGAAAGATATTCTTCTTCTTCCTTCTTCTTCCTGGTTCGTCCTGAAAAGAACGTTGGTTGCGTACCAAAATACAGCAAATATAAAAGTGATAGATGTTTAGATTTTAAAATTTCACTATAAAAAAATCATGAGTCAACATTTATAAAAGTGCAACATATTTGACATGTAAAACTACTGTACCCGGCGTTGCTCAGGTTTTCTAATAGGTGGTGAACGTAACACTGCAAATATAAAAGTGATAGATGTTTAGATTTTGAAAATCTCTTTGAATATTCCCATAAATTGGTTCTACAGAGTCTTTAATAACATAAATGGCTCTGAAACGTTGAGAAAAACAAACACAACAACTAAGAAGTTACACATTTTTATAAATGGGTACTTGCGTAGGGGCTGATCACCCGTTTGCCAGTCACTTTGATTACGGAAACAACAGCAAATGGATTGATTTGCCGTTGCCCTAAAGACGCCAATAGGCGTGATGGGAAACAATGGCAAAGAAAACCTATCTGCTGTTGCCCTAAGACGCCACTAGGCGTAATGGCCACTGACTGCTTTGACGGTCGGTGGCTAAGGACGGAAGAAGAAGAAGTACTTGCGTAGAATAGAAGGGTTGAGATGATACAATGAGATCACCAGTGAGGAACTTAGGGGAAGAACCAGACAAGTATCAGTGGAGCAGAAGATGAGAAGAAAACTCTGGCGATGTATAAGTCAAACAGTAAAAAAACACTAGTTGATAACACCACAAGGAAGTCCTTGTAACAGAGGTAGAGTGAGACTAAAAATACACAAACAAGAAGAGCAGAAATGAAGGGGATAACGAAGACATGGAGGGCACAAGCGGAAGGACGTTGCATGAATTTTTTGAAGACAGTGCTCGTTGAAAGCTGAAAAAAATAGAAGAAGCTACCTTTATGTGCTCGCCTCTTTCAAGGTCAATGCTAACCTTTTAGCTGTCACTGGGACTATCAACATATTTTTTGTAAAATCCCATTTCTGTCGCCTTCGTGGATCTTCAGTTTTGTTTATTGATTGTCGATGACTGATTGTCTTCCATATGACGAGATCGGTTCCATCTAAAAGTGAAGAAGTCTCTTTCTTATTTCATCTGATAATAATGCTGCATATGCATCAGTTCACCTATTTTTGTTTTTTTTGTTTTTGTTTTGTTTTTGTTAGTGTTAATTTCGTTTGTTATAAGTGTGCTTAAGTATTTCACTCTAAAAATTGGTTTCAAAGGTTTCTTTGACGTTGCATTAAGTTTTATGTTTCTTTAACGTTTTGACAAGTCGATTGTTTGGTTGTTTTTATATGTTGTTTGCTTATTTGTTGTTTTTTTTTTTAGACGACAGTGGCTTATGTTTTAGCAATTGTATTTAAGAAATGCCTTTAAGCTGACTTTCTAACAATAATCTTCATCATCATCATCAACATTTTCTATCGCTCTTCTTACATAGCATGGAGCCACCACAGCAGCTGGTCTCTTGTCGTCAAACCTGCACCATGCAGTCATATGCTACTGCAGCCATGGTTTCTGTACCAATATGTTTTCTACGACGAGGTTGCCAGTCTCATTCACAACCTCATATTAGGCGCCATGTACGACATGCCTGAGTGCCGTATTCCTATTCTTTCTTTGTCTTTTCTGAGACCTTACCCAAACTTCACTGGCGCATGACAATAATGATCGTAAATATGTTACTTGCACCTCTTTTTCTTGTACACATCACTTATATTTCTATTCTGTTGTCTCGTAGCAGTTAGGTGGCCACTGTTGCATGCTCATCTGTGCACCATATTACCAGGTCATAATCGTACATTGCCAATTTCATTCCATGTGGTGGTTCAGCAACCAGGTCATTGATGTAGACTAGGAAAAGTGTCGGGGACAGAACCCCTCCCTGAGGGATGCCATGACGCAGTAGAATTTTCTTACTCTTGAGGCCATCTAGTTGTACTCGGGCTCTTCTGTTATGCAAGTATGCTTTCACCCATTTGTACATCCTACCATTCACTCTACAGTTTCTTCAGAAGCCCTTCTTTCCAAACCTTGTCAAATGCTTTCCTTAGATCTATCCATGCTGCTAGAACCAGTTTCTTATCTTGGAACGCATCCTCAATCTCTTGGGAAAGGTAAGTTGCCTGATCTTCGGTAGAGTAACTCTGCCTAAATCCCGCCTTCTGCGGTACAAGAAGGTTTTCACTTAAAGGTACCACTGTAGCCTGAAGTTAATGATACGTTCCATAGTTTTGCAGAGACAGCTTGTAAGGCTGATTGGTCTGCAGCTGGAGGCAGTGGAACTGTCTTTTCCTGGTGTTAGGAGTGATATCATGATTGCTTCCCTCCAGGTCTGTGGAACTCTGCCTGAGTTCCAACAGATATTAAAGATCTGCAGCAGCTTTGTTTTTGCTGCGGTTCCCAAGTTCTTAATCATTTCATTGGACACTCCATCAACTCCTGGCGACTTTCTCATTTTCAATTTGGATATTGCAAGCTCCAGTTCTCCCCTGTTGCTTCTCTGGGCTTACTTCGATGTTGCTGTCTTTAGCAAAGGAGTCTGCAAAGTGATCAGCTGCCTGTTTTCAAATGAGGATGTTTCCATCTTTGTACAGCGCTATCTAAGAGTTTCTCCCTGTACCCTCAACATTAAGTTGTTTTACCAGCTTCCACAGTTTCCTTGTATCTCTTTCGAAGTTCAAGGACTCTGTTTTCTTCTTCCAGCTTCTCCGCCTGGCCTGCAACTTGGCCCTTTGAAATTTGGCCTTAGCTTGCTGGTGGTTATTGTGGTGTTCTTGGCATGGACTGGTCTCTGCCTGCTTTCGAGATGTTTCCACGTCGTTGTGCAGTTGCTCTAGTTCACTATTCCAATATGGTTTGTAGTGCTTACGAGCCCCTCTAGGTATTGTTTCACGAGCAGCCTGTAATATGCATCTGCTGAATTCATCGACTAACCTATTGATGTCTTTGTCTACAGACAGATCTCTAGTTAGTATACTGGTACGATGCTGGTACATTGTCCAGTCTGCCTTCTTGTAGTTCCACCTAGAGAGAGTGCTGCTCTCCTTGACAAGTTCATTTTCCACAATTAGGAAGACTGCCCGGTGGTCGCTGCCTCCAAGTTGTTTCCCTACAACACGTGTAGTGTTCCACTCCAGGCCTGGTGAGTGGAATGCCAGGTCTGCTGTAGGGGTGGTGTGCCATGATCTCGAGTAGAAGGTTGGTGGGTCGATTGGCTGGTTAATCAGGATAAGCCCATTGTCATCCTGCCAGTTTTCAAGCTCCTCACCTCTCCTGTCCATGTGATCATAGCCCCAGCTCTGTGAGTGGCTGTTGAAGTCTCCGCACACAATCAGTCTTTCTTTTGCTGGGATTGTGTCTAGTGCCAGTGGGCGGTCACTCGGACAATAGTAGTTGAGCAGGTGGAACTCTGTACTTTCTGTCCTGAGATGAAGCATCTGGTATTCCGCCCCCTCCATATATGTTTCAAGCTGACATGCCCTGATGTTATTCCTCACGAGTGTCAGTATTCCACCCTTTCGCCTGTCTATTCGGTCGGATCGGTAGCACTGGCAGCCTCTGATTTATAAGGCTATGTCTTTGTTGAGGTGTGTTTCTTGCAAGCAGCATATATATGTGGTGAAGTGGGATGTTATAAATACTTATAGGGAACTTAGTGTACTGACTGAGATCAGCTGTGAAGGTATCTATATCTATTAAGAATAGTGTATTATAGATAACCTTACTTGCTACCACATATCTATATATCTCAGTCAGAATTATTCTGGAATAGTGTGATGCTACGTTATGTGTCTAGGGTATGAGTATGGTGAAGTGTAAGTCACAACAACAGACAGATAAACAATTTAATTTAATCCACTACTCTTGACAACACTGTGACACTCACATACATATAACACTCTACAAAGATATCTTAAAAGAGTCACTGATAAACTTTCAGATAACAATATGTATTCATTACTGGCATGAATGAATATGTGTCCTGATTCAACTACAAGGGAACCAGGAATCACAATCAATTTAAATTACAAGTTATGTACAGAATGTATTTAATATGAATATTGTAGTGACATATATTATTACAAATGTTCTATGTGTGTCAGTTGTGTAGTAGTAAAAATGAGGTAATACTGGTTTTGTTTTGTTCAAGCTCTGTTGGTATTTGTCATCATGACTTCAATAGTTTGTCTTTAGGGACTAGTATTGGAGATGTTCACAGTTCCTGATTTTAAGACAAGTAAATTCCCCTCTTAATGTTAATTTTAAAAAGTCAGTTCAAGATGAGGGGACATAATGTTGAGCTCAGCTGGCCAATTCGCTTATCTGGCGTGATGGCGGCAGGAAAGGACTCCTCTGCTCGAATTCTCCTCTGGGCTCAGGAGACACCTCACTGATAGCTAAAAAGACCAAGGAGTATGCTGTCCGACTCTGGATTCAGCAAAGCTCTGACCAGGTGCTGCTCAGTACCATCAAGACCACTGTCCCTGAAATCAAGAAGGATGTACCTTCTACTTCATAACTAATTTATATTTTCTTTTTACACTGATCACAATACATCACAAACATTGCGTTCAGAGCGTTAGGCCAACAGTCAGCTTCATCTGAAATACTTTATTCCAGTATTACCCTTCCTAATGGTTACTACGCCTCTGCACTTCCAGCATTATTTCTTTCTAGTCAATCATCCAGGTGTCAGTGTACTGTTTGGCCATTCCATGCCGTTTTACTTCTCTCCGACACCCTCTGTTCAGGCTGGAGCATTTTAGGCTTTACCTCACGTTTGCCACTGAACTACACATATATATACAGGCATAAATCAACAATTCACATTCAATTTTCATTAAAAGATATTAAATGGTTCAAGCTTACCACAATTCATACGAATAACACAGATACGTTGATTAGCAATGAATTCTGGCACAAACTGGCACAAATTTCCATCTGCTTATCTTCCAGGCTTTTATTGAGCAAAATTTTAGCTGGCTTCAACGCACTGATGCTTTATCAAGATCATTTAAACAAGTGGTCTCGAACTAACGCTCCCAAGTGTGTATATCAGCGAGACTGGCCAATGAGCCACGTTTCGACAAGTGTTTTGAAAAAAAATGTTATCTTTTCCCGTCTCCCCTAACAACCAAGATAGTATTTATAGCCCGACCAATCGTGGTTAGGCTTTCATTTGTTGCGCTCCAATCAATTTGGAGTTTACATGGTAGGCTATTTCTGTAACGTAAATTTTTTTCAAACACGTTAAAAAAAAATCTTATGAGCAGAAATGATTTTATGCTGTCAGGCACCCCCAATATTTTATTTTGGGTATAATTTATTAATTCCTGGACTATTTGCGTAACGTTTTACATATTATTTGTCAGCAAGCCCTAAGGAACCCAAAAATACTAATTTAAAGGAGCTACGTGGCTGCGTTCAAAATATGCAATTTCTTCTACCTCCTGTTTCGAAGATATGCTGTCTGGGTACTGTTATGTTTTCAACCGTAAACCCATCTAATGTTATCTTTTCTAATAAGAGTCTGTTATGATTTATAAACCTAACTCTGGGAAAGGGTAGTGTATTTTATCACTGTCCGTCTGAAAAAAAATTAGTGCATGTAGACTTACACGCGTGATGGCAGCATTTGCGTATCGCGCGAAGCGTGTTTAGTGTTCGGCTTTCTGCCTCTCCCTTCTCGCTATCCTTTTGTCCATCTGTTCGTTCGTTTTGGTAACGTAATATAATTAATGTTAGGATTAATTTAGGTCATTACGCAGGGCCTCTCAATGCTTTTCCAAGAAATACAGCACACGTTTCATTGAAGAAAGCGGGTAATAATACAGTAAGCTTTTATATCAACGTGAAAGCGTTACAATTTGCAGACGAAGCAGAAAACAAGGGGGATTTCGAGTACATTATTTGTGACAGCACTGTCATTTTACCATTGCTCTTCTCTTTATTAATTTTATTTGTTAGGCTTCATATTTACCTAATAATTTATATATGTGGATTAGAATATTTCATGACACCTCCCCTCTTAAAACAGACATTATATGTCAGTCCTTTATTCTATATACACATAGAGAAATTTATTATTATTTCTGGGGTTTACGGTGATTCTCATCACACGGATGGCGGCTTAAAAAATCCGCTCCCAGATTGGTTTTTCCAGATATATATTCAATGCTAAAATTATATGGAGCCAGAAGCAAAGACCATCGGAGTAACCTAGAGTTCTCATGCTTAGCCTGTGCTAAAAACGATAAAGGTTTGTGGTCAGTTTGCAACTTAAATGCCTTCCCATATAGATAAATATTGAATTTCTTTATTGCCCATATTACTGCAAGACATTCTTTTTCGCTAGTTGAGTAGTTGATTTCAGCTTTATTCAACTTTCTGCTAGCATATGCCACTGGGCTTAATTCCCCATCCAATGCATCTGATTTCTGTAGTAAAGTTGCACCTAACCCAATATTACTTGCATCCGTCCTTACTATGAATTCTTGACTTAAGTCAGGTAATTTCAAAATGGGTTTACTTGTGAGCTTTTCCTTCAATTCTTGGTAAGTCATTTCACATTGTGGAGTCCATGTAATGCGATCTGGATGTCCTTTACGTGTCAATTCAGTTAACGGTGCACATATGGAATTAAAGTTTTTGATATACTTCTGGTAGAAACCACATAATGAGACAAAGGATCTCACGTCCTTCTTGGTTTGTGGTCTCGGGGCTTTCTGTAGTTTCTCTAAGTTCTTTGGGTCAGGGGTCATGTTTCCCTGATAAACTGTGTGTCCCAAAAATTCCAATTCTTTACATCCAACGCAACATTTGGTTGGTCGGGCTGTTAACTTTGCCTCCCTAAGTCGATCAAACAGCATGTTCAGAGAGTCAATGTGTTCCTCAAATGTTTCTGTTGCTATAAGGATATCATCCATAAAATTTGTTATACAGGGATTATTCAGAGGATCCAATAATTTTCTCATCATTCTAGAGAAGACACTAGGCGCATTCTTCAATCCAAATGGCAATCTATTAAACTCATAGTGTCCTTCTGAGGTACTAAAAGCTAGGTATGGTCTAACCTCAGGCTTTACTGGAATCTGATAGTATCCTTTACTCAGATCCACTTTTGAGAAATATTTAGCTTTATTTAGTCTGGCAAACAGCTGATTTGTATCCGGCAATGGATCCACCTGTCCTTCTGTAATAGCATTCAGTCTCCTGTAATCTATACAGAGTCTATGTTCTCCAGAGGGCTTCCTTAAGAGTACCACCCCGGAACTATACGAAGACTCACTGTGCGAAATAATTCCTTCCTTCAATAGATAGTCTATCTCTTCCTTCAAAGCTTTTTCCTTAGCAAACGGAATCGAATATGGTTTCATACAGACAGGTGTGGAGTCTATGAGTTTCATATCATATTCCAATAGGTTTGTATGCCCTGGTCGGTCTGTTAACACCTCTGCATGATTCTTTAGAACCTGTTGCACTCTCTCTTTCTGAGTTTTCGTTAAATGTGTACTGATTTTCACCTGTGCTGCTGTCTCACAGGGGTGTAATGGATATTCAAATGATGAAAGTGGTTCCTTTTTCATCTCCATGGCGATGGACAAGGTCAACAAGTGTGTCTCTTCCTGATGTTCTCTTTCCAAATATTTCTTCAGGAGATTCACATGATAGATTTTTTCTTTCCCCTTCTTATCTATCTTATAATTTGTTCTAGACACCTTCTCTAGAACTGTATATGGACCCTGCCATCCAATTTGTAACTTATTCTGACTCCCGGGCAAAAGAAGCAGTACCTTCTCTCCCACAGCCAAATTTCTGTCTTTCGCCTTCCTGTTATAATAGGCAGCATGTTTCTTCCTGGCTTGTTTCAAATTTTCATTGGCAAGTTTCCAGCCAGTTTTCAACCGAGTGGTCAGCTCATTCACATATTGGTATGAAGATGTAATGTTTTCCTCTGCCTTTTCATCAGTCCACGTTCTTAACATAGCTACATATGGACCTTTAATTGTGTGGACCTATTTGTCCATGCACCGGTATGGTCTCTTCCACTCGAAGCTTTATAGTGATGATTTTTCTTCCCAGAATTTTCATGCACAAAACGACCGCTACCAATTTTTCTTTTGGGGCTTTCTCCCCTCTTAAAATTCTTGATGAGAGATTTCCTCTCTACATCCTCTTCCTCCAGTTTGTTTAAGTCCGATTGAGGGATTGTCGGCTTATCCTGGGGTAAGACATCTGTTTGTACTCTCCGCATAGTGGCCATTGTAAAACAGTTAAGTGAAGCTTGTCCGTGAAAAGGGGCTTCCCATTCCATTTGGTCCACTTTATCAAATCTATTTCTCTTTTTATTGTCAGGCCTGATTTTGCTCCGGGGCGTGTCCAGGTCCTGATCCATGTTCCCACTTGTGGGTGTTCCCTCATGTGCTATGCTACACCTTTCTACAAAATTCTCAATGTCCCATCTTGCTTTGGGCCAATAATAATTGTGAGCCCCCTTTTGAATGATGGTACCTATCTTCTCATGGTCCCCATCTGGTTTCACATGTAGACTCCTTATTAATTCTGTCCTATATCTCTTTGGAAGAACCAGCTGTCCGTGACCATGGGATCTAGTTCCGGCCTTCCTATACATCAACTTGTTTTTCATGTAAAAATCTTCCTTGCCTGGAGTTGTATGACAAGTTGACAATTTTCTGAAACAAGGCTTGAGTGTTTTATCCCCAGCCTGTGCCTTCCTCATCTCTTCTGGAGTGGTATCTAACATAATATCCTCCTCCTGTCTTGAGGTCGACCTGACCTGAAGGGTTGCCATATACACAGGTTTCCTTCTGCAACGGTCAGTGTCATGATTGTCCATCTGACAATTCTTACACCACCTTTTTCCTTGGTTGAAAGATTTTCTTTCATCATATTTCCTTTCATCGAATTGTGGGAATTTATTTTTATTTTCATACCGTGGCCTATCAAATTGGTGCTTACCTTTGTTTTGATCCTTAGGATCAAATTTATTAAAGTTCTGTGGTGCCCTAAAGTTATCCACTTGTTTCTTTTTATTACCTGTTACCTCTGCTTGAGCTGCTTGATACCTTTCAGCAACATTTAGCAACTCACCCAGCTTCTCTGCACCTTGTTCCATGAGAAACTTTCTCAGGTCTGGAGCCATGGACTCTCTTAGTTGCTCTATAAGGACCATTTCCTTAAGATCTTGGGTTTTCCCCAGAGAAGTCCATTTCTCCAAGTATGTCTCTATTCGTGCAGAGAACTGGTGATAGGTTTCACCTGACAGTAGTTTAGCATTCCTAAATTTTTTTCTGTAAAACTCTGCATTCTTTTCATACCTTAACAAAAGAGCCTGCTTTAGCATGTCATAATTTTCCTGATCACCTCTGCTCATTTTTGCAAAAAACTTCATAAGCTGCCCCACGAAGTCCCTGAGATAACTTTAAGCTCCACCTTTCTCTCTCCAACCCATACGTGGTAGCTAATAGTTCGTACCTATTTATATAGCTCTCAATATCATCGTCTTTCTCAACAAAATGATCTAAATGAAAATTCATAGCTGAGATTGAGGCTCCTTGAGTAACCGTAGCATCAGAGGCAAAGGGACTGGCACCATTTTCAGGAGCATGGCCTTGAAACTCAAACTCCCTTAGTCGTAACTCATGTTCCCTTTGTAATCTTTTATCTTCTGCTTCCCTTTCTGCAGCTAATTTCCTCTCTTCCCTTTCTGCAGCCAATTTCTTCTCTTCCCTTTCTGCAGCCAATTTCTTCTCTTCCCTTTCTGCAGCCAATCGTTTGTCTTCTCTTTCTGCCTCCAATTTCTTAGCCTCAGCCTCAATCTGCAACCTCTTAGTCTCAGCCTCAGCTTCAAACTGTAACTTCTTAATTTCCCTTTCAGCCTCTAACCTTCTTTCGGCTTCTTTTTTCTAATCTTCTTTCTTCGCGTTCAATAAATTTGTCACATTCCGTTGTGACATAGGCAACCATAACTTGCCCATCTAATCCTAACTCTTTTGCAGTCTGAACCGCAGCAGATCGAAATTTGGCCAGGTCCGCCATTGTCTATTATGTAAATTTTTATAATGTCTACCCAACAATTCAATTTCTAACTATATATCTAATGGACAACACAGGCACCGTGAGCTCAACCTTATTTAATTCCACCCAAGGATACCTTTTAATTCTTATATTCCCTGAAGTGAATTACCCCCAATATTTTTAATAGTTAAAGATTCAAAATCCCGGACGAGCCCCCAATATATGTGGTGAAGTGGGATGTTATAAATACTTATAGGGAACTTAGTGTACTGACTGAGATCAGCTGTGAAGGTATCTATATCTATTAAGAGTAGTGTATTATAGATAACCTTACTTGCTACCACATATCTATATATCTCAGTCAGAATTATTCTGGAATAGTGTGATGCTACGTTATGTGTCTAGGGTATGAGTATGGTGAAGTGTAAGTCACAACAACAGACAGATAAACAATTTAATTTAATCCACTACTCTTGACAACACTGTGACACTCACATACATATAACACTCTACAAAGATATCTTAAAAGAGTCACTGATAAACTTTCAGATAACAATATGTATTCATTACTGGCATGAATGAATATGTGTCCTGATTCAACTACAAGGGAACCAGGAATCACAATCAATTTAAATTACAAGTTATGTACAGAATGTATTTAATATGAATATTGTAGTGACATATATTATTACAAATGTTCTATGTGTGTCAGTTGTGTAGTAGTAAAATGAGGTAATACTGGTTTTGTTTTGTTCAAGCTCTGTTGGTATTTGTCATCATGACTTCAATAGTTTGTCTTTAGGGACTAGTATTGGAGATGTTCACAGTTCCTGATTTTAAGACAAGTAAATTCCCCTCTTAATGTTAATTTTAAAAAGTCAGTTCAAGATGAGGGGACATAATGTTGAGCTCAGCTGGCCAATTCGCTTATCTGGCGTGATGGCGGCAGGAAAGGACTCCTCTGCTCGAATTCTCCTCTGGGCTCAGGAGACACCTCACTGATAGCTAAAAAGACCAAGGAGTATGCTGTCCGACTCTGGATTCAGCAAAGCTCTGACCAGGTGCTGCTCAGTACCATCAAGACCACTGTCCCTGAAATCAAGAAGGATGTACCTTCTACTTCATAACTAATTTATATTTTCTTTTTACACTGATCACAATACATCACAAACGTTGCGTTCAGAGCGTTAGGCCAACAGTCAGCTTCATCTGAAATACTTTATTCCAGTATTACCCTTCCTAATGGTTACTACGCCTCTGCACTTCCAGCATTATTTCTTTCTAGTCAATCATCCAGGTGTCAGTGTACTGTTTGGCCATTCCATGCCGTTTTACTTCTCTCCGACACCCTCTGTTCAGGCTGGAGCATTTTAGGCTTTACCTCACGTTTGCCACTGAACTACACATATATATACAGGCATAAATCAACAATTCACATTCAATTTTCATTAAAAGATATTAAATGGTTCAAGCTTACCACAATTCATACGAATAACACAGATACGTTGATTAGCAATGAATTCTGGCACAAACTGGCACAAATTTCCATCTGCTTATCTTCCAGGCTTTTATTGAGCAAAATTTTAGCTGGCTTCAACGCACTGATGCTTTATCAAGATCATTTAAACAAGTGGTCTCGAACTAACGCTCCCAAGTGTGTATATCAGCGAGACTGGCCAATGAGCCACGTTTCGACAAGTGTTTGAAAAAATGTTATCTTTTCCCGTCTCCCCTAACAACCAAGATAGTATTTATAGCCCGACCAATCGTGGTTAGGCTTTCATTTGTTGCGCTCCAATCAATTTGGAGTTTACATGGTAGGCTATTTCTGTAACGTAAATTTTTTTCAAACACGTTAAAAAAAAATCTTATGAGCAGAAATGATTTTATGCTGTCAGGCACCCCCAATATTTTATTTTGGGTATAATTTATTAATTCCTGGACTATTTGCGTAACGTTTTACATATTATTTGTCAGCAAGCCCTAAGGAACCCAAAAATACTAATTTAAAGGAGCTACGTGGCTGCGTTCAAAATATGCAATTTCTTCTACCTCCTGTTTCGAAGATATGCTGTCTGGGTACTGTTATGTTTTCAACCGTAAACCCATCTAATGTTATCTTTTCTAATAAGAGTCTGTTATGATTTATAAACCTAACTCTGGGAAAGGGTAGTGTATTTTATCACTGTCCGTCTGAAAAAAAATTAGTGCATGTAGACTTACACGCGTGATGGCAGCATTTGCGTATCGCGCGAAGCGTGTTTAGTGTTCGGCTTTCTGCCTCTCCCTTCTCGCTATCCTTTTGTCCATCTGTTCGTTCGTTTTGGTAACGTAATATAATTAATGTTAGGATTAATTTAGGTCATTACGCAGGGCCTCTCAATGCTTTTCCAAGAAATACAGCACACGTTTCATTGAAGAAAGCGGGTAATAATACAGTAAGCTTTTATATCAACGTGAAAGCGTTACAATTTGCAGACGAAGCAGAAAACAAGGGGGATTTCGAGTACATTCTTTGTGACAGCACTGTCATTTTACCATTGCTCTTCTCTTTATTAATTTTATTTGTTAGGCTTCATATTTACCTAATAATTTATATATGTGGATTAGAATATTTCATGACAACATTTACTTGCTCTTCATTCAAGATATTTTCGAGCTCTAGTATTTTGCTGTAGCCATCTTTTTTACTGTTGACGCCTTCAGCATTCCAGTGCATTATTTTAAGTGGTCTTTGCTTTGCTTGGCCAGTAGCTCTATTCTCATGCCTCCTGGCTCCACGGGGCAATTGAGAAGGACCAACAGTAGTAGGGGTTGGGCCTTTTTGAGGCAGAGGGCCCGGCACTGCGTCTGCCTGGGTGTCCGTCACAGGGCGAGTGCCATAACGTTTTGTAGATATAGACATATTTCCATTGCGTGTGTGCGTGGCATCCTGATTGCTGTGGTGCGCCCCTTGGCTGGTTGCCTCCGTCTTCAGCACCTTGACTTGCTAGGGCAGACTGTGGTCTTGCTCGAGTGTAGGAAGGCCTGGCCAGTCTTGGTTTTTCGGCCGCTGATGGCTGTACTTGAGCCCCATCTCCACGTCAAGGAGCTGGCCTCGGTGGGGCTTTGGTTGTCTTGACTATATGTCTTTTATTTTTTCTCATTTATTGTCATTCTATCTATCTATCTATCTATCTATCTATCTATCTATCTATCTATCTATCTATCTATCTATCTATCTATCTATCTATCTATCTATCTATCTATCTATCTATCTATCTATCTATCTATCTATCTATCTAGCTAGCTATCTATCTATCTATCTATCTATCTATCTATCTATCTATCTATCTATCTATCTATCTATCTATCTATCTATCTATCTATCTATCTATCTATCTATCTATCTATCTATCTATCTATCTATCTATCTATCTATCTACCTTCCTGCCTGCCTGTCTGTCTCTCTGTCTGTCTCTTTGTCTGTCTGATATGTCTACATTCTTGAGTTCAGTAGCATCATTTTGTTTCAACAATTGTATGACAAGATCACTAATGTAGAACTGATGACAAGATCACTAACGTAGAACTGATGACAAGAACCAGTCTAATGTAGAACTGATGACAAGATCACTAATGTAGAACTGATGACAAGATTACTAATGTAGAACTGATGACAAGTTCACTAATATAGAACTGATGACAAGAACCAGTCTAATAATAGTGGAGCCGGAGATGAGAAGAAGACGCTGGTAATGGATATGTCACACTGGAGAAACTCCTTGATAACGTTAAAAGACAGCTCTTGTTGTGAAGTCTCCAAGGTATTATAGGTACAAGGAGACTGTCGCAGAGAGATTTATGATTAATAAATTTCTATATCTTTTATTGATTCTACCCGTGTCTTCTACTTTATTATCGCTCTTTTATCCTTTCTTTTTTTTCGCATTCGTCTGATTGTGAAAAATAAAACTCTCCCATTCATACCTTCGCCTGTCTCTTTTCTTATTTAGCAACGCATTTTTATTGCTGTTTAGCTAAGTTCTTGAGTAGACCGAATAGTGTGAAATTCGTTCTCGACAGACATGATAGCAGACATATCGTCTAGCATTTTCATCTAACACAAAGCTTCTACGGTTTAGTTTCTCTGTGTTAGGTGTGAGAGGCGCCAACATGCATCGCTGGGAAATGACCATAGGTAGCGGCAGGTGTGAAACGCGTCTGGCAGTTTCAGTGCCGTCGTCTGAGTTTATGTAGGTGTTTACCTCTACACCTCACGGTAGAAGGGGAACGACTAAGTAAGTAAGTTAAGACGGGAACTATTTCGGGTTCTCGAGAATTAGGATACCATTTCTTTTCATAAGATATAACCCCAGTAGTTAGACTTCAGGCATTCAGTACTCCTAAGTTGCAGTAGACGGTATCTTCGTGCTAGAGTATAAGCTTGTATAGCGAAGTTCTTAGTTTTCTCGTCAAATTTTGTCGAGCTTCTAGAATACCTGTCTAGTGAATAAATTCTAGTTTCGTGGTGATTGCCCGTAGTTCTGTTTCGAGGTAATATTATATATCTAGTATTTTGTGAGTGATTTAAGTGGTAAATCGCCTATTTTATTTTCACTAGTTAGATTTCTGTGCAGAGGGATTAAATTATAAGTCTGTTATATTCTCTAGTTGACGTGTTACAGTGGAAAGCAGAATAAATTATTATTTCTAGCTTAAACTCATGCAGCTGTAAATAAAATTTAATTAAATTGCTAGTAACCAGTCCGAGTATATTGTTACTAACTTATATCTGCACTAAGTCATCATTGAGTATTGACGGAATACGTAAGTATTTCTAATTCATGATGATTGAGTTTTTTTAAACGATTATAATTACTTCACGGGAGTTTTAACGTTAAGAAAAGCTCTACGCTTGCAGTTGTAATGTAAGTTAAAACCGAAGCGAATATTATGGTTAAAGTATTTTGTACTTTTCTCTTCCTTATACAGTTTTGGGTCAGCCCAACTTTTACCAGCGGTTTTAGTACAACTGAGAGAAGAAACATTTTTATCTTTAACCACGTGGGTTTACAAGTTAACACCTGTCTGGCAGTGTGTGTGCCTCCAGAAATAGACAGAGTACAAATCTCACTAACAGATTTTAAAGACTAAATGCATATACTGGGCCTATTGAGCCAGATTATATTTCTTCACAAACTCTCATGTACATGCAGCCCTGTGGCGAGAAAATTACAAAACATTAACATTCCGACATTTTGACTAATTGTGGTGTGACCAATAATTATCTATTGAGAGAATTTACCAACCGGTCATCTTCCTAAATAAGGGAAACCTCACGATTCTGACACTGTGTGCCCGCTTAAATCTAATTCTTACCTGAACTGTGTAAATTGACACTAACTTAAATCTGAAAAGAAAACTATCGCATGAAGAGGACGCTCCGCGGACCCATTGGATGAAACCAAAATCTGCAGAGCTGGGATCCGCTTCATCAAAAAGACAGACAGATGAAACGGTGTGTGTGTACTAACGTGCGCCAGACTTCGAACACCAGCAAAATTTTAAGTAAGAAAAGTGAGACAGGGGCCAGGCTGAAAGAACAGAGTGAAAGCAGACTGAGTGATTCTTTTATAATATGATTCGTGCACCCACATTTTTTTGTAACTTCATTTATGCAAATTTTTCCTAAATGCGTGTTTTCCTCTCTTAGGATAGATTAGGGTATACATTCTGTTCTCAACTTTAGAGGGAAATCTGGGACTATAGTGTATATATCCGTGACTCTTTGGGGCTATCACTTTTCTTCTAACAGGATCGTGGGCTAAACATTGAGGGAAAAGATTACACCTATGGGTCTATTATACTTGTAGTAATTCATTACCTTATATGTATTTTCTATGCTTGTGATTAACATTTATGTGTTGTGGTAAATTTTCCTTATGTTAATAAATTTACATAAACTTTATTCAAGCGTGTCGGTCAGCTCGTTCCAAAATAGTATATTCCATTGTTATAGTTTTTCCACGTCTGTGCGTCTAGCTGTCGTCACTTATGTGTGTGTGTATGTGAGTGGAGATATATATTAATATATATTATAATAGACTGTCTGACTCCTCTAGATCTGTTGTAGAAGATAGGCTGAAAGAGAGAAGATTCTCGATTTCAGGGACAGACTCTATTAACTTCTACCATCTCACTCGTGGAAATCTATTTCTATTATTATCTCTCACTGTTGCTATCGCTTATTCTAATCTATTCAGAAGGGACCAACCGAAGTCTTAATTCCCCTATCAAAATCTACGACAGAATGGTGACTCGTTTTCCGGTAATTGAACTCTAGTCCTGAGCAAATACGAATATCAGCTCGTCTGCAGGATTTATTTACTTTATTCTGATATAGAGTAAGAGTGTGATGTCATGTGAGTTTTATTATCTTTAAAAAAAACTATCCCCTAGACAATCCATCTGTTTATAGGCTTGCTGACCACACGTATAGAAATGTTTTTTTTTCACAGCATTTTTTAGTATATTATACATTTTGATTTACAGGTTGATTTTGTCGGAAGTTACGTTATATGTTGATTTTGTAATACTAAACCGCTGGTAGATTTTGTGATTGTAAAAACAATCACAGGGTAGTGAAGCAGAAAGGTGTTTGAACTAAGTTAAGGAGCGCGTTCGGACTATTCGTCCTGTTAATTGCCTCCCTTACCCTAACTGTCTTCAGGGGTGAACTTGTAGTGGATTTAAAAATTAAGGGAATTTTTTTTTTCTCCTTAAAAATTTTGCAATAATTGTTTTGTTTCCACTGTAGCAACTTATTTCTGTAAGTGATTAATCTTAACTACCATTTTTATTTGGCATAGTCGCTTGCATTTAGAGCGTTATTGCCGATTAATAGCAGCGATAGTTAGACACTATATTTTTGGAAGAGGTATCCCAGTTAAATATATCATCTTTTTGCTTTGGTATTTTCTCGTAAGGGATAGGAACCAGTGTATCTTTTTCTTCTTTCTTTCTCGACTAAGTCTCAGTCACTGATTTACAATGGCCGAAAGGGCGAAACTTAGACAGATGCTCAGAGACGAAGCCAGAGAAGAAGGTTTAGAAGACGAAGATGCGAAAGCTTTTGTCAGGGACGAACGTGACAGATATGACGCGGAGATGAAAGCAGCTGAAGCTAAAGAGGAAAAAGAAGAAGCTAGGAGGAAAGAAGCGGAAGACCGTAAATTAGAGCAGAAGAAGATGGATGAGGAAATGGAAATTCGCAGGGCGAAAGAAAGAGAGGAGAGACAGTATGAGGAAAGAGAGAAGGAAAGACAGCATGAGGAAAGAGAGAAGGAGAGACAGCACGAGTTGGCGCTTAAAGCTCTAGAAGTCCAAAGCCGTGGTGCTGCCTCTACCTCCAGCAATGGAGAGTCTTCTTCTCATTCTTCCTTAACTGATCTTTCTAACACTCAATCTCTTCAACTCAACGCTATGTCTTTTGTTCTAGAATCCTTACCTTGTCCTAATGAGAAGATTGACACGTGGTTAGAAAAATTTGAGAAAATAGCAAGTCTGTACGGTTTAGAGAGGTCGCATTGGTGTATGAAACTTTCCCAGGCCCTAAAAGGGTCTGCGTATGATGTTTACTCTAAACTGGAAAGCAGCCAACAAGACAATTGCGACGTGTTGAAGAAAGCTTTGCTTGAGCGTTTTGAAATGAACGCTCGCAAATTTTTGCAACTCTTCCGCAACAGCACAAAGGAGAACTCTGAAACTTTTCAGCAGTTCTCGTCTCGTTTAAAGGGATATTTGACCAAGTGCCTAGAGCTCTCGCAACTCGCCTGTACCTATGAAGGTCTGGAGGAGTTCGTTATATGCGAACAGATAAGGAACACTTTGTCTGCTGACACCCGGAGATTTCTAGCTGAGCAGGGTGCAGAAAAGCTTGAAGACATTTTGGAAAACTCTGAGCGTTATAATAATGCGCTGGCCGAACTACCGGCCACAAAACGTAAACCGACAGAAGAGCCTTTTTGAAAGAATAATCTAGACCAATCTTCTCATGCTTCTAACCAAAATAACCACAGAGAAACTGGACCTCAAAACCCCCCTCCTGAAAAGTCTAAGTTTTAAAAAAACAAGTGCCCCCAACAACAATAAGCAGTCTGATCAACCCAACCGCCCTACATGGCAGCGCGGTCAGAAAGGACAAGGTGGCAAAGGGAAAACCCCTGAGCACGGGACACATGATCAGAGCGAGCACACCGAACCTAAACGCATCGGTTGCTTGCTAACAGTCTCGCAATTCAGAATTGATCTCAGTGATTCTCAACCTGTAGAGGGAGAGAGACCCTCTACGCGAGGTATTGTTATTTTGAACGGTTCTTCAACTTTTTGTTTATTTGACACGGGGCTTTCTTATGATTGCATTGTCGCCATACACCTGGTCAAACCCGGTCAAGAGACAGAAGAGACCGTCCAACTTTGTGGAGTTTCTAAGAGTGATGCACCTACAGCGCTTCCCATTGCATTGGTTGAGATCCACTCTGATTTTGTCAGAGGTGTGATCAAAGCGGCTGTTATGGATGACCCGATCTACCCAGTCATACTTGGCGGTAGATATGTGTCTATTGGGAAACCGGAAGAGCCAATTGTGACAGCAGTAACAACAAGAGGGCAAACCAGAAAGGAACGGGAGCCTGCGCTTAATTTGTTACTTAATGAACTTAAAGAAGCGTAACAAAAGGACCCTACTTTGGCACCCCGCTTTAGGAATCTGCCCATGGCTAAGGTCCCTAGACAGCACGGGGACATTTTTTCTAAGGATGGCGTACTTTATCACAGAACGGGCAAGCCTGACCAAGGTTACAATCAGCTCCTAGTACCGAAACAGTACAGAAGCCAAATCCTAGAAATGGGGCACTCTCTTCCTTTTAGCGGACATATGGGACAGAACGCCACAAACCAACGTATATCGACTCATTATTGGTGGCCAGGAATGAATACTGATATTATCAGGTATGTGAAATCCTGTGCCCAGTGCCAACGTGTGCCACCCAAGCAACGGATACCTCTAGTTTTCCTGGGTTAAATGCCAATAATGGGAACCCCATTTGAACGGGTAGTGATCGACATTTTAGGACCCTTAGAAAGGACTAAAAGAAGGAACAGGTTCATCCTCACCTTAGTCGACACATGTACAATGTGGGCAGAAGCTATCCCGCTAACATGTACAGATTCGAAGCATGTCGCAGAAGCCCTCGCGCAGATTTTTACTCAGTTGGGATTCCCTCAACAAGTGTTGACCGATAACGGATCTCCATACCGAAACCTGTTGATGGATGAGATCGTTAAGAATCTGAGGGACCAGCACATCTACACAAAGCCTTACACTCTGGCCAGAAGTGGGTTAGTAGAACGTGTTAACGGAAACCTCAACATGATGTTAAGTAAACTGGCACAAGTGAAACCTGACGATTGGGATCTTTCTATCCCTGCAGCTCTATTTGGCTACAGAGAAACCCCACATACGTCCACAGTATTTCCGCCAGCCACGCTTTTATTCGGCAGACCCATCAAGGGCCCGCTTGAAGCCTTACTAAGGTCGCTGACAGACCAGAAGGCTGATGAGACAGTTGTCTCAGCCAGTAAATACGTATCGGATTTAAAGGATAGGTTGAAACTAGGATGGGACTTAGCAACGACCAACTTTAAGCGAGCACGCGCAAAGCACGCTAACCGATACAGGAAAGTCGCGAAAGAAAGAGAATTATAAGCAGAACAGAAAGTTTTGGTGTTACTCCGCACCGGAAACAACAAACTACGTATCGGATGGCAAGGGCCGTTTACAGTCCTGAAAAAAGATTTCTAAGGCTAACTACCAGATCTCTATTAAGGGAAAGGAGAAGGTTTTCCGTGTAAACCTGTTAAAGAAATACTTGGAAACACCGGGACCGACCTCCGAACATCTCCTGGCGTTCGCCAAAACTGACGAAGATAACGATAGTGGCAGGAAAATTCCACTGCAATCACACGGAATCTTTTCAAAATGTCAAAAGCGGCGACACTCTTTCAAGCGCGCACGGAAGACATTTCAGAGAAGGAAGACTTTGCTAGCAGACATGAGTAGGAGTTGGATAGAGATGGAGGGGGGAGATGAAAGGGAAGAGAACAGACTCCCTGGAGCTACGGATATAGGAAATTTATTTCCATAACGTAGACATGGAGTGGTTCTATATCTTAAAGGGGGGACGTCTGTCGTAGAGCGATTTATGATTAACACATTTCTATATCTTTTCGTTATTCTACCCGTGTCTTCTACTTTATTATCTCTCTTTTATCCTTTTTTTTTCGCATTCCTCTGATTGTGAAAAATAAAACTCTCCCATTCATACCTTCGCCTGTCTCTTTTCTTATTTAGCAACGCATTTTTATTGCTGTTTAGCAAAGTTCTTGAGTAGACCGAATAGTGTGAAATTCGTTCTCGACAGACATGATGTCTAGCATTTTCATCTGACACGAAGCTTCTACGGTTTAGTTTCTCGGTGTTAGGTGTGAGAGGCGCCAACATGCATCGCTGGGAAATGACCATAGGTAGCGGCAGGTGTGAAACGCGTCTGGCAGTTTCAGTGCCGTCGTCTGAGTTTATGTAGGTGTTAAGACGGGAACTATTTAGGGTTTTCGGGAATTAGGAAATCATTTCGTTTCATAAGATATAAACCCCAGTAGTTAGACTTAAGGCATTCAGTACTCCTAAGTTGCAGTAGACGGATCGCTCGTGCTAGAGTATAAGCTTGTATAGCGAAGTTCTTAGTTTTCTCGTCAAATTTTGCCGAACTTCTAGAACACCTATCTAGTGAATAAATTCTAGTTTCGTGGTGATTGCCCGTAGTTCTGTTTGGAGGTAATATTATATATCTAGTATTTTGTGAGTGATTTAAGTGGCAAATCGCCTATTTTATTTTCACTAGTTAGATTTCTGTGCAGAGGGATTAAATTATAAGTCTGTTATATTCTCTTGTTGACGTGTTACAGTGGAAAGCAGAATAAATTATTATTTCTAGCTTAAACTCATGCAGCTGTAAATAAAATTTAATTAAATTGCAAGTAACCAGTCCGAGTATATTGTAACTAACTTATAACTGCACTGAGTCATCATTGAGTATTAACGGAATACGTAAGTATTTCTAATTCATGCTGATCGAGTTTTTTTAAACGATCATAATTATTTCACGGGAGTTTTAACGTTAAGACAAGCTCTACGCTTGCAGTTATAATGTAAGTTAAAACCGAAGCGAATATTATGGTTAAAGTATTTTGTACTTTTCTCTTCCTTATACAGTTTTGGGTCAGCCCAACTTTTACCAGCGGTTTTAGTACAGCTGAGAGAAGAAAAATTTTTATCTTTAACCACGTGGGCTTACAAGTTAACACCTGTCTAGCAGTGTGTGTGCCTCCAGAAATAGACAGAGTACAAATCTCACTAACGGTTTTTAAAGACTAAATGCATATATTGGGCCTATTGAGCCAGATTATATTTCTTCACAAACTCTCATGTACATGCAGACCTGTGGCGAGAAAAATTACAAAACATTAACATTCCGACATTTTGACTAATTGTGGTGTGACCAATAATTATCTATTGAGAGAATTTACCAACCGGTCATCTTCCTAAATAAGGGAAACCTCGCGATTCTGACACTGTGCCCGCTTAAACATAATTCTTACCTGAACTGAGTAAATTGACACTAACTTAAATCTGAAAAGAAAACTATCGCATGAAGAGGACGCTCCCCGGATCCATTGGATGAAATCAAAATCTGCAGAGCTGGGATCCGCTTCATCAAAAAGACAGACAGATTAAACGGTGTATGTACTAACGTGCGCCAGACGGCGAACACCAGCAAGATTTTAGGTAAGAAAAGTGAGACAGGGGCCAGGCTGAAAGAACAGAGTGAAAGCAGACTGGATGATTCTTTTATAATATGATTCGTGCACCCACATTTTTTTGTAACTTCATTTATGTAAATTGTTGCTAAATGCGTGTTTTCCTCTCTTAGGATAGATTAGGGTATACATTCTGTTCTCAACTTTAGAGGGAAATCTGAGACTATAGTGTATATATCCGTGACTCTTTGGGGCTATCACTTTTCTTCTAACAGGATCGTGTTCTAAACATTGAGGGAAAATATTACACCTATGGGTCTATTATACTTGTAGTAATTCATTACCTTATATGTATTTTCTATGCTTGTGATTAACATTTATGTGTTGTGGTAAATTTTCTTTATGTTAATAAATTTACATAAACTTTATTCAAGCGTGTCGGTCAGCTCGTTCCAAAATATCTATATTCCATTGTTATAGTTTTTCCACGTCTGTGCGTCTAGCTGTCGTCACTTATGTGTGTGTGTATGTGAGTGGAGATATATATTAATATATATTATAATAGACTGTCTGTCTCCTCTGGATCTGTTGTAGAAGATAGGGTGAAAGAGAGAAGATTCTCGATTTCAGGGTCAGACTCTATTAACTTCTACCATCTCACTCGTGGAAATCTATTTCTATTATTATCTCTCACTGTTGCTATCGCTTATTCTAATCTATTCAGAAGGGACCAACCCAAGTCTTAATTCCCCTATCAAAATCTACGACAGAGACTCCAGCACACTTGGAGAAGAAATCCAGAGACAGACCTGAACTAGATGAGAACACATGGAAAGACCTTAAGCTGATAGCACGGGACAAGACTACTCGGCGTAAGTGTGTTGAAGGTCTTTTCTTCTGGGCTAGCTGAAGGCTGTTGATAATGTTTGTATTACCGTACCCTTTTAATCCTTAGTTATTTTCTTTTAGTTCTTAATCTTCACCGTCTTTGTCAATTAATTTTATTTTTTGGTCAGTCTTCTTTCATTTTTTCACTACATTCCTTAAGTTGACCTCCCCCTTTTTTCCTTCCCTCCCCCCATTCCATGCTCTTCCTCCCTATCCCATTTTTTTTTTAGCTACTCTACGTCCACTTTTTTCTCTTCGTTATCTTATTTGCCCTTCTTCTAGTTCATTTCACTTGCCTTCTATTCGTCTAATGTAGAATCTTAATAATAATAATAAGAAGAAGAAAGCAACATCGCCGTAGCTCTGGAACGGCCTTGTTTCTGGTTCCAGGGATAGATACTGTCACGCGTGACATGCTGGAGATAATGAAGCTATCTAAGTAACAAGGCGCAAGAACTGCCGGGATTAGCGGTGAATAAATATGCAGGGAGAGGAGCGGTAAGGCATTAATGCATGGAGCTTTGGCAGTCGTAAGAGATTAAGAGCATGCTAACGAACTTATGCTTTATTTTCAAAGTTGAGAATTGAGAGAGAGAGAGAGAGAGAGAGAGAGAGAGAGAGAGAGAGAGAGAGAGAGAGAGAGAGAGAGAGAGAGAGATACGACAGAAATGAACGAATGAGAAAATAAAACTATATTTATATATCACGGATCATTTTTATTTTTTATTTTTAAAGAAGAAACTGACAACTGTCATACATTCGATAGCCTGGAACTCTGGTATCTCTTTATCTCCCTCACAGATTCTTTCTTCTACTTTGTCTTCCACCCACCGCTATCTCGTCACCTACAGACACATCTGTTATTTGTTTCCCTTTCATCTATTTTAGCGTAATTTTATTACCTCATCCAGATGTCTTTCCGATCCCAGTTTTTAGTTTTCGTTGGGGGAAAACGCAGGGGCAGCCCGCCGTCTTGCTTGCATTTCACGTTCTGCGCGCGCGGGGAGGCATTCAGACATTCTGCAAAATGGATTCAGACCTTCTCTTCAAAGGATTTCGACTGGATAGTTTCGTCGATTCGACGAAAGGTTTTCCTATTGAAGTGAGTGAAAGCGAGAAAAAAATGATACTCGGTTTTGTACAAACCAACCGACCAACGCCGAGAGCTCGAGTGTGAATGGCTGTCGTTTTCGTCTCGGTGATTGCCAGGGGGGCGCTAAGTGGAATATGATTCTAGGCACAATCTCAGACTAGCCTAGATATTCTGTTCTCACAGTTTTTATTCCTGATATAATTTGGTTTGTGCAGTTTACTACATTTCAGTCTGTTGCTAACTTTTCGTATATCTAGGCTTATAGTTTCTTCTCTGTTAATATTGTATTTAATCACGGTCTCAGTCTACATCTTCGTTTCCTGCCGGCATTGATATTGTCTGCCTGCCTGTCCCTCTGTGTCTGTCTGTCTGTCTGTCTTCGTGCCGGTCTGATTGGCTGCCACACTGCCTGCCTATCTATCTATCTATCTATCTATCTATCTATCTATCTATCTATCTATCTATCTATCTATCTATCTATCTATCTATCTATCTATCTATCTATCTATCTATCTATCTATCTATCTATCTATCTATCTATCTATCTATCAATCTATCTATCTATCTATCTATCTATCTATGTATCATCTGTCTATCTATCTATCATTTGATACACCAAATCTCTTTCTGTTATCCTGAACCTTTTTCCGTTTTCACATCATGTGCTTCTCATATCGTGACCTTCATTTATTCATTCATTCGGTAGTAAATAATTCTGTACAGACATAATCTTTGTTATATTTGATACCATTTCCTTATAAAGGCAACACACGATAGTTGAGAACTTAGTGAAAGATAATTACGTAGAACGTAAATCAGGAGATTTTTGATGTCATCGCTATCATAACGAGCATAGAACCGCCACTGCAGATGACCCACTTAAGAAAGCCTACGTCCAAGTACATGCTGTTTTAACCATAGTTTCAGTACTATTTTGTTTTGCAGGAATGAGGTTCCCAGCTTCATTCACAACCTCATATTGGTCGTCTTTTACGACATGCTCCAGGGAAAAGTAGCCATAAATTCTTCGTTATCTCCTAAGAGACTCCTGAAAAATACATTTGTTAACTTTTCATTGTACCTTGTTCTATACATGAAAGCTTTGCCGTGTTACAGAGAAAACCATTGTAGTCTCTAATTAATTACGATTTTCTTCGAAGGTGATTTAGGATTTAGGATATAGTTAGGGAATGAATGAATCCCAGAATAATGTGAAACCACGTTCTGAGACTCCGCAGATTAAAAAACCCAGGCAGCACTGCTCCTAAAGAGCGAACGGCTTCCTGGAGTGACCATCTAAGATATCCATCACATGGGTCAACAGGTCGCTTATGAGTGCGTTAGAACAAGTAGCACCTGGTGGAAACTTTATGAATTAGAAGTTAAGATGTTGTTCCGGACTTCCTTAACAGTCGTGAATCCCCTGCTGGGTAACGTCTAAGCATGTCTTTAAGCGTTATCTAGCCAACGGAAGTGAGAACACTCTTAAAGAGAGAGGTTGAAGAGTGGGGTACGATGGAACTTGTCTGCTGGACAAAGACCATTACAGACTACCTTTGAACATCAGAACAGGTTTTTGTTAATGTTCACAGACGTGTGAACAATTTCTTCATTTCCGGCGTTTCTAGAGGTTTTAAGGAGTTTCGCATATAACACGTTTTACAATATGGATAGCAGTGTGTGGATGCAGTCACTCTCAGAAGGTCAAAGATTATATGGTGCCTAATACATGGAGCCGCGGTAGCATAGTGGTTAGTGCACTGGCTTCCTAGCGCAGTGGTCTATGGTTCGATCCCCAGATGAGGCGGAAAAATTTTTAGGCCACAAACGGCTCCTGGGTCGACCCAGCCCCAAATGGGTACCAGAGCTACTCTGGGAAGGTTAAGGCGGCCGGCGTGATGCCGACCACATCACCCCTAGTGTGCCGACGGTCAAGATAATATGGGCCTAACACCATATTCCCAATATGCCTAAATGGGCGTGTAACGGGTTCCTTTACCTTTACCTTTTAATACATGTTTCCAAAAAGAACGATGACTATCATATAAAGACATCACAAAAAGTCGCCGTATTGTTTTGATGAAGTTGTTTTGTAGTTTAAATTATCTACAGGATGAGGTAATCAGTCCCATGACCAAACCTCCTTAGTCGGTTCTTATATACTTGGTAGGTTACAGTGTTACTATTCTGTGCTGACCTCTTTAAGAAAAAGGAAAAAAAGGATCCCATTACACGCCCATTGAAGCATATTGGGAATACGGTGTTAGGCCCGTATTTTCCTGACCATCGGCACACTAGGGGTGATATGGTCAGCATCCCGCCGGCCGTATTAACCTTCCCAGAGTTGTTCTGGTACCCAATTCATGAGGCTGGGTCAACCCCGGTCCAAAAAAATCCCACCTCAACTGGGGATCGACCAATGAACCACCGAGCTAGGAAGCAAGTGCACTAACCACTGCGCTATTGCGGCTAATCTGCCCTGTTAGAGCTACGGTCAAACACCAGGATCCCCCTGGAGTAAATGAAGCAGAAGTAGACTGTAAAATACATGGATAAGAGAGCTGTATTAAACAATGGAGAGGAAGGCATGGAAAGATCTAGCACAGGACAGAAAGACATTTCGTAAGTTTCTTTGTTGGATTATACTCTGTGAGAAGTTGAAGGTTGATAACGATGTCACAAGGTCGTATACAAGCCATCACTGACAACTGCTGAATTTGCACTGGCAGACAAATATCTTAAGACCTTTTGCTTTCCTTGCCTTTTTGATCCTAATGAGATGGAGTGTAGACCTTGTAGAAGATCGTTTCAACAATTATTGTCATGGCAATTCGCTTCAATTATGTCCGCGTACTGCTTGTCATTCTGATCCTTGTCTCTTACTCTACATTTCGTTTTATCTCTTCTGTATTTTTCTTCTTCTTTTTTGTTTGTTTTTTGTTTTGTCCTGACAGTTCCAGTAGAACTTAGGTAAAGGTAGTCCTGTAGCTGATACTGCAGTGGGGGAGTAAAGTGCTGAAGACTTCCATATTTTTTTGTCTCAGTGTTACCCGCTGGGGGTGACCGGTTTCCTTCCTAACCGCCTTTGCCTTCCCTTACTCAAGAGCCGAGCCAAGTATCCATTTAAAGCTGGGTAGACTTGAGCGTCACGCCTCGATAAGCAAACGTTGTAACTATTCAGCCAATCAAAGCTCCCAGAAAAACTACTGCGTTTTAATTCTGGGGATGGTCTATGCATGTGTCTTGTCCTCGTGCAAGTTTTTGAGTCTTTCCCACACTTCATGTATTTATATGGTTCTGTACCTAATTTCTGCATTTATGTTCCATTCTTCTTCTTCTTCTTTTTTCTTTCTCTTCCGTGTTTATTTTTCTTATTGTTTCTCTTCTGCGTCTTCTTCTTCCTCTTCTGCTTCTTCTTCTTCTTCCTCTTCTTCTTCTTCCTCTTTTTCTTCTTCCTTTCTTCTTCTTCGTCTTGATCTTCTGCTTCGTCTTGATTTTTTTCTTCTTCTTCTTCTTCTTCTTCTTCTTCCTCTTCTTCTTCTTCTTCTTCTTCTTCTTCTTCTTCTTCTTCTTCTTCTTCTTCTTCTTCTTCTTCTTCTTCTTCTTCTTCTTCCTTTTCTTCTGCTTCTTCTTCTTCTTCCTTTTCTTCTTCCTCTTCCTTTTCTTCCTCTCCTTCTTGTTCCTCTTCTTCTTCTTTGTCTTGATCTTCTTCTTCTTCCTCTTTTTCTTCTTTTTCTTCATCTTGATCTTCTTCTTCTTCTTGATTTTGTTCTTCTTTTCGTTCTTCTTCTTCTTCTTCCTCCTTTTCTTCTTCTTTTTCTTCCTCCTCTTCTTCTTCCTCTCCTTCTTCGTTGTCTTGATCTTCTTTTTCTTCTTCTTCATTTTTCTTTTTCTTCTTCCTTCTCTTCTTCTTCTTTTTCTTCTTCCTCTTCATTTTCTTCCTCTTCTTCTTATTCTTGCTCTTCTTGTTCTTATTCCTATTCTTCTTCTTCTTCATCATTATCTTCTTCTTCATAACCTTTTATCTCCCCAAGGAGCCTAGGCCATCAACAAACGTCTGCCAGGTCGTCCCGTCCCGTGCCATCAGCTCAAAAGTCTTTCTATGTCCTCTTCATCCTTGTCGTGTCTGTCTCCAGTTCTCTTCTCCATGTGTTCTTTGGTCTTCTTATACCTTTCTTATCATGGGCATTCCAGAATAAGGACTGCCTGATAATGCTATCAATAAGTTTCCTCAATGTGTGTCTTATCTATCTCCAGCATCTTCTTCTTATCTCTTGTTTCACTGGTGCTTGCCTTATTCTTGTTCAATTCTAGCGCACACATGGGTTGTTGTTGTTGTTGGTGGTGGTGTTGTTGGTGGTGTTGTTGGTGGTGTTGTTGGTGGCGTTGGTGGTGTTGTTGGTGGTGTTGTTGGTGGCGTTGTTGGTGGTGTTGTTGGTGGTGATGTGGTGGTGGTGTTGGTGGTGGTAGTGTTGGTGATGGTGTAGGTGGTGGTGTTGTTGTGGTTATTGCTGCTGCTGCTGTTGTTGTTGTTGTTAAACTGAGTAGCTTAGGAACTATAGTTTTATTGGTACCGTATTTCCTAAAACGGAGAAATGGAAACTTCATAACCTATTTCGTGGTACCTCGTGATATACCAGGTTGGAAACCTCTGATAAATCACTCATTTCATTGTCATATTCGGTATCTTGAACCAGTAGGATTGTATTGGGATATTTTCCACATGTTTTTAAAAAAGGAAAAAAAAACGACTTAGCAGAGCTTAAAACAGAATCAAAATATATTCGTTTTTATTTGAAAGTACATGCATGGATATTGCTGCAGAAATCACCGCTACAAGAGTACATGGATGCTTTCGTAGAGAATTCATTCAAAAGAACCAGCTGTAACTGTGACTCCATGTTTCATAAGGAGCGGACAATGAAATGATTAAGATAATTATGCTGATGGTTATGATAACGATGATGATGATGTCGGTGATGCTGATGATGATCAAAATGGTAATGATGATGATGATATGCATTGAGAATCTCAAGCTTTTGGTTAGAGAACGGTTATTGTTTAACTAGGGGTGCTGACCTTTTAGTTGTTTTGCAGCCAATACCAAGTTGAAGAGTCCTTGGTATTATCTACACTGTAGATTTAGGCTTTTCCTGTGGCTTTTCTGCCATTCTGAAACGTGCTGAGTTGAAGTCATGAGCTCCAGTTTCTCCAGCTTGCTTTGCATTAAAGGATCATCACATCTGGTCCCAAACTAGGAGGAAGAAGTGTGTGGCATACTGTGCATTCCCCGTTATCCAAGGGGGCTCTCCATATATGCAGAGCTCAAATACCGTGATCTGGTTCTGGGCTCTCCCAAGGAATCGTCACGTCCTACACAGAGCCACTTCTCTGCTCCCCATGCCTATCATGGGGTCCATAGTGAGATCCTCCTGCATGCAGGCAACCAGGTCAAAGCCAGAGTTACGTCTGGGGCTCAAATGACTTCTCCAAGCTTAGTGTGCAATGCTGGGTTCTCAACAAGTAACACATTTCAAACCGCGACTTCACTATTATTGTTGGTTCCGATATAGTCGTTTTAATGGCGTAGTCGTTACTGAAGTTGTAGTTTTTTGTTATCATTGTGTTTTTTGTCTTTGATGGTGAAGATGTAGTTGTCATTAATGATGCTCTTGTTGACGGCGTTATAGTTGATGTTAACCAAGTTATGTTTGTCGCACATTGTGTAGTTGCTGTTCTATATTTGACTTATCCATAGTGCTTGTTCAAGTTTTTGTGGTAAAAAGTTTTTTTAACGGGATGAGGTAACCAACCACACGCCCAACCTTCCTTAATCGGTTTTTACGAATTGCCTGGTATGGTACAGTGTTACTATTCTTTGCTCCCCTTTCGGGCCCCGGGTAACACATGGGTGTTAGTTGTTGTTTTGTGATAATTGTCTATAGAGGCCTAATTGCATTTGATGAAGCGTGAGCTGTTAGTGGTGATGACGATTTTGACAATGTTGTTGGAATTATAGTAGTAGTAGTATAGTAGGCGCAAAACGGTTAGTATTCAGGCGGCGGCGCATGACTTTTATATAACAAAATACTCCGATTTCAGGCGGCGGCGTTTCAGGCGGCGGCGCATGACTTTTTATATAGCGATATATTTTAGCCGGGGGACTTCCTCTGACGATCAGACGCATGACTTGTTATATAGCAATAAATTTGTTCGATAATGGCGGGCGTGTTGTGTATACAAAATACTTAGACAATATATATAAAAAATATTAAAAAAATCGATAATGACGGAAAATATAAAAAATCGATAATTAGTAGGTTACTAAGGGGGTTTTTTAAGCGAGTGGAGGTTTTTTGTGCTGGCGTGGGTGTAGCTGTCGGGTGTAGGTTAGGGGGATTTTTGTGTGTTGTGTTGTGTGTTGGTGTGTTTGGTTGTAGGTATCTTAATTGTGTGCTGTAGTTTGTAGGCCGTCGAATCGTGGGGTGTGTTGGGGTATGGGTTTATGTGTGCCGGTATTTTAATTGTTGTGTATACAATATGTATATATGGGAGTGAAGTGTTAGAGACCTGTACTAGGTCTACCATCGAGCTTGCGTCCTGGTAGTGTGTAGTTATGTGTTGTTTATTTTACATATAGACAGGTATACATATAGACGATGTTACAGCATTTAGACAACAGCTATATATATATATATATATATATATATATATATATATATATATATATATATATATATATATATATATATATATATATATATATATATATATATATATATATATATAACAACAGTTAGACGATATATTACAATAGTTATACATATATTACAACAGTTAGACTATATAAAAGAGAAAACACTAGATACATTTTATATATATATTGACTAAGAATGGTCTATGAGTGCTGTAGGGTAACGTCGCTTCTTTTTCGTGTACGCCTATGAGCTCTCAGTCGGTTCGGCGTACTTGGTGAGTCTTCTTGTTCGTGCACGACCAGGTGGTGGGTGCGGGGTGTAGTCATCTTCAACTTTTTTGTAAGTGTCTATGAAGGAAAAACAGCCTTGTGGCGTGCTAGCCAGGGTCTGACTAATCGAAAAATTAATCGATCGTTGGCGTGTTATCTAGCCGAAAAGGGCAGTAGGACGCGTTGCATAGTACCACCGCGAGCCTTGATCAAGATGAAATAAATGGCGTAGAGGCCACAAACGTTGGTAACTACATCTTGTAAATGTCTAGCGTTGCAGTTAAAAGGTCGGGTAGAGTTTCTGGCTATAAAATTAAGCAGGTCCGGGTGTGTAGGCGGTAGTCCAAAAGAATCAAAATATTCAAAAGTTCCAAGTCCATTATAATATAGAGCGACCCAGTGGTCACCGGGGCGATAGCTAGGGTCAGTGTTGATGACGAAAGCACCCGTCTGGTTCGGATCGATACGTAGAGGTAATTGGTCACAAGCTAAAACTTTAACAAGCCCAGTTCGTTTAACAAATATATCCGACAGCAGGATGGTCCGTATCTCGTCTGTGTTCATCGTCTAAGTGGTGTAGTCTGTCAAAACTTGGCGCGATTTCGAGATCTCCAAGATCGAGTCTTGCTCGGCGTAGACAAGGACCTGTAATGGTTCGGGCGTGACCTGCGCGAATTTAAGTTCTATGGAGACAGGGCCCGACTTTGCCATCTAAAACTGGTCACCGTCCAGTAGACTGGGGGTGAGATCAAAGGCATATAAGGCGTATCCATTCTTAAAATGTCTATACTCAAGGTCGTTGCCGGCGTCTTTGCCAACCAGGCCCATAGCTAGATTCGTCCCGAAGAAGGCTCTAACGTACTGGTTGTGCTCATAATATATAGTCTAACTGTTGTAATATATGTATAACTATTGTAATATATCGTCTAACTGTTGTTATATATATATATGTATATATATATATCTATATATATATATATATATATATATATATATATATATATATATATATATATCTGTTGTCTAAATGTTGTAACATCGTCTTTATGTATACCTGTCTATATGTAAAATAAACAAAACATAACTACACACTACCAGGACGCAAGCTCGATGGTAGACCTAGTACAGGTCTCTAACACTTCATTCCCATATATACATATTGTATACACAACAATTAAAATACCGGCACACATAAACCCATACCCCAACACACCCCACGATTCGACAGCCCCACAAACTACAGCACACAATTAAGATACCTACAACCAAACACACCAACACACAAAAATCCCCCTAACCTACACCCGACAGCTACACCCACGCCAGCACAAAAAACCTCCACTCGCTTAAAAAAAACCCTTAGTAACCTACTAATTATCGATTTTTTATATTTCCGTCATTATCGATTTTTTTATATTTTTTATATATATTGTCTAAGTATTTTGTATACACAACACGCCCGCCATTATCGAACAAATTTATTGCTATATAACAAGTCATGCGTCTGATCGTCAGAGGAAGTCCCCCGGCTAAAATATATCGCTATATAAAAAGTCATGCGCCGCCGCCTGAAACGCCGCCGCCTGAAATCGATCGGAGTATTTTGTTATATAAAAGTCATGCGCCGCCCCCTGAATACTAACCGTTTTGCGCCTACTATACTACTTATAGTTGTGTTGGATGAGCTATGGTTGTTAATTACGGTGTTTTTGCCCATGGAATTGTAATTGTTGTTGGTGGAATTCTATATGTTGTTGATGGAATTCTACATGTTGTTAAAAGAATGTTATATGTTGTTGATGGAATTTTATATGTTGGTGGAATTCTATATGTTTTTGATGGAATTCTATTTGTTGTTGATGGAATTTTATATGTTGGTGGTGGAATTCTATATGTTGGGGATGGAATTCTATATGTTGTTTATGAAATTATATATGTTGTTTATGAAATTCTATATGTTGTTGATGGAAGCCATATTTTTCCTGATGATTTTTCTAGTTGCTGTTAATGGATATTTAGAAGCTGCTAATGGAATTCAGGTTGTTGTTAATGGAAGCCTAGATGGTACTGAAAGAATTTTACTTATTGGTTGTGGAATTCTAGATGTTGTTGATAGAATTATACTCATTGGTTGTGCAATTATAGTTGTTGCTGAAAAGATTTTACTTATAGAAGTTGGGATTCTAGTTGTTGCTGATAGAATTATAGTTCTTGCTGATATAATTATAGTTGCTGCTGATATAATTATTGTTGTTGCTAATAGAATTATAGTTCTTGCTGATAGAATTATTGTTGTTGCTGATAGAATTATTGTTGTTGCTGATAGAATTATAGTTGGTACTGACAGAATTGTATTTGTTGCTGACAGAATTCTAGTTGTTGCTGATAGAATTAGAATTGTTGCTGATATATTTCTAGTTGTTGCTGATAGAATTATTGTTGTTGCTGATAGAATTATAGTTGTTGCTGATAGAATTCTAGTTGTTGTTGATACAATTAAAGTTTATGCTGATAGAATTTCAGTTGTTGGTGGTAGAATTATAGTTGTTGCTGATAGAATTATGGTTGTTGCTGATAGAATTATACTTGTTACTGATAGAATTCTAGCTGGTGCTGATAGAATTGTATTTGTTGCTGAAAGAATTATGGTTTTTGCTGATAGAATTATATCTGTTGCTGATAGAATGCTATTTGTTGCTAATAGAATAATAGTTGTTGCTGGTAGAGTTCCAGCTGTTGCTGATAGAATGCTAGTTGTTTCTGGGAGAATTCCAGTTGTTGCTCATAGAATTATAGTTGTTGCTAATAGAACTTTAGTTGTTGCTGATAGAATTCCAGCTGGTGCTGATAGAATTCCAGTTGTTACTGATATAATTATAGTTGTTGCTGATAGAATTATAGTTGTTGCTGGTACAATTCTATATGTTGCTGATAGAATTATAGTTGTTGCTGATAGAATTATAGTTGTTGCTGATAGAATTCCAGTTGTTGCTAACGCAATTCTAGTTATTGTTGATGGAATTCTAGGTGTCTGAAAAATGTAATTCTAGCTATTATTGATGTAATTCTAATTGTTGCTAATAGCGATATTCTTGTTGTTGGTACAGTTATACTTGTTGTTGATAGCAATGTGGTTGTTATTGTTGTTGTTGATGGTACAATAGTTGTTGACGTAGCTATTGTTGGTGTTAGTGCTGATGTTCTTGATGTGGTTATCGCAGTTGTTTTATGTTACTGTTGTTGCGGATGAAATTAGTGTTGTAGCATTTGTTAAATGATTTTGATTTGTTGTGGATAGTGGTCTTGTTGTGTTCGTAGAGGCATAAATGTTGCTGCTTTTGTAATAGTTTTTGTTGTTGCTTTGTTACTTTCGTTTTCTTTATTGTTGTTATAGATATAATTGTTTTTTGCGTTTATTGCTGTTAGAGTTAAAAGTTGTATTAATGTTGTTGGTGTTAGAATTATCATTGTTGTTTCTGTTGTTGAAAGAGTTATAGTTGTTGTGCGTGTTGCTTCAATTCTTATTAAGTTTATAATGTTTTAGCTGTTGCTGCTTCAGTACTTGTTAGGGTTTGAGTGGGTTTTTTAAATAGTTTCTATTGTTGTTGGAGTTAAAGTTTGTTTTTATTGTTATTGTTAGTGTTAGTGTTAATGTTGTTATTATTTATGTTGTTGCTAGGTGTAATGTTGTTATTGCTTATGTTGTTGATAGAGTTAATGTTGTTTTTGTATCTGTTGTTGTTAATGATGTTGTTGTTTCTGTTGTTAGAGTTAAAGTTTTTGTTGTTGTTTTACTCTGTTTAGGTTAGAGTTTAAAATTGTTCATTACAATAATGTTACCTTTGTTGTAGTTGTTCATGTTGCTAGTGTTTAATACATATTTTGCACATGTATGTCAACACAAGCAGGTTGCCCTTACTCTCTCACACACCCACCTCCGCTATCTTCGCAAGTAAAGAACAAAGTTCACAAGTTGATAATACAGAAATTAAG